>CANNZV010000789.1:0-219077 GCA_947561585.1 Caprella mutica
GGGGGGGTGTTTGGCGTCCCTCGGGCTCCGAAATGTTTCTATTTGGATTATGGATTGTCTTTTTTCATTTTTACCATGTTTATCATTTTTTTAACGCTACTTGAAGTTTTAGAGGATATCGCTGGGGTTATGCTCTTCAACTACGAGGATTCAGATTTTTGTGTTAGGTGGGCTCGTAGGCTTCATTTACTATCACCTCTTCATTTTCCTTTTCCATCCGTGAGTGCAGCCACCGGTGCTTGTGTCCCGTTTTGTCACATTCCTTGGTAAGTGACTGCATTCACGGAGTAGCTTTTCTGCATCCATAAGAATTGTCACCGACGGTGGTAAGTGGCTTTGTTCATTGATCCACTTTCCTATCTGACTGCTTCTTCTAGTCCCTTGTACTTAATTTCCGTTTGACGTCAGTGATATGGCCTTTGGTTCTGAAGCAGACGTGAAACCCCTACTAAAAAAAATTAAATGTTGCCATTCTGTGTCTTTATAGCTACTTGTATGTGGGCTTGAATCTTTGCCATGTTATAATTAAGTAGCAATACATATCAGCCAACTGCGTTGCATAATTTGTAAAGCCTGTTAAATAAATTGTTTATTCATTATTCAGTATATATCATTATATTATATTACTACAAATGACAGTAATAAACAAGACAAATTTCTACATTTTTCATTTCTATATAACACAAGAAATTTAAATAACCCATATTGTGAGGGTACAGATTACCAATTCAAATTGAAAAAATTTGATGCAATTTGAAGACTGGGTGAAAGAATGAAAGATAGTATCATTTCTCTTGGGGAAATTCTTTACTAAACTATAAAAAGGTTCATTGAAATATCCAAGACAATTTACTATTAATCCTTTTATAATTAATGATTATAAATGCAATTATTATTATTTAATGGGCTTAAACAGATATCCCTGTTCACCAGGAGGGTATTTCCAAGAGCCAGAAAGAGTAAGAAATTCAGGATGCAGAGTTTATTTTCTCATATCTCTTACCCTCCCAATGAGAATTTCAGAAGATAAAAAATATTTAATTTTAATATATAAAAGAAATGAATCAATCCCTACCAAATCCACTCTTCACTCAGAGAAATTCTGATGCACCCAGGTGTTTCGAGTTCACCCTAAGGCTTTGTCTCTAAAGCGAGACACTTTAGTGCATCAAACTATAGTTTAGATGAACCTAAGTGTATCAGTTCGATGCACATTAGTGTATTAGCTGAAAATGACGAAAAAATTTTTCATCATTTTAGCTAAGGAAAATTTGAGACACTAAGGTGCATCAAACTGATTCACTTTAGTGCATCCAAACTATAGTTTGATGCACTAAAGTGTCTCGCTTTAGAGACAAAGCCATAGGGTGAATTCGAAACACCTGGGTGTATCAGTTGGAGTTGTTTATTTTTCTCAGTGTTCTTTCCATATTGATGGGGAACATGAAATTATCTTCAAATTGAAGACTGGTGTAGATTTCTCCAGATTGTAGTTTGTCCTGTAAGAACCCCCCAGGAATATGCAGTTTGTTTCACCCATCTGTTGATTATACACAGTGCAAATATCATTAAATGTATGCAATTGATATGGTTGGTCAATATATTAACATAATAATAATTCAATACTATGAATTACCAAATAGTTACAGAATTTCAGATAGCAGAAGAAAAGTAAACCAATTATTTGGAATTTGGACTCGAAGCAATATATTAATTACAGAAAAAAATTAACTAGTAATAAGTAAAATTAAGTAATAAGTTAACTAGTAATTAACTAGTAAAAAAATTAACTAGTAATATTACTAAGAGCACCAATGTATTAACTAATCTGAAACATGATTACTTATTATATACTAGTTAGATAATAATTAGTTAATTATCTATATAGGCTATACCAAACAGTAATTAGGTACTCCTGATTTAATATAAAGTAAAAAAATTATCAGTAATATTACTGTCATTATATACATTTTGATTATTAATTAATGATAAACAACTTCAAGTATGAATGCAAATACTTTGTGGAATTTTAAAAACCTTATTGAGACAAATTGTCTCAAAAAAAAAAAAATCTTGGAGACAGAGGTCATACTTTTCAGACTGGCAGTGGGAATTTTGGAACCACAATTTTCTATTTGCTTTAAATATATCTTACTGATGGTCTGACCATATTTAATTAAATAAATATGCATTAATTAAGTAGGTCTGCAACAAAATAGGTTTGTTTTTAAATTTGCAAGATATTTCTATGTAGGTATATGCAAGATTCAGTATGAACATCTGAAACATGATATGCAAAGGAATGATAATAAAATATTTTAGACACTTCAATTCATTTTAATGGGAGACTTTAATATTTTAAGAGTTCATTCATTTTCATGTAACATCAGAATTTTCTAAATAAATTTTCTATAACAGGTAGCTAACAAGAGTCATTAGATAAGCATTAATTAATATATAATAACGTTTTCAGTGGCAACAGAACAAGTTATGTGCATTTTTGTTCTATACAGGGTGTCCCTCCAAAAAAATCGGACCCCAACTTTATATTAGTAAATACCAAAAACTATATGCTTATTGTACAGTTTTCTTCTGCAGTATCACATTGTTTGTTAAACCCTTCTTCATTCCTGATAAAAAATTTCGTTAAGTTTTCATTCATATTTGTGAATATTATGATTATTTTATTTACACGTTGACTACGTATTGGTACACATTTGTACCACTAAATGTATTACTTATAGACTTAGTGATACAAATATTTACAACTGTCAATATTTTAAACACGAATTAATTTGTGACAAATCGAAGAACAGTTATACCCCTGTGTTTATCATACAAATGAGATAAATAGGTATACTTAAGGATACTCAGCTTTTCTCGGTCGGCACTTGTGATACAGAAGCAATAACAAAAACTTGTAATTTTGGAAAAGTCAGCTAGGTTACACTTTGTTTTGGGCAATTGTATTTAACATGTCAATAGATGGTGTAGATGGTTTTCCGTAAATAGTCAGAAAACGGATAAGGAAGTTAGTTCAAACATGAAATATATCTTTATTAGATTTTATTCAGAACAGGGGCAGATGGCACATTCTCGGTATTTATTCCAGAGAAATGTTCTCCCGCTGCTTGTGAAAAATGTATCCCAGTGTGGACGACTTAAAACACTATCAACATGCAGCTAGCATTGAAATATTTTCTGAAAGAACAGCTGATTATTATGTTTTCATTGAATTGCTATTAATGTAATAATACATATCTGTAAGTTTTCATTTATATTCACCTTTACATTATGTACATTTCATTTTGCTTCCATATTATTGGCGCCCTACCAGCAGTGTATATATATATATATATAATTGGTCTCAAATCTTATCTTGATTAAGTCTTTGGAAACATCCTCAAAGAATATAAAAAATACAATAAAAACAATGAATACAAGCGAATACAAAGATTATTAATTAATTAGACGAAGAATACAAGTATTAATTAGACGAAGAATACAAAAAATAAGACAAGGAATAAAAAGTAGACTAACAATAATAGCATTTAAAAAGATATTACGAAGAAGATTAAAAAATGAAATATACAAAAGAATGTAGGTAATAGAAAAAGGAAACAGAGAATTAGAAATAATGATCTGAAATGAAACAAAAGAATATAAAGAATACTAAAAAAAGAAGCTATGCCCACAAAATAGTATACAGAATATTTAAAAAAGGAAGTATACATAAGGAAGTTAAAAAAGTAAAAATACAAAAGAATCCAAAGGGAAGGCAGTCGTAAAAAATTGACCCAATTACTTCCTCGTAAAAAGAACATAAGGAAAACATTGGAATAATTTATGACACAAGTTTGGGAACTTTGCATGTCATTGAATTTATAATTGTTTGCTAACTTTGTTAGAACTCCATGGAATTTGTTTGTCTTCTTAATTGATGATTACTAATAGTAGAAAGTAGTATTGTATTATAGTTAGGACTTCTATAAAAGTGGTATTTATTGCAGGTAATTTTATTGTAAATGTTTACCTTAAAAAATTCAATAACCTCATTTGGAAACGAACTCCTGTTTTGCAGCTCATTAACTTGACATGATTGTATGATAAATTCACAATAAATAATTTCTGGTGTTTCCTCAAAATAATGAACAATATTTTTAAAAGTTTGAACTGTTGTTTATAGATAATCAAGATCCTATATAGATACTAGAAACTATTTTACCAAAGTAAACAATAGCAAAAACCCTCTGCGTCTTGCACTCCAAATGTGGCCAAGGAATTATTTTCCATCTTCAGCCAAATTGACTTCCTGCAGAAATTCAGAAGTTTGAGGTTATTGAAAATCTTGCGTTTCCTCTCAAAGTCAATAATGAATAATTTAAACTGAATAAATTACCATTCAGTTTGTGAGTCGAATGCTTTATGATTTTAAGTAATGTGTTGTGTTTAATGTTAAATGTTAGTGTTTATATAAATAATAATATGTTCATTACAGTTTATAGAAATAGTGGTTACTTCACCATATTATCTTATTGTCATCTTGAATTGTCATCTTGAATGGATGTGCAAAAAACATCCATTTATCCCCACTCTCCATCCAGCTATCGCCTCCGATTGGCTCAGCAGTGAAGATGTCATAATATAAATAGATTGTGATGTTTAACATGTTTGACTGTACTCTGACGATTCGATTTTACCTTAAGATAAATTCATATGAAGTAGTTTCAGATTAGTGTACGTTGAAATATTTGACATCAACAGCATGTGACCGATCCATTTGCCGAAAACACTTTCGCCGAAAACACGTTAGTCGGAAACACTTTTGCCGAAAACACGTTAGCCGAAAACACATTTGCCGACCGACACTTTCGCCGAAAATTTAAAAGCACTATACGTTAAAGAGAGAGGTATTGTCCACTTAAGGTCAGGTTAGCTGTCCGGTTGGGTGGGTTTGCCCCCCCCCCAGCAAGGTTTGATATTGACAAAATGTATGCTTTACTGTTTCTTACTGTAAAATAAGTATACCTTATTCAGGTAAGTAATTGCCCTTTTTCCGGCGAATGTGTTGTGCGGCGAAAGTGTTTTCGACGAATATGTTTTCGGCGAATGTGTTTTCGGCGATTAGGTTTTAGACGAATCTGTTTTCGGCAAATTGACCTAGAACCCCACCAGCATATGGAAAGTGACAGTTAACCTAATTCATGAAGCTATCTGACCGTCATAATTTTCCAATTGTCTTATCATGCCCAATTTATGTTAACACACACACAGTTTCCGATTATTGTCATCCAAACTGGCTCTCAGAATTCTATCACATTATCTCCTGTTCAATTTATAAAAGAACTACTACAGTACACAGAAAACTCTCATCGGATAATAAAGTTTATTATTCGAATTCATCTTTCATATTCCCATATAAACTTTCAAGGAGATTCGCCAAGATTCAGAAAGTTATTATCACATTATCTATTGTATATTCGTTAATTTATTCATTTGCTTATATTTCTAAACCCTCGAGATCAAGACTTTTATAGTCTGTTTATTACTATAAAAATACCTACGTATTAATATATTTACTTAAACTTTATATAATAGCTAAATTACATTTGTTGAGTGGATTAGCTTAACCATTAAATCTAGTGAAGTGAAAATAATCTAACTAATTAATTAACTAGCTCTAAATAAGTTACCTATTTTATTATATCTGTCTGACTAGTTATTGTCTAGATTATTTTATTACTAACTACGGTAATAAACTACCTTAAAATTACCCAACCAAATTAGTTAGTAACTAACTAATCTTGGAAGTTAGCATGAATGTAATTAATTAACCTAGGTAAAATAAACTAACACAATCTTATGTATGTAATTAGTAAATAACTAACCTAGGTAACCCTATAAACAAGGTATATCGACTCGATTTATTTTCGATTTCTGGGGTATCTAATCGATGAATTGTTTCATCTAATCAACAGACCTTTTTTTATAGGGAATTAGTAACTAAGTATAACTAACCTAGGTAGTTATATAGCTAGGTACTAACTACCTAGGTTAGTTACCTAGTTGAAAATTGGGGAGGCTTACGTCGCCGATTAGTTAATTGTACACATCTAAATCCACGAGATTCAGCATATACATGTGGACGCGATTGATTTTTGAATCAAAAGTCTGGTGGAAAAGCGGAGAAAAAAGTCTGGTGGAAAGACTTAAAAAACCCTCCGTGTGTACGGCGCTTCACTCATATAATGAGAGATAATGTGTAAGTGATTGTTAGTAATGTGCTTGTAAGGTGATGTAACAATTACTAGATGAGATTTAAATATGGAATGAAAAGTTCAATCGGTAAATATAAAAATATCTTATAGAAATTCAAACATAGCAATTATAGATGAAAAAGTGTTCTCTCTATAACCAATATATTTTAATGTTCATATTTTGATGCCATTTTCAAAAGAAATCAATCGAAATTTCATCTGGTATTATATTCACATCCGGCGATTGCACGATTGTACTTAAACTGATTTTTTTGTAGATAATTAAATAAATCTCCTTGGATTTCAAAGAATATTTTATATTTCAAGGATAGATTATTTGAAGGGTTTTTTGAAATAATGTCTAAACCGCCTAGGTGTCTATCGACACAGTGCTCCAAGAAAAAAGTTTTTACGGATAATATTTTCAACGATAACTCTTCACTGATTGGTTGACAAAGAGGAAGAGCCAATTAGGGTGGAGCACTAAGCTGTTAGTGTTACTCATCTGGTTGGTTCCTCCTCCTTGCATATAGATAAGAGTCGAATTGAATCACATTTAAAATAATATAAACCTTACAAATTTCAAAATGTATAGCTAAAATGTTACTTGTTGTATCCGCTACTGCGCTTTTCATGATTGTTTAATGACCTGGCAGAGGATTTTGATGGGCTTACCCCTTTTACACTTATGGTTTATCTCCATAACGAACAAATGAGATTCTAACATTAAAAACATTATCCTGAAAACTTATTCGTTATAGGAACGATATTCTTAAAACTTTTTCCTTTGTAGTAGTAACCTTCTAATTTCTTACCTTAGAGGTGTCACCCATCATTACATTCTGCTGTTTCGCTAATAAACAATTCCCCCTCCTGTCGCTTGGAAATGACTAACAGACATTTCCATAATTGTTTTGATTGACTCTGACGGAATAACAAACTTATTTGGTTGAGAGACTATTAGTGCACTTGCAAATAACATTTTCGGAATGGAACTTGACAAGTAAAATGTATATTGACATAGTGATTTTCCCACACTTATACTGTACAGACATAGGGAAATATTTATGTGATCAATGTATTTTAAAAATATTAATTTATCATTTAAAAAAAGAAAGTTACGAATTGTAAAGTCTGATGCTATTTCAAAATCAGTCTGGTACACAACTATAAATTTATAAGATTGAAAATAATGTGATTTGTGTGGTGATAAAGAGAAAAAGTGTGATTTGTGAAATTAACTTCTTAAAGAGATTCATTTCTCTGATAGTACATCATCACAGTGACTCTTTTCTCTGATAGTACATCATCACAGTGACTCTTTTCTCTGATAGTACATCATCACAGTGACTCTTTTCTCTGATAGTACATCATCACAGTGACTCTTTTCTCTGATAGTACATCATCACAGTGACTCTTTTCTCTGATAGTACATCATCACAGTGACTCTTTTCTCTGACAGTACATCATCACAGTGACTCTTTTCTCTGATAGTACATCATCACAGTGACTCTTGTCTCTGTTAGTACATCATCACAGTGACTCTTTTCTTTGATAGTACATCATCACAGTGACTCTTTTCTCTGATAGTACATCATCACAGTGACTCTTTTCTCTGATAGTACATCATCACAGTGACTCTTTTCTCTGATAGTACATCATCACAGTGACTCTTTTCTCTGATAGTACATCATCACAGTGACTCTTTTCTCTGATAGTACATCATCACAGTGACTCTTTTCTCTGACAGTACATCATCACAGTGACTCTTTTCTCTGATAGTACATCATCACAGTGACTCTTGTCTCTGTTAGTACATCATCACAGTGACTCTTTTCTTGATAGTACATCATCACAGTGACTCTTGTCTCTGTTAGTACATCATCACAGTGACTCTTTTCTCTGATAGAACATCATCACAGTGACTCTTTTCTCTGATAGTACATCATTACAGTGACTCTTGTCTCTGTTAGTACATCATCACAGTGACTCTTTTCTCTGATAGTACATCATCACAGTGACTCTTTTCTCTGATTGTACATCATCACAGTGACTCTTTTCTCTGATAGTACATCATCACAGTGCTCTTTTCTCTGATAGTACATCATCACAGTGACTCTTTTCTCTGATAGTACATCATCACAGTGACTCTTTTCTCTGATAGTACATCATCACAGTGACTCTTTTCTCTGATAGTACATCATCACAGTGACTCTTTTCTCTGATAGTACATCATCACAGTGACTCTTTTCTCTAATAGTATATCATCACAGTGACTCTTTTCTCTGATAGTACATCATCACAGTGACTCTTTTCTCTGATAGTACATCATCACAGTGACTCTTTTCTCTAATAGTACATCATCATTGTGACTCTTTTCTCTGATAGTACATCATCACAGTGACTCTTTTCTCTGATAGTACATCATCACAGTGACTCTTTTTCTAGGATAGTACATCATCACAGTGACTCTTTTCTCTAATAGTACATCATCACAGTGACTCTTTTCTCTGATAGTACATCATCACAGTGACTCTTTTCTCTGATAGTACATCATCACAGTGACTCTTTTCTCTGATAGTACATCATCACAGTGACTCTTTTCTCTAATAGTATATCATCACAGTGACTCTTTTCTCTGATAGTACATCATCACAGTGACTCTTTTCTCTGATAGTACATCATCACAGTGACTCTTTTCTCTAATAGTACATCATCATTGTGACTCTTTTCTCTGATAGTACATCATCACAGTGACTCTTTTCTCTGATAGTACATCATCACAGTGACTCTTTTCTCTGATAGTACATCATCACAGTGACTCTTTTCTCTAATAGTATATCATCACAATGATTCTTTTTTCTGATAGTACATCATAAAAAATTTTTATTCGATAATACATCATCGCAATGACTCATCAGTCATATGTAGCTAAAAGCATTCATTGCTGAACACGAAGTAGCTTTTCTTCATTCATCATTTATACTGAACAATACTTGTATTATATCTATAACTGCTGAGTATTAAATTCTATTAGTAACTCTTCATCACACTACATTTGAATATATTAGAATAATGTAGAAGTATCACGATAGTCTGAAGCCATAAATTTCCGAATAAAGTCCTCCTTCACTATTCGATTTAGCGCCACTGTTCCTTTAATGAAGTTTATGGGAGAGAGAATCTGACCTTCCACTACCTGAGAGAATGTCTTTATTTTTAGAGATAATTCTTCCTTGTATTTTCCACACAAACATTTCTGTTGCTCTGATAAATTTAGAATAAATTCTTTTTTTTCTTCAAATTACAAAGAAAATATACCCTGTATTAATTTTAAACCGGAGCAAACATATAAAAAGAACCGAAACAGCTACCCATAGCTCTATTCATGTTATTCCATGAGTTACATCAGCTCTGGTAATTTATCACAATGAGGCCACACAACTATAAGATGATGATCTAAATTGTGACAAGATTTATGTTATTGCTCTAGTAGGAAGATCTAAGACCACATTCTGTGGCAACATTTATCTGTTTTTTTTTATCTTCCCTATGAAATATATGCACATGAATCATATATCGATAAAATATTGCCGATGTGATAATACAATATATAAATCAATATACAGATAGTCATTCTATGTATAATTTGAATTGTATAGTAAGTACAGGCAGGCTCCACTTGAAAAAGGCCTAAATAATGGCGAGACACGTCTCGGAGTTATTACAGTACGTGGAGATATAGTGGATTTAGATAAGCGGATATAGTTTTTGTTGTGTTTATTTCATGCTAACTACAATAAACATCAATACTATTATGCAGATGAGATTATTAGAAGCAATTAGTTTAAAAATTAGTTTTTGTAACAGTAGAGACTTGTAATTCACAGAACTTTCATCAGATGAACACTTTATTCTACCTTTCCTCCCGTATAAATTGAAGGAGAATTTCATTCACTGTAACTTAAATACACAAAAAACTCCAGGGATGACATAGAAAATCTCCACTACTTTGATAACTCAGAGGAGTGTTTAAACTTTTTAAAAGTGGTGCAGAAGCGTTGCTGTTTTGAGCAGGATTAGGTGGAATTAATATTTAGAAAATTGAGTACAAATAGTGTAAAGGAATCGTATATATTTTGGACCCTATAATTTTTAATATTTTTTTATTTTTACTGAAGCCTAATTTCTCTTTGAGTAAATTAGCTTTTGTGCGATAGACTTTTTATTCACAAAGATTAGATTGACTCTTAATCCTATTTGCTCTAAAAATTGTCAAATATTGTTGATGAATTCGTATTTCATTTGCTATGTTATATTCAGGATTTAAATAGGTATGGGATATAGCGAATTATGAAATACCTATTATCGAATATCTATCACTAAAACCAACTATCAGCCGTTGCATAATATATGCATAATTTCATAATAAAATAATTGCATAATAAAAATCGCATAATTTAAAAAAAAAAATTATTGCGTAAATAATTTCTTCATAATCTTTTAATAGTGTGTGCAAAATATTATATCTCTGTTGTAATTCTAACCCCCTGGGGAGAGGGAGAAAGGAAGGGGCGACGCGGGGGTAAGGAAGTCAATATGCACTCTAAAAACGATCTCCCAACAAATAATAATTCGTAATAATTAATTATCTATCTATATCTCGTATTTAACGTGCCACTAATGGCATATACACTAAAGTAATCAAAGAAATATGTCTCAGTTGCCCGCTACACTTCATATGAGTATGATGCAACGTGTCAGATTATCAAACTTTAAATGAGATGTTCCAGTAGTTCAAAAAAGCTACAAATGTTGGAATTCAAAAGTCCAAGGCGCTTACAATTTTGAAGTTATAGCATTGGGGGTTTTCCATTCGATTTTTCAGGAAAATTCTCTAAAAAATTGTTGCTAAGGAATTTTGATTTCAGATCTATTTTTTGAAGTATTAAATTTTGAATTTTTTTTATCACGAATTTTTTTTTATTCTGATTACCAATCTGAAAATCGAAATTATATGGGCACAGTTTTGTTGATTATCTCTTTGAGAATCGAATGCAAATAACTCAAATGCCGTAGGTTCTAAATTGTAAACGCCTTAGGCTTTTTGAAAATGGGTCGAAATTTGTTCAAAATTCGAATAACTCGTTTTTTATCTGTCGAATCGAAACAATGCCAAGAACAAGAACGATACGAAATTCAATTTTATATATGGGTACCAAGTTTCAGAACCGTAGCTTCAACTACGGTTCTGACAACCACTAATAATTGTAAATAAATTAATTAGTGGAGGGTATAACAACCACTGATCATTGTAAATAACTTATACAGTGAAGGGTTGAATGATGGAATCGAGCCTCTAGATTTACTGATTACAGCCATTCAAATCTAGTGATTTAATCAAGGTTATAGTCCCTATACAACACTGTAAGCTCAGTGTATGTTATGTTAAACCTGACACTCGGCTTAATTCGATTCAATCAGATTGGTCGTATATTCCATGAGTGTTAATTAGTAGACTTAGTAGAGGCATTGAGCACCTTCTATTGATCGGTGAACGTAAATTAGCTGACATAAGTGTTAGGGAATCTGCATAATCATTTAGAGATAACTGTATATAGTATACTTGTAAGGATTTACTAATTATTATATACACTTAATACTTATACAATATATATACACATGATTAAATATATTTTTTTAAATTTTGTTCTACTGTTATCATTCATGAGTTAGATTTACTTTTATTTATTATATAATAAGACTTATATATGTTTGAAATAAATATTGAACTACCATATTTCACTCATAAATAAGTCAGAAAGCAAGATATAGTGGGATTATTAAGGATTTTTATGTATTGCCCCATTCTAATCATCTAAAATCCGACAAAAACTATCTCTGTGGGCAGTAGGTGGATACAATAATTATTACAAAGAGTTAATCTCTCTAAGAGCTCACACTGTCAGAAGTAGAAGGAGAATTAGTGTGGTAGAGAAGAGTGTTTCCAGGCCTCATCATCATTCCAGACTCTCATACAAGGGTCTGGATGGTGCATTTAGAAGAGAAATGGCAAATTATGAAGCACTGGATCAGTGTTCTAAAACACTTGGAGGCAGTACAAGAAAGGTAAAAAAGGCAACTGAACTCTTTCCTTACAATAATTATTTGTGTGTGTTTTGTGCGTTCTGTATGTGTGTTCAGAGAAAGAGAGAAACAGTCTTCGACTGAATTTACTCAATCGTTGGTATAAAAACCATCTAAAATTATTTATCTAAATATTTCATGAATTCAATTTCTTATGATTAGTAGTTTGGAGAAAATATTGTATTTTATGAATAAAATTGGTTTTATATGAGGTCTTTGCTTCCTAAAAGCTAATTCAAATTTTAATTTAATTTAAGATGAATCACATGGATGTGTTAACTAGCATGTAAAACGTAAGAATATGATGGTGTTAGAAAAAAAGACAATGTTTTTCCATGATAAAAAAGAGGAGCCAATTTATTTTAATTTTCCAGCGATACAGGTGTTAAATCATGTCTGTTTCTGTAATACACTCAGAATCTGTCACATTAGTAGGATTTTTCAGACTTTTCGGTTAAAAAATTTCAGAAGCGTGATTGTACATTGAACTGATGGGCTTGATCCATATTCAAAAT
Source organism: Caprella mutica (assembly GCA_947561585.1). Lineage (NCBI taxonomy): Eukaryota > Metazoa > Arthropoda > Malacostraca > Amphipoda > Caprellidae > Caprella > Caprella mutica. Next base: position 12,920 of record CANNZV010000789.1, read on the forward strand.
ATGAAGATCAATGTCTAGGAGATTATTCCGAACTGCTGAAAAGATATTTGCAATTCTACCGATTCTAATAAAGTTCTCTCAAGATTAACAATGAACTTCCAGTGAACTAATATCCTGTCAATGATTTCTAGCATTCTTGGTTTTTGATATCGTTAACTTACATCATGCAATTACAATGTCTACACTTTCTAATTTTCTAAATTCACCCTTTCCCTTTTTTCTAAATTCACCCAGAGAAAACAATAAAATTTGAATCCGAGAATTGAAAATTCCTCCTCTCATAGAGTCGGAGGATTACATCAACATGATTGACTGGCAAACTTCCGAAATCACTGAACCACCTTTGAAAAAAATAACCTCTCTCTACCGTTTGAAATGAATTGAAATGAACATCAAGAGGAAATAAATATTAATGATTGACCTTTTCCCTGCCATACAAAATGTGGAGAGAGTTCGGATTGATCAAATCCCAATTGTAAACAAGGAAAAAAGCCCATAACTTGGCATTATAACAGTGTTTGAGTCTAAAATCTCAAACTCCTAGTGAGTTTGAGTAGTCTTAGCGTGTAACTCGACGTACAGCCAGGTCCTCGTGTTGAGTTATGGGTTAATTGATTCTGATGGATCAAATTAGCTGAGAGCTGTACTTTTTCATTCGGAGTTACTATCAAATGTTTAGTTTTGAAATTGCGTCTAGGTACTTTGCCATCTCTATGGAGTGGTTTATGATGTTCTATTGAGAGAAAATGTTAATTCATAAATGAATTATGCTTAAGGAATTAATTGAACTAAATAATCGAGGTAGAAAAATCCTTGATGAAGATTAAGTTGAAAAATAGTAAAAAATATTTTTAACAGTCTTTAGGATGTTGACACCTATAAACTATCTTCAAATGTCTTCAGATTACACAAAGGTATTGCTTGTACATACAAAAAGTACATAATAATTCAAAACTTTGTCCGTGGACGAAATGTCCGTGCACGGTTGGTGACCCAGTTAAAATTCGGTGCAGGATAGGGGCAGCGGGTGGGGCGCGCAGGGCCGGCATCATGGCAGGCAGAAGGCCGCGATAGGGCCGCGACAGAGCATTTTTGTCCGCTTTTGGGGACCTCATTCTACGTCCCCCCACTGCACTGAACTACACTGGGGCGCTACCCTAAACTGCAGACACGCGCGTCCCAACTACTAATGCACGACCGCGTAGCGTCCGTGGCCACGCGTGAAACACTAGAGAAAAATACCCTCATGGCAGATATTGACTGCGCCAATACTGCGCTGAATATGAACGCACATATTCATACTATAAAATATGACGCGTTTAACGCATATATACTTCATATTATGAATGTGACGTTATTCGGCAGCAATATTCCAGTCAATATCTACCATGAGGGTAAAAAATGATCATGATGTCTAAATAGCTATTTGAATTAATGTGATTGACGTTTCAAGTTAGGGAAAAATTTATTTAGTAGGGGTTAAATGTCTTTTTCAGAAAAAAAGGCCATATCGTTTAGCTACATCAAAAGGAAATTAAATAAAAGGGACTGGAAGAATCAGTCAGAAAGAAAAGTGGCTCTATAAACAATGTCACCTGCCACCCGTCAGTGACAATACTAATGAATGAAAAAAAAAGCTTCTCTGTGAATGCTGTCACTTACCAAGGATTGTGACTAAAAGAGTCACAAGCACCTGTGGCGATGGTGGATGGAAGAAGATGATGGGAAATGAAGACTTCCTAATACAAAAATCTAAGACCTCGCAGTTGATGAATATAACTTTGCGCTATTCTCCAAAACTGCAAGTAGCATTAATAAAAATAAACATGGTAAAATAATACATTCCAAATTTACTACAACAGTTCAGGGCTGAAGGGACACCATCTTCTTTTCCATTTACGATATAATAGACTGTAAAGAGTAGTGGTGAGGTTATAAAAGTGAAGTAGATAGCTTTAAATTCATTTATTGGTAAGCAAACTAAAGCTATACATTGTAAATCTTACTTATATATTTTTCCTGTCTAACTGATTGTCAAAGTTTGTAAAATGAGTACCACTTGTTACTAATAATAAAAAATGTAACCATACTTACAAATATAAATTGGGATAAGAGTAAGAGATCAGGTCGCCAACTTTGATAACGCGTTCCTCGGGGGTGTAGGTGACGTCATAAGCACCCCCCCCCCCCCGATTACGAGCCCTCTGTTTTTTAATCCTTATTTATTTACCTATATTATTTAATCCCCCTGACTCCCCTGCCAGGTCATTAATCAATCATTAAGTATGCAGTACAACAAACTAGTGAAACTACATTAGCAACTCTCAGTTATTTCTATCTAAGTACATAGTTCTTCATTTGTTTAACTATGTGAATAAGGATTAAACAACAGGGAGGGGGGGGGGGGGGGGGGCTCGTGATCAGGGGGGCTCATGACCGTGCTTAGATGTGGGAGCGTATGCCCCTTCCTCAATGTCCATCCCAATCGCCAGAATTCTATAGAGGCTCATGACCGTGCTCAGGTGTGGGAGCGTATGCCCCTTCCTCTATGTCCATCCCAATCGCCAGAATTCAATAGGGGTATTTCAATGGTTTAATGAACTGGTTTGAAATCGGGTCCGGACAGTATTTCTGAAAATTGAAACGAACATTATAAACAATTAACTGAATAATTACATTTAGTGCTTATAATAGTAAATTTATGTTCAACTAGACAGCTGATATTGCTGTAATTAATCAACAGATGAATAAAAATACATACTTCGAAACTAACTAGGCACTCTGTAGTTCAAAACTAGGCACTCTGTAGTTCAAAACTAGGCACTCTGTAGTTCAAAACTAGGCACTCTGTAGTTCAAAACTAGGCACTCTGTAGTTCAAAACTAGGCACTCTGTAGTTCAAAACTAGGCACTCTGTAGTTCAAAACTAGGCACTCTGTAGTTCAAAACTAGGCACTCTGTAGTTCAAAACTAGGCACTCTGTAGTTCAAAACTAGGCACTCTGTAGTTCAAAACTAGGCACTCTGTAGTTCAAAACTAGGCACTCTGTAGTTCAAAACTAGGCACTCTGTAGTTCAAAACTAGGCACTCTGTAGTTCAAAACTAGGCACTCTGTAGTTCAAAACTAGGCACTCTGTAGTTCAAAACTAGGCACTCTGTAGTTCAAAACTAGGCACTCTGTAGTTCAAAACTAGGCACTCTGTAGTTCAAAACTAGGCACTCTGTAGTTCAAAACTAGGCACTCTGTAGTTCAAAACTAGGCACTCTGTAGTTCAAAACTAGGCACTCTGTAGTTCAAAACTAGGCACTCTGTAGTTCAAAACTAGGCACTCTGTAGTTCAAAACTAGGCACTCTGTAGTTCAAAACTAGGCAGCACTCTGTAGTTCAAAACTAGGCACTCTGTAGTTCAAAACTAGGCACTCTGTAGTTCAAAACTAGGCACTCGTAGTTCAAACTAGGCACTCTGTAGTTCAAAACTAGGCACTCTGTAGTTCAAAACTAGGCACTCTGTAGTTCAAAACTAGGCACTCTGTAGTTCAAAACTAGGCACTCTGTAGTTCAAAACTAGGCACTCTGTAGTTCAAAACTAGGCACTCTGTAGTTCAAAACTAGGCACTCTGTAGTTCAAAACTAGGCACTCTGTAGTTCAAAACTAGGCACTCTGTAGTTCAAAACTAGGCACTCTGTAGTTCAAAACTAGGCACTCTGTAGTTCAAAACTAGGCACTCTGTAGTTCAAAACTAGGCACTCTGTAGTTCAAAACTAGGCACTCTGTAGTTCAAAACTAGGCACTCTGTAGTTCAAAACTAGGCACTCTGTAGTTCAAAACTAGGCACTCTGTAGTTCAAAACTAGGCACTCTGTAGTTCAAAACTAGGCACTCTGTAGTTCAAAACTAGGCACTCTGTAGTTCAAAACTAGGCACTCTGTAGTTCAAAACTAGGCACTCTGTAGTTCAAAACTAGGCACTCTGTAGTTCAAAACTAGGCACTCTGTAGTTCAAAACTAGGCACTCTGTAGTTCAAAACTAGGCACTCTGTAGTTCAAAACTAGGCACTCTGTAGTTCAAAACTAGGCACTCTGTAGTTCAAAACTAGGCACTCTGTAGTTCAAAACTAGGCACTCTGTAGTTCAAAACTAGGCACTCTGTAGTTCAAAACTAGGCACACTGTAGTTCAAAACTAGGCACTCTGTAGTTCAAAACTAGGCACTCTGTAGTTCAAAACTAGGCACACTGTAGTTCAAAACTAGGCACACTGTAGTTCAAAACTAGGCACACTGTAGTTCAAAACTAGGTACACTGTAGTTCAAAACTAGGTACACTGTAGTTCAAAACTAGGTACACTGTAGTTCAAAACTAGGTACACTGTAGTTCAAAACTAGGTACACTGTAGTTCAAAACTAGGTACACTGTAGTTCAAAACTAGGAAACTTTAGCTGATTGCAATAACACAAAAATAATATAACAAATGAAATTTATAGCTATTACACTGAGCAAGTAACACTTGTGAATATCATACTTTAAAAAACTGGTATTGGACTTTAACAATATGGTATCGGTGCATCTTTAGTAAATTCCATTGTATCAATTATTTTATTTAAGATTGAAAAGAGAGCTGAACTTACCTTATACTTCATATTGAATAGCATCATGTCCTCTTCATCATCTAAAGACATGTTAAAGTTTGAACTGAATATCCTTGATTGTTTGATATATACAAAATTTCTTAAACTAGTTTCCTTTTGGAATGTATTGAATAATTATAATCCTGAAAAGAAAAACAAAAGTTTTGACATATATAACAAACAAATTCATGAACATATATAAAAATAGCCTAGTTAGTAACAATATCCAGAGGGAGGAATACAGATTATCATAAACAAACTCACAATTTGAGTTAGCTATGTATAATTTTTCAATAATGATCACACTGTATAAATATGAAAATTAACACAAGAACATAGGTAGATAATTGATAGAACACCAGTTATCTAAATAAATAGGAGTGATATTAGCCACTTCCATACTATGCAAATTTCTATTTAATGTTCTAAACATTATTGAGTTTTAGCATGACAATATGGGAAAAATATGCTTTAAATTCAAATATCTATCAAAGTTTCTTGGATTATCTGACCATTTGAGATACTTTGTAAAATATCTCATTGGTCAAAGGACTCAAAACAATGACACTGGTGAATGAGCAAGGATTTTGACTCTGAATAATATAGTATATAATAACCACCCATCATCATCTTTTTAAGTATGGCCATCATGATCAAATAACGGAACCATCTCTGAACTATGACTTAAGCACTATTTTTCTACTCAATGCATTAGTTTAAGTTGTAACAGGAGAGTGCACTTAAAATTCTACACATGTTGCTAATAGAAGAATAGACAAGATAATTAAATAGGGGTGTAACAGGTGTGAAAAAAAAGTGTCGTGTGTACCTTGCGTCAAAAAATAGTCACCTCCTGCGTCAAAAAATAGTCACCTCCTGCATCAAAATATAGTCCACCTCCTGCGTCAAAAAATAGTCACCTCCTGCGTCAAAAATAGTCACCTCCTGCGTCCATGGGAACATAGGAATTAATTCAAAATTTTAAGCCAATTAGACATATCTGAATTTTAACCTCTTGAAATTTAAGCCAATTAATTGGCTTTAACTGACATACTCTGTAACCCAGTCTGCAAAAGATGCATGAAGTTGTGAAATTTATCCGGTGACAATTATGGCTTTAAAATTAGTGTCCTCCTGACAATTTCTTAATCAATTCCTATGTTTACATGTAATTATTGGAGAGCGTTTTGAGATTTCTGGCCATTTTAGAGAGAAATTTAAAAATCTTTTGGAAAGAATTGCTCCAAAAATTGAATATTTGAAGACTGATTGTGCATGTTTTGCAGACTGGTTTGTAACACGGAAGAAAAGCGACCTCCGTCAAAGAAAAGCGACCTCCGTCAAAGAAAAGCGACCTCCGTCAAAGAAAAGCGACCTCCGTCAAAGAAAAGCGACCTCCGTCAAGAAAGGCGACCTCCGTCAAAGAAAGGCGACCTCCGTCAAAGAAAGGCGACCTCCGTCAAAGAAAAGCGACCTCCGTCAAAGAAAAGCGACCTCCGTCAAAGAAAAGCGACCTCCGTCAAAGAAAAGCGACCTCCGTCAAAGAAAGCGACCTCCGTCAAAGAAAAGCGACCTCCGTCAAAGAAAAGCGACCTCCGTCAAAGAAAAGCGACCTCCGTCAAAGAAAAGCGACCTCCGTCAAAGAAAAGCGACCTCCGTCAAAGAAAAGCGACCTCCGTCTAAGAAAAGCAACCTCCGTCTAAGAAAAGCGACCTCCGTCAAAGAAAAGCAACCTCCGTCAAAGAAAAGCGACCTCCGTCAAAGAAAAGCGACCTCCGTCAAAGAAAAGCGACCTCCGTCAAAGAAAAGCGACCTCCGTCAAAGAAAAGCGACCTCCGTCAAAGAAAAGCGACCTCCGTCAAAGAAAAGCGACCTCCGTCAAAGAAAAGCGACCTCCGTCAAAGAAAAGCGACCTCCGTCAAAGAAAAGCGACCTCCGTCAAAGAAAAGCGACCTCCGTCAAAGAAAAGCGACCTCCGTCAAAGAAAAGAGACCTCCGTCAAAGAAAAGCGACCTCCGTCAAAGAAAAGCGACCTCCGTCAAAGAAAAGCGACCTCCGTCAAAGAAAAGCGACCTCCGTCAAAGAAAGGCGACCTCCGTCAAAGAAAGGCGACCTCCGTCAAAGAAAGGCGACCTCCGTCAAAGAAAAGCGACCTCCGTCAAAGAAAAGCGACCTCCGTCAAAGAAAAGCGACCTCCGTCAAAGAAAAGCGACCTCCGTCAAAGAAAAGCGACCTCCGTCAAAGAAAAGCGACCTCCGTCAAAGAAAAGCGACCTCCGTCAAAGAAAAGCGACCTCCGTCAAAGAAAAGCGACCTCCGTCAAAGAAAAGCGACCTCCGTCAAAGAAAAGCGACCTCCGTCAAAGAAAAGCGACCTCCGTCAAAGAAAAGCGACCTCCGTCAAAGAAAAGCGACCTCCGTCAAAGAAAAGCGACCTCCGTCAAAGAAAAGCGACCTCCGTCAAAGAAAAGCGACCTCCGTCAAAGAAAAGCGACCTCCGTCAAAGAAAAGCGACCTCCGTCAAAGAAAAGCGACCTCCGTCAAAGAAAAGCGACCTCCGTCAAAGAAAAGCGACCTCCGTCAAAGAAAAGCGACCTCCGTCTAAGAAAAGCGACCTCCGTCTAAGAAAAGCGACCTCCGTCTAAGAAAAGCGACCTCCGTCTAAGAAAAGCGACCTCCGTCTAAGAAAAGCGACCTCCGTCTAAGAAAAGCGACCTCCGTCTAAGAAAAGCGACCTCCGTCTAAGAAAAGCGACCTCCGTCTAAGAAAAGCGACCTCCGTCAAAGAAAAGCGACCTCCGTCAAAGAAAAGCGACCTCCGTCAAAGAAAAGCGACCTCCGTCAAAGAAAAGCGACCTCCGTCAAAGAAAAGCGACCTCCGTCAAAGAAAAGCGACCTCCGTCAAAGAAAAGCGACCTCCGTCAAAGAAAAGCGACCTCCGTCAAAGAAAAGCGACCTCCGTCAAAGAAAAGCGACCTCCGTCAAAGAAAAGCGACCTCCGTCAAAGAAAAGCGACCTCCGTCAAAGAAAAGCGACCTCCGTCAAAGAAAAGCGACCTCCGTCAAAGAAAAGCGACCTCCGTCAAAGAAAAGCGACCTCCGTCAAAGAAAAGCGACCTCCGTCAAAGAAAAGCGACCTCCGTCAAAGAAAAGCGACCTCCGTCAAAGAAAAGCGACCTCCGTCAAAGAAAAGCGACCTCCGTCTAAGAAAAGCGACCTCCGTCTAAGAAAAGCGACCTCCGTCAAAGAAAAGCGACCTCCGTCAAAGAAAAGCGACCTCCGTCAAAGAAAAGCGACCTCCGTCAAAGAAAAGCGACCTCCGTCTAAGAAAAGCGACCTCCGTCTAAGAAAAGCGACCTCCGTCTAAGAAAAGCGACCTCCGTCTAAGAAAAGCGACCTCCGTCTAAGAAAAGCGACCTCCGTCTAAGAAAAGCGACCTCCGTCTAAGAAAAGCGACCTCCGTCTAAGAAAAGCGACCTCCGTCTAAGAAAAGCGATCTCCGTCTAAGAAAAGCGACCTCCGTCTAAGAAAAGCGACCTCCGTCTAAGAAAAGCGACCTCCGTCTAAGAAAAGCGACCTCTGTCTAAGAAAAGCGACCTCCGTCAGTCAAAGAAAGGTTTCTTGTTAAAGTAACCTAATTATACTGCTCCATTTATCTAAATTTTAAAACTATGTTGACTCTAAATAAAGCTAGTGCCAAAATTTACATGAGAATAGGTACCTAAATATATTGAAACTGTCAAGATGCATCTTATATAATCTGAATAATCATCATGCCATGTTCAAGAGACTGGCAGATTGTTAGCCAATTTCAAGCCAAAATTTAAAGATTCTGAGACATGTCAATTTTGGCTCATTTCTTAAAATTTTAGGCCAAATTAACATGGGAACATAGAAATTAAATTAAATCAAAACATTAAGCCCAGACTGTAGGAACTGGTAAACTGTTCTCCAAAAAATCTTCTGTTTTGGCTTCTGTTCTCAGTCAAATTAATGCAAATATAGGAGAAAACTAAGGACTGTTCAGACTGTTATTACAGAAAATGTTAAAAATGTCCCATATTCTGTAGACTGGCATTAAGCCAATTAGACATATGAGTTTTGACCTTTACAAATGTAACTTATTATGTAAGGCTGAGGGTCAATTAATTGGCATCAACAGATTAACTGGCATATTTTGTATACAATAATACAGAGATCTCTTTTAATAATCAAAGTAAAATTCAGGTAAATAGATATAGCTTGTATAGGTACTAGCCAGTCTGCAGAATATATGACATTTTAACATTTTCTGTGCAAACAATCAATAATTTCCTCTACATTTACATGTATTTTACTGAGAACATGAACATAAGTCAAAATGTAGGATATCTTGAAGAACACTTTACCAGTTCCTGCATTCTGGATAGATCATAGGTAGGAATGAATTCAAAACTATTGAAGAAAATTCAATATACCTAGTAGTCAGTCAAGACTCTAGCGACTGCGAATATCTATCTCTCTGACTCAATTAATGTCCCAGTCTGTATCTTTTGGTAATTTTCACCGACATGTCGGTGGAATTTTTAGCCCTTTGAAAATAATATTCTGGCAAAGTCTGTGGATTTTTATAGCCATTTATTCCAATAATCCTACCTATGTTACCATTAATTTTTGGTGGATAAGTTAGAAAAAAGTTGTTGGATCAGCCAAATTAATAGAAATTTATAGCCTAGTGGATTTTTTCAACTTTTAAAAAGTCAAGTGGAATTTTGTGCCCCAAATACAGACTGGTATAATGCCCAGACTGTATTTCATGCTAAATTTCTATCCACTTGTCAGTGGAATTTTTCCCCTTCGAAAATAATATTATACTAGTAAAGTCTGTGGATTTTAGCTATTTAGGTATTCCTATGTTAGTATAACTATAATGTTACCAACTTACCATTATTTTTTTCTATTTTTGGTGGCTAGGTAACTAAAAAAAATGTTGGTGGCTCATTCGAATAGCTATCTTAGTATCTATCATGAAATAGGTACCTAGGTAGGTATGTATTTTTCTGATTTTTCTTTCAGCTTTTTGGAAAAGTAATTGGAATTTTGTAAACCAAATAAACCTACAGACTGGTTGTGGATTCACATCATTCAGGTACCATCAGACTATCAGTCATAAATTTGAAACAACAAATATCAAATTCACTACATTTCTACATATAGGTACCTATCATAAATCATCTTTCAATCTACCTATGATCTATCTAATAGAACGTATGGTGGGTGCGCCGTGATCTGGTGCGCCGCTCATCTTTTAGATATACGTATCAATATAGGCTATACTGGCGACTTTGTTCACAGTGCACACTTTGAAAGTTTGAAACATGGCTAAGGTATATAGCTATCAGAATGTGTGGACGAGTGGACCATTTAAAATAGAAGCCAACTAATTTGCTTAACTGACATCGGTAGTACTCTATAACTAATAACTTGAGTCGCCTGTTGGCTGTGGGTACATAGATATGTCACAGTGGGAGTAACTTGGACATAGGCTACTTAGAGTACAAGTTACAGTGCATTTCCTGATACCTATGTGCTAGTACATTATACATATAGCTAGGTGAAAAATCATTTATTGTCAGATAGATAACTGGTGTCATGAGTAGGCACCTAGTTAGGAAGGTAGTGAATTTCAAAACCCAAAAAAGTACAAATTAGCTATAGGCTATATTATATAATATATAGCCTAGCATAGCTATTTTTTTTTTCAATAGGATACAATAACCACTGAACTCTTAAATACTATACACAATTCCACTTTCACCAATAAATTAATAACTTATAACATTAATTCACCACAGAACCTTATTTTAAACTATCTAGAAACTATTCAAAAGACGGCAGGTTCAATGGTTCTCAATAAAAAAATCCGATATTTTTCTTTAGAACGTACAAAATAATTGTTCTATATATTTCGTTTTGCAACCCTGTTTTTAATATTTTCAGCATGGAAATGATTTTATCTTTAAATAATTATTAAGAATGACCGATTTTTTCAATAATGATTTCGTGTTATTTGGTATTCTTGTATTCCAATATACCTATTTAAATGGCGCGGATGAAGAACAAATACATGATTAATGTTATAATAATATTAGTATATAATTTTAACTGGTTAGTTATTGCAATTTTTTCACTTATAATATTGAATCGTTGTTAGATGAACCAAATTAATTTTCTGTACTAACTATATATATGCAGTATATTGTATGCATCATATACAATATATACATATTGGAGTAAACTTATTAAACTAAGGCCAATGTCAGCTTGTTTATAAGAATGTCATTATATATTCCATATACCTATGATATATTTTATATATTCTCACATGCCAAAAGTTTAATTTGACAAATAATAACCTACATCAGGGTAAATAATTACTTAATATCTTATAAATTGAAAACATTATATGCAATGGTAGTTTAGTATGCTTATAATTTATCTTTATAAATCAAGCATCAGCACTTTGATATTCATGGAAATTATTTAAGAATGTCTCCTGTATCTACGATTCTCAGTCATATGTACGCATGGAAGTACTATTAGAACCTACATGATCGATGTGTGAGTCTGATGAGAGCTGTTTCAGTTCATTCAGCGAGAAGATACAGAAAAACTGTATTCTGATAATGCCTGATATCAACATTGTCAGACTTCACTATTGCTTTGGTCTTCTGTAAGTGTTACTTTAAAAAAATTTAGTGATTCACTCTGACAAATGAGAAATATAAAAACGCATACAAATTACTCAATGATATCCGTGGTTAAATAAATATTAGGTAACAATAGATTTAATATAAAACTGAATGAGCCAAACCATAGCTGAGTACCAAGAACAATAGTGATTAATGTTTATTTTATATTAGGGCTATCCACCAATTAATTAACTATAGCTATTATTACCTATTATTAGCTACACTATCGATAAAGAAGTTGTATTTTTGTTCAAATTAATTTGTTGGATTATGATTCATGAGCAATATGTGGTGCTTCAATCTCTGGAGATTTTAGCCAATATTATCGACTATAAACTCTGAAGATTTTCTATGCTCTGTTCTCCAGAGTTTTCGGCAGATAATAACGCGTCAAACCTCCACAGATTATCTCGTCCTTATACTGCCGTGGCCTCCGTAGGTCGCGGTAAACATTTGTAGAAAGCAGAGATTATCTGCTGAGCGCTGCTTAGAAATGCTGAGACTGCCATAAACTACAGTAAAACGTCCGCTATACTGCACCGAATTTTAACTGGGGAGGTTAGGAGACTACAGATCAGGATTGACACAATCGACACAGAGGGATATATTGGTGAAAATTTTCTTAATTGTGTCAGCTAAACGTTAACACACTAAGGGTTACATTATTTTTGACAGGTTTTCTGTGAGTGCGTGACATTTTAGATATTTAGGTATAAACTAATTATTTGAATTGATATTCTTCTTTAATAACTTCCGTTTGAGTGAGTTTTAATTTGAAATCTTCTACAAATCTTCCACTTATTCAATGAAAATAATAAAAATAACTTTGAAATATAAAATATTCATGATGAGTACCAATACAATTTTGGAAGTTTTGTAAGTGTACCATATATGGTACATTTGCTGTTGTTGTGTTGAGAAAACACTTTTGATCTATGTACATTACTGTTGTTGGTGAAGAGTCTATAGATTATATGGCGTAAGTAGCAATCAAATTGCAGAAATATTATACGAGTGGATCCAGTTACTATAATTCTACTAAATTCTCAATAAATTTTGTTTCATAGAATCTTTATTGTTCATAGGATAATAATACAAAGAAATAGAATGTTTCTTGCAATTAACTAAATGCAGTAAAAGCTACAGAACAATTAGGAAATAACAAGTATATTAACATATTATTTGATATAATCTTATTGGAGTAGCATAACAATAGGTACAGAAGCTGTGACTAAAATTTAGATAACAATGTCAGCAGTATTCTCCTATTCAAAAAGGTCAATAGTACACTCCTAGTGACAATGATGTCCGCAATAGTTACATAGACACTATAAAATTCATAATATGCTCTTGTTAATAGAAAAAAACTTCTTCTGTATTGCTAACAGAAGAAGTTTTCATTTGATTTACTAAAAACAAAACATATTAAAATTAAATTGTTTTAATTTGTTATAAACTCATTGATTTAATATTTAACAGAGTATCGTTATGTTCCTCTTGTTGTTTGAAGCTGTAATTATTTCCATGTTATATTATTTTACATTTTAATAGGAGCTTTTATCTCGACGAAAGATCCATTGCACAGTTTGACGAGTGGTCGTTAAAAATATCAACGTACAATAGCCACACTTTAAACATACATACATCATTAATCCTTACGACTGAGTGATATTGAAATAAATAAATGAGGTAGTTCGTGAATAGTTGGATGTAAATAATGTTCATTTTATATATTTAACTCTTGCGCGTCTAATGTGTCATATTTGTCCCATGTTCTTTTCAAGCAATGAAGTCAATTTTCTTCAATTAAAATGTTTTGGGATGTAATAAATCAGGATTACAATAAATTTTCTTAATAACTAGATCTTTGTACATGTAAAATTTTTGTTTAATTTCTTATTTCTGCAGTAAATAAAACAACAATAAAAAAACATGTGACATTGAGTCAATAGTTCATTAATGTCATAAGAAGTAGGAAATATTCAAACTAACATTTTGCTTATATCTCCATCGTTATTTGTTTGTTTAATTCTGTAATTTTTTTCACAAGAAACAAAAATTAAAATCTTTCTATATATGCAGTTAATATTAATTGTTTTAGCATTATAGTAGTTCCTGATTTATTTCTTGTAAAATTCATTCAGGAATGAGATGAAATTCAGAAAACACGGAGAATTACATAAATTCCGGAAAATGTGATTGAATAAGTAAAACGAAATACTATTTTCTCCATTAAGGGGAGCTTTTCGAAAAAAACGGTAGGAATATCATTTTTCGTTTCTTTGTCTGATATTAATCTATATACATATCTCTACAAGACTGTGAAAACAGAATCGCAAAATTCTAACTAGAAGTCGTACAGAGGTACGTACAAGTGTTCTACACAAATACGTTCAGAGTGTTTCCAGCTTAATATGTTTCCAACCTAATGAATAATGGTTATTCAATGGAATTGAGGGAAGTGGGGTTTTCACTGTTCAAAAGTACCCCTTCACAATGAAGTCGTGTGTAACCAATAATATCACAGAGGGTATGCTGTTATCAGCAGGCAAAACCCTTTTTTCAAACTTCAGAACCCTAAAACTTTAAAGCCATTTTTCTCCTACTTCATATTTTGCAAATTTTGCAAATTGAAATCCCTACTTCTTCTAGAGTTTTCAACCGATTTTTGTTATTCAACGTGCAAAATGAAGGTAAATTCCTAGGCTACAATTAATCGTTTTAGGAATTTCAAAATTTGTTAAAAAAAAATCCAAAAAATCAAAAAAATAATTCAATTTTCACTTTTTCGTTTTTTTCTAAAAACTGGTTATGATTTTCAAATAACTGTGAGCGAAGAAATGTTTTCATACCTTTTAGCTATGTTATGAAGCATAAAGCAGAAATATTGGTCAAAAATTGTGAGAGAAGATAGATTTTGAAAATGATACAAAAAAACTCAAAAATCTCAAAATATCAAATTTTTTGGAAAAATCATGGGAGCAAAAATGTCTTAGAATTTGTTTTTACATATTCCTTCCAAGTTTCAGAAACATCAAACGGTAAACAAAGAAAAAACCTCATTTTCGAAAAGCTCCCCTTAAAAACAATTCATTTTATTTAAAAATTCAGATTTTAATAATCAAAATTAGAAATTAACTTTTTCCTTTAGTACCGAAATTTATCCGAACTGCCTTTTCCATAACCACTCAAGCTGTGTACCATTTAGAGTTATTAAGATATCACAGTTGTTCATATCGGTATCAATTCAGAGACTCCTTGTAATTAACTGAACTAGTGTAATAGTGCCATCAAAAGTGACGGCATTTTCAGTATATCAATTTAATGGACACTGATGGTATTTAATAATTATCATCACGGGATCTGCTTTCACTCTAATATTTTCAACTGAGTAGAATAAATTGTGATTTATTTATTGCTGTGTATTCATTCAATCATTACAACGAATGTGTATGCAAACATTAGTTAGAGGTTCCCTCCACACTAAATGAATATTTCACTAGAAATGCTTTAAAAAAATATCTCAGATACTGGAAATAAATTTATCAAGTATTCCCTTTTTTAGTTAAATATTAAAGATTCAATAGAAGAACAAGAACGAAATACCAACTTTATTAAGTGATACTGTAAATTAATGGTAATAAGGTATTTATGTACACTCTTAGATACTCAAAGTTTATTAGGGCAATGGTAATTAGGTAACGGTATAGGTAGCCATTTATAATATGTCTAAAGGTTTATTACGGTTTTGAATGATTCTGAGGTATTTCGATATTTTTCTACGAAGGCTAAAAGTACAATCACAAGAATAACTTTAATTACATTTAATAATAGACAGATAGAACCTAAATTGAAATGGCTTGCAATTTTGTAATCAGTAACCTTGGTTCAATGATACACAATCAATACAAAAAGTGAAGTCGAGGGGACCTTCAACTAATATATTTTATTTATACTCAATGCAAAACATTCGAATCAATGCACATGTGCGTATTTGCTAGCCTCATCAAAGTGCATAGAATGAACTGCATTCTTCTCCGCATTCCATTCACTGTCTGTGGAATGCAATTACTCTCTTGATATCGAATAACTAGTTACCTTCTCGCTAGATGAACATTTTAAAACACTAAAACTAAAGTTTGGGTTATGGATAATCCATAAAAGATTAAAAGGGCAATTCTCTTAATCTTCACTATTCTTTTACGATCGGAATTAATTTTAAATGGTTAAAATTTTATAAATTACTTCTAATGAGTCTAGTTAGTAATAAATAGTTAATAAATGTAACTTTAATTAATTTTTAAATTCCCTAAATTCATATTTTAACATTTGATGCGATAGTCACATTCGTCACTAGGCTCCACACATTCAATTTATCACAGTATAGTCCTATATTTTTAATGTAACTAATTCGTCACACACGGTCGTAAAGGGCTATAACTATATCATTTGGTAACCCGCGTTATCGATGTTTTTGTCAGGAGTTCTTCATTAATATTTCGATAACAGTGGTAATTATTGTTATATTTAATATTGTCACAAGGTGCTCTATCCTGAAGCTGTCTGTGGTGAATGGAAGAGAAGGGGGGTGGCGTCCCTTGGACCCCGAACTGTTGCAATTTGGATTATTGATTGTCTTTTATTATTTCTACCATGTTTATCATTTTTTAATGCTACTTGCAGTTTCAGAGAATAGCGCTAGGGTTATACTCTTCAACTACGACGTCTTAGATTTTGGAGTTAGGTAGGCTCGTAGGCTTTCCTTTCTGACTTCTTTTTCCAGTCCCTTGTATTTAAATTCCTTTTGGCGTCAGCAATATGGCCTTTAGTTCCAAAGCAGACGTTAAGCACCCACTAAATTAAATTATATTTGCTATTAAGATTTAGAATAATATTTTCATGCATTGTAATTGTATTCTATCTACGGATGCTTTCAATATATTTCCAAACGATTTTACTTTCAAAATCTTTATGAGGTGTCAGACACAATATTTTTTTTTCAATCAAAGTGTAATCTGATTATATTATCGTGGAATTCCTGAGTTATAAAGTATTGATTTCCTCATAACTCAGAGCCATTTCATAGCTCAGGGACACTGATAGTTTTCTATGATTAAAATCTTGGAGAAAACTATGCTCTTCGAGGGATAACTAGGGAAAAATTATTGAAATATATCGTTCTCTATAATTTAAACACAGAAAATACTTCATAATTCTGGTCCTTCCCTACTCGGGTGCTTCATAACGCAGATTTTGATAACCCAGGAGTTTTACTGTAATTCTTAAAGTTGTAAACCAACTTTATTTTACTCAAATTTATAGAAATATTTATCGAAAATGGTTCCCTTTTTAAACTATTGAAGCAAATCATATGCTGTGAAAATTCCTTCAAACTAACCTGAACAGTTTACAGAAATTCCAACCAATAATTTCAATATAAATGAAAATATCAACAAGTTGGAAAAATAAGTGATTTACTTTCTATATTAATTTTACTTTTTAAAATAATTACAAAAATGTATTCATTCCTTTATAACAGTTCCATTAAGGATATTATGTTAGAAGATTGTATAGAGCGATTTTAAGACTGTAATCTTCTTCCTGAAGCTTTAATTTTCTGCTGTATATTTTTAAGATAAACGATATATACATTATTTTTTCTTTAAAGACAATATTTTCCCATTAAAAACAAGATATATATTCAGGTTGAAGAAGTCTAATATCGGCAGTATTATTTCTAAGTATTTATTAAATAATGTGTTTTTCAGTGTGTTGTCCATCAGCATCATTCTTCAGTTTACTAAACAAATTTATTCTTCTTGATTCAGTATTTTTTGTCCTCAGTAGGTGATGCAAATTATAATAATTGTGTACCGAGTAGACGTCTGGTAAAAGTTGATAAGAGCAATAGTTAACACTGTTAAATTTCAAGTTATGATTTACAATGGAAATTATTGTTAGTGTGTATGATGATTTAAATTGTGCACACTGTTGGTATCAATAATTGAGATACAGGTGAAATTATATATTTACTTAATCAATATTGAATCGTATTGTACAAATTTATTCATATGTACAATTTCTTTCATAAAATGAACAATTTCATTAATAAATGAACAATTTCATTAATAAATGAACAATTTCATTCTTCAATGCATTTGAGTTCAATTTGATTTACTAAATAAATAAGTTATATATTCATCAATTTATTTCAGCAATTTTCCTATTTACGTGTATTATAATAGTTCATTAATTCAATGACCGAATTTTTCATTCGTTTACCATCATTGATGTATCATATTTCATTGATGTATCATATTTCATTGATGTATCATATTTCATTGATGTATCATATTTCATTGATGTATCATATTTCATTGATGTATCATATTTCATTGATGTATCATATTTCATTGATGTATCATATTTCATTGATGTATCATATTTCATTGATGTATCATATTTCATTGATGTATCATATTTCATTGATGTATCATATTTCATTGATGTATCATATTTCATTGATGTATCATATTTCATTGATGTATCATATTTCATTGATGTATCATATTTCATTGATGTATCATATTTCATTGATGTATCATATTTCATTGATGTATCATATTTCATTGATGTATCATATTTCATTGATGTATCATATTTCATTGATGTATCATATTTCATTGATGTATCATATTTCATTGATGTATCATATTTCATTGATGTATCATATTTCATTGATGTATCATATTTCATTGATGTATCATATTTCATTGATGTATCATATTTCATTGATGTGTCATATTTCATTGATGTGTCATATTTCATTGATGTATCATATTTCATTGATGTATCATATTTCATTGATGTATCATATTTCATTGATGTATCATATTTCATTGATGTATCATATTTCATTGATGTATCATATTTCATTGATGTATCATATTTCTTTAATTAGCACATCTCCCTTAATTTATCTCCTAAATTCAATAGGAATACACAATAACATATCGAATTGTTCACATTAATAGAGCCATTCCCGTTTTTCTCAGGAATAAGTTGAGTACATTCCATTCATTCCTGTACGATCTACAAACCATTTACAGAGTAGTGAGAATAATATCGTCACATTGTAACTCTCTAAGACTCATAAAGGTGATAATAAAACAGAGTAACGTAAAGTAAATGGCTAGAAATGAGAATAACAAATAATCTGCAAAAGTCATAATCTTGCAGAAGTTATTATGCAAGAGATGTTTTATGGAGTGTTCATATCATAGAAAAGGTTTAGATTAGGACATGAAAGACGTATTTGGTTAAATAACAGTATTAATATATTTGTAATATATTTATACGGCCATAAATTCCTTGTTATTGTACAGGTTATTTAACTGGTTATTTTTATATTTATCATTATGTTGATTTATACGATCGAGAATGTGGAACATTACAATAACGCTAAACTTACTCTATATAATTTCTGAAAAGAATTATTTGAAATTTCCTATTTGCTAATCTATAAAGAAACAAAAATCGTATGATAACTGCTTCGTCATCTTAGAAAAATTACCATTGAAATGCAGATCCATCATTAATAAGATTTCAAAATGGTGAATGCCGAAAGTCAATTCTTGAGTCAATTGAAACCTTCACTTAATGTTACCTTCATTTATGCCACAGAAGATGTATTTAAAAATAGAAGTAAGATGCGAATATTGACTACTTATACATTAAGACTTTCCAAAACATAATCAACTCCTTATAAAACTAACACAATACGTGTAACTAGCACCATTACAAACAGAGAAAAGAAATCTAATTGTAGCAAGTACAGACACCTGTACTTGTCGTTTCACCTCCTAATTAGGGCACTGGATGGCACTGTATACTGAAGAGTAACTAAATTTATATTCAATTTTACAAATATAGTAATAAAAATGTGTTTCAAGCCTTCGAGTTAGATTATTGGTATATGTTTTTTAATGGAAACATATTATGTCTTTCAGTAGAAAATAATATCCTTAATCAGTTTTTAACCATTTCATTTATTTACCCTATTAATCTTGGTAGGCTTAGATCAATATAGAGACTTCATACGATAATTTACTAATTGTGTAACTGTAAGTCAATCAATCTGAAGCTTAATATCTAATCAACATATAAATCTTTATTCATTTTAAATACTCTGGCAAACACTGTATTCATTAAATCGACTCAAAGAAACTTCTCCCGAAAGGCGTTACATATATATACATTGTACAAATCACACACATAAAATTTATTGAGAAGTATAATTAAGAAAATTATTTATGTATTTTTCTGTCAACCTCACTGGAAAATATAATGGAAACAACTACCAATAATTTTGCCAAAAACCGAAAATACGGAAAAATTCGGAAATTTGGAAAAACTGAAAATCTGGAAAACCAACAATTAGGAAGACAAAAATACAGAGGGAATCGCTTTATTTTTAAACAATTATTACAGCAATTTGAATAACAATCTTAATTTTAAACCTATTTGCTCTCGTTATTTAAAAAAATATACCCCGATAAATATTATTAAAAACCTGTCGTTATGTTATCATTATAAAATATAATAAACTGGATACAATTTTATTATCTCTAACCTAGTTTTTAATGTTTTCGAACCATTTTTGTATACATTTTCTTATAAATTGGTGGAATAAAATTAAATGGAATATCTGGTAAGTTTGTACTTCAATTCCACCTCGATTTCAGTTAAATGTGTTCCATGGATTGCAACTTGTACATTGTACAATGTACGTGTTACGTCCTTATAATTCTCCTGGAATTGCGTAAGTCAAGAATTGCGCAGCCTGTAACTGGAACTTAGTAGACATTCAGATTAAAACTGCATTGAAATACATAGAAAAAAATTGATTTAATTTTTAACCTAACTAAATTCAATCAATTGTCGTACATTTCTAAATTGTACTATAGTCTTGTGCCTTCGTAATACATACAAAATTTCGTTGTAAAAATTAGTAAATTTGAAATTTGTCTAGACTATGTAATTAAATTTTTCTAATAAAGTCAGTAACTGTTATCATGGGATCATCGAAGAATAGGAAGGTAATAAACTTAATCATCGATAGCCCCACCTTAACCTGCTCTCTAGACTGAATCACTACGTTTTCTAATTTTTTAATTGGATCTGCCGCAGCTGGATTTCGCCATTATTGAATTAAAATCACTCAAATCGAGAAAAAAGCTGTTCTAACCTTCATATCTGTAAATTAAGTATGATTGATGTACTTCTTTCCTCGGTATCTGTTATATTATTTTGCTTAAATGCTCGTTCTGAAGTTAAATGAATAATTTAATTTTTTATTAAATATATATATTTACTAATATATTCTTTACTAATATATTCTTTACTAATATATTCTTTACTAATATATTCTTTATTTAGAACACTAACTCTTTAACTGCCCTTACATTTTTCAAGATAAATTAGATTTAATTTTAAAGGTCGATATCTTAATCAACTAGTTTTATTGAAAATATTGTTGTTCTAAATTAAAATTTCATTTCGATTTTAATCTGCAGTTTAAGAAATTTCAGCTATTATATTAAACACAGTAAATGAACATATCGAACATTTTCCAAATTTAGAAGTTTTACAGTACATTAAAAAATTTTACTTAGGAATTTGTACTGAAAAATAGGAATTTCTACTAAATTTGTTAAAATGTTTTTTGTTGAAAGTTAAAAAAATAAAATTATGATTTTTGGCAAAATTGAAAATTTCACTGAAAATTAAGAATTGAATTTATTGATAGTATGGAAATTTCATTAAAAAATTTGAAATTTAAATCATATTTTTTAAATTCAATTATTAATTTTGAAATTTAATTATCAATTTTGAAATTTAATACACAATTTTGAAATTTAATTATCAATTTTGAAATTTAATTATCAATAATTTAAGTTGTAGCAATTGAACATATCGTGTTTATTGAATAATTAGTATTACATTTGAACAATTTTGTAGTTTGATATAATGAAAACACGAGAATTCTTTCAATTTTTGTATATTTTTAGCAGCTATTTGGACTCTTTAATAGTCTCCCAGTAATTGTTATTCATTTATCATCCAAATGCTATGAGACTCACTGTAAAATACGTAAACTTTTCTTTCACGTCCATTTCAGTCGCCCTAAATTGCATCAACTCCGGTCATGGAACCAAAAAAAAATTCCTCTAAAATTTTTTGTACGAAGCGTCAACAACAAGAATTTTTCTCTCACTCGCTATTTTGGACCCATTAAATTAATTAGTAGTGTAATGTTTAACATTTTTGGCCTCTATATTTGTGTGCTATAGATTTCGATAATATTTCAAAGAGAGTTATAGTTATAAGCTACCTTATACCAATATGCATTTTCGTACATTTGTTATATACACTATACAGTATACAGGCATTTTCTAAAAAACATAGGAACCAAAGAGAGTGGTTCACTTTGATTTTAGCACTTATCTTGATTATGAAGGTGGTGTAACTACTTCAAATTATTGTTATAATAGAAAATGTAATTGTATAATAATGATAAATAGGATATCATCAATATTAGATAAAAGATACATATCAATTACATTTGTATCTCAGTATTGTCACCTCTGTATTATTGTTTAATGCAATATTATCTATTTATGAAGTAGGTCATCATTAGGCCATAGAAGGATATAAGAGAATCCTTCACATATTCTAGGAACGATTATAACTTTAACTGTGGATGGTAATAAAATTATTGTCGGACCATAGAAAATTAAAAGAGGATCTTGTCAATCTTTTATAGCACACTCCTATTTCTTACACATATGTATATTATTGGAAGTATCCCAGATAGAAACATTTCTCACAATGCTATTCCTATGGAGCTGTTTTGCAACGAGCTATTATCCAAAGAGTCATGAGGCTGGGGGTTAATATAATTGCAGTCGCTTGATATTATTTTTATTGCGACGATGTGATAAAACATTTTAATTATAACCTGTATGAAGGAAATGGTTTCCGGTATTTTCCATTTTTTTCGGTTTTTTTTTTTTAATTTAGTTACCCTGCAAATCTATCAAAGAAAACTCATAAAAAATTCCATTCACCTAGTACGTTTGTACGTGTGTCAAAGGTTGTTCTGAGGTTGTTTTGAGGTCGTTTGTTGTTTTTGTGTTCTTTCTGTGTTGTTTTTTTGCCTCCCATTTATGGTTGAAGGCTTCGTCGCTGCCTGGGCTGACCCCCGAAGCGACCTGATGAGTCTTCTTGGCTGGGACGAAAAGCATATAGTTTTTTTTTAAATTTAAAAAATTTATTGATAAATATTTTTCTTCCTCCACCATTATCTCAGTACCATTTTTTCTCAAATTCTCCACGTTCAAAAGTATAGAACTTTTTGGGGGTTGGTGCTACAGAAAAATGTATAAGAGCTAATATGTTCAGACCGAAATTCCTAAGGTCGTGGTGAAGCCCTTTTCCTATAACTTTTTCTATAAACTTAATTTTTTTTGAAAAAAAAAAAAAAAAAAAAAAAAAATATGACAATTTTTTTTAAAATTCAAATAAAATTTTTTTCAGATAGAAATTCAAAAAAAAAGCTGCACCACGACCTTAGGATAGTAGTAGAGAACATATTAGCTTCAATAAATTTTTCTGTAGCACCAACCCCAAAGCCGTTCTATAGTTTCCCGGGGGGGGTCGAAAAAGAAGGTTTTTCGACCCCCACGGGGGAGGGGGGCCCCAAAATGAAAAAATCTCAAAAGAGAGCATATGATTTCTTTTCACTTTACACCTTATGTTAAAATCTCAGCTCAATCGGACAAGTATTATTGGTACATCCTAAATACCGGAAACCCTTCCCTGAATAGAATCCCCACTTTTCGGAAACGGAATTCTATTCTTAGTTTCTTTAATCAAAGAATGTTATTTGGTGATGGTTTTGATTCTAGGCTGCTTTAGGGATAAATGAAACATGAATAATTCCTCTTTAACAACATTATCTATTGAAGATAAGATATGATACAGGATTGAAGTCTATGTGCAGATACAAAGTTGACAAGGAACTCTGAAGCTAACGTGAGGTAACGCTACCGTAGCGTGGATCTCCTGATTGAAGACTGAACTCAGATTAGTCAGAAACTACAGTATTTATAGTATAGATTGTTTAAAAGAAATCTCAATAGTTGAAGGTTGACATCTTAACCCTTACGTATATACTATATTGTTGGGCAGATAGCTGGCCACTTTAAATTCCTATGTATATTACTTCTTCCAAAAGTGTTCGATTCATTTTTCATTATTATGGCTTTTGACCTAAATGTCTTTTTTCTCTAATGGATGAAGAATAATTTCTCTGTGAAATTCCAATCGTGAATTATAACACAAAATGAAAAATGCCTTTCCAAATTCACACCATTTTTCTGGCTTGGCAAAGTTAGCCAATCAGCCACCGTGTCGATAGCAGCGTTTTGCATCGAGGCACTGTGTGCCACGCGGTTTGACTGATTATCAGATTGATCGGCAACTGTTTTCTCGAAGATTACCATAATGCAAGTTTAACCAATCAAATATTATATCAAATGAGGATATTCTCCATTTATTCTTCTTCCCATTCAATTGTCCATAATGCTTTTCTGTATATCACTGTTAGGCGAATAATCAATAGAACAATTACCTATAATATGTGCCAGTGAATAAAAACTATATCATCACGATACATCATCTTATCGCACCTATATACCCTTTATCAGTACACACTACTTTACAATAGTACACATGCATGCCCTGAATACCTATAGTAGTTACGTTCACGATAGTAAATATCTCTGCAGTGTGTCACTGTGCGGGTGTGTGTGATATTTGCTCGCTAACTGGGGGAGGTACCGTCAGCCAGCTGACTGAGTGTGCGCGAATGGATTATTTGAATGTAATAACAATACTCTATACATATTCGTCTATTATCAAAAATTGACTCGATGTAGCGGCTATAATTTTCTTATACATTGTCTTAATGTATAAGGCTATGCCACTAGCGATTCTTAAACGAATTTATGGAGTATTTTTCAAAATACAAGAGAATATATGAAAGTGGGCATCCATCCACCCAACCGTGATTCTACCGAACCTGAAAGTAGCTTGAAGGATAGGGTTATAAAGATATTTAAGCATTAGCCACGCCTCAAGATGTTATTATTAAATGACATTGTCAACTTCTTAACAATGCTCGAGTATGAAAAGCAATTAGCCACGCCTCAAAATGTTATTTCCTTTGACGAAAGGTTGATATCTTAAAAAGGTATATAGGCAATTAGCCAAATTAGTTACGCCTCGAGATGTTATTTCCTTTGACAAAACAAAGCTAAAACATGATAGACAGTTTAATTATTAAATGACATTGTTAACTTCTTAACAATGCTATAGTATGACAATCAGCTAATCAGGCGTATTACTTGCTGTCCATATAAGGTTTTATATTAGGCACTTTTAATCGTCAACTGTCTTTCAATGCATATATTATATACAACCTTATAAAAGTTACCAACAATATTTCATCACAGCTGTTACAATACCATCTTAAATAGTAATAAAAAGATTATTTAATTAGTATTTTAATTGAATTAATTAATTTTCAATGATACATTACCAATGCGTTTAAAGGTATTAGAATACCTTCTACAAAATCCTTCTTTTAGTACTCTGTTTAGTACTATTCAATGCAGTTCTACTTCTCTTGGTCAATATTCGCACACACCCTGACGCAATCGCTGCATGTAAAATGATCTACCAGCGATGATAGTTGAGAGATAGTTTCTGGGCAATAATCGCTGGGTGATTCTCACTCAAGTGTAATACGTTATATAACAGTTACTAATGTAGTAAGAGATTGAAGAGAGGCTAATTAAACTCAGGGTGCATAATTAGAACATTTGAAGGCTTAAATAACAGGTTTGTAAGTTATTATCAATTATTGCTATACATAAACGACAGTATAAATCTGTTGCCCGTTTTGAATTCTTAAATTAGTGTTTTTTACCTCAGGTTATTATACAGTATTCATACCAATGAAGTACAATAATATGAATAATATAATGTAGAAAATGCTGCATTTCACATTTAAAAAAGCGCATTCAGAATGGTGACAATCATCATTAGTTATCGTAATCTTCTATTTACAATAGATATTTTCTACAAAGCAAAAATGTTATCGGAAAATAATTTTTCTCCTAAATAATACCTTTGAAACATTTCATGTTGGTAAGATATAAGTTGTCTTGCCTTTCATGTTATAGCAGAGAGTTATGGTGGGCCATGGAAGATAAAAGTGGGGGTCCTACTTTATATCCATTACTCCCACCCTAATCATTTACCCGGGATGCTTACTACATTACCAACTCAAAGTGTTTATAATTTCGTATTAAGATTTTTATGTTAAATATATGGAAATGATTTAAAAAATTCTTGCCTCAACATTGTTTCCCTATTGGGAAAACTTTGCCAAGATAAACATTAATTACATGGATATGCACATGTGTTTTGACCTAACTTTAATTACATTATTTAATAACCACTAAATAATTATTAAAATACTCATATTTAAGAACTATAATTTTCTAAATAAATACTTTTTCCTCAAATATCTGGCGACTCACTCTAACTTCAAGACTATCTGTTTGCACAGACATCAGGAAATTCCAAACTTGTAATCTAGTTCCATTGTGTTCTCACCGACAATTGGAATTCAATTTCTGAATGATGACCTTCCAGTTTGAATTGGAATTAGATGAATATATATGTAAAGTTTATATGCAAACTGGTTAAACTAACAATTGTATAAATTATTTGAGAACAGATTTCATACGAAAAAAATGTTTTCTATTTGAAAATATATAGCGTACGTAGTATATAATATTTATCATAAATAAGAACAAATTCCGTCTGTCTTTCTGTCCGTCACACTAACCTAATAATTCGCTTGGCTGATATCAGTTCAATAAAAGGTTTCGTTAACTCAATAAAATGATATCCTATTCGGTTGAAAATATTGGAGTAAAAGTGGAGCCAGATATAATAATTATTACATAATTTGATACTTCCATCACTATACACCCTGTATTTTGTAGATTCATTTATTAAAGAATTGGAGTAGTGTAAGCAAGTTTGGTTTTATTAAGCTTTTTCGAAGTTCATTTACAATACTTTAAAATTGTTTCGTTTATTACCAAAATTCGTTTTGAAACATTGGTAAATTTGTCTAACACTGTTTTATTAACGGCACAGTTATTTGATGTATAATATATCATATTTTTTCATGTATATATCTATTTGATTCATTTCTTCGTTTGCATACTGAAGTTAATCCATTGATTAATACCCAGCTGTTTTATCATAAATAACAAATGAAGATTGATGAGGTGAGTGCATGTGTAAGGAAAATGAAATGAAAATATTGAATAGTAATATTTAAACAAATAGTATTCCTGTAACGAATTATAGACTCAGCGGTGAAGATATAATAACTTAATAAAGCTTTCAAATTGATATTTAAATTCATAAGAATGAATATAATTTGTATTTTATTATATCACAATTGTGATATCAAATAATAATTCAATTTAATTAATCTTAAATCATGTTAAAAATTTCAATCTATTATTTTTATTAACTATATTTTCCTATATTTCCTTACGTATATTTATATTGAATTGGAGAACTTTATATATCGCTGTTTAAAAGTCAACATTTATCATAACATTCAAAATAGCAAAACTGAAAAATATCCTTAATGGAAATTCATTTGATATTCTGACAAAATAAATATTCAGAATATTTCTGTCTCTAAAAATATTTCAGTTAAAAATGCGAATCCTTTCGTTACTTTTAACATTGAATTGATCCCAATAGAAAGAATATCCTCTACAGTATTTTTTTTATTTTGTGCTCGTGAATTTTGAAAGAATGGTATAGGAATAACAACCTGGAATCTGATCTCCTTCTTTTGTTCTCAGGTCAATTCTGGACAACAGGAATGTAAAAGATTCCAATTTGATGAGTATTATTGTTTGGATTGCGTCAAATAAATTTGTATTGAAATTCATATTTTCGTTGATTTTTTCGAGTCTTCGAAGTTTGTAAATTTTATAGACTTTATTTTATTGAAATTAGTTTATGAATAAAATTTCACTAAAGCGTGTATGGTAAATTTATTTCCTTGCATTTAAAAAATTCTTTCAAAAAATCTCAACATTTCAAAACACTTTTGTCAGTATTTATTTTTGAAAAATACTTATTTTTGTAAAAAATAAGGTCACACTTACAATTGTTAGTTTGGAATTGAAATGAACATCTAGAAAACAAAAGCTACAGCAGAGATGAATGAGATTGAAAGTAGATATGGTGGGAAAATTAGGGAAATGACTGCACCTAGGTGGTTGGTGGAATATCTCACATAATAGATATGAATTGGTGAAGTAGTTGAAAATATGATCAATATTTAAAAAGACAAAAAGAGGAGCTTCTGGATCTTTCTAGAATATGAACGTTGCATCAAAGTATTTTTGGAGGGAATTTGTGGTTCACTCATTTTGATCTGTGCTTGTCAGATTTATTAGGCCTAGTGGAGAACATAATTGCTTTTTAAACTCAATAATTTTTTATTATTCTTTGACCATGGAGGGTTGAAATAGAAATTTATCTTCAACTTTTGAAATTATAATTTTTCAGATGGTGATTACATTTAATCAAAAATTGAATTCGTTAGATTAAATATAATACCAATTGTTGTTATATACTTTGATTAACACAAAACAGTTATTTAGGATAATACCACTATAATAAATGTATCTTTGCAAATCATTTGAAGAAGTACAACGTACTGCGAAGCATAACAACTTAATCAAAACTTTTCTCATAAATTAGTGTCTGGATTTTCATCCGCACTTCGACTGTTCGCAAACCAGAAGATTTAACGTAGCAACAATCACTGACTTTCAACTTCATTATATTACCTCGTCAGTTCTACTCTCTTCTGGTTCGAATACGAACACATTTGAAGTTTCGGACTTCAAACATGAATTACAATTTACCTATTAAATATTTTTAAACTCTGAAGCAAGAAACTAATTAGAATAGAAAGTATTAATCACATGAAAAGTATTGGTTGCTCTTAAATTTACAAGAAACGTTGCTATGA
The DNA here is from genome assembly GCA_947561585.1 of Caprella mutica. Taxonomy (NCBI): domain Eukaryota; kingdom Metazoa; phylum Arthropoda; class Malacostraca; order Amphipoda; family Caprellidae; genus Caprella; species Caprella mutica. The sequence continues at coordinate 41,482 of CANNZV010000789.1, forward strand.
AATGCTGAAGGATTTCACTTAATTACCATGCAAATATTTTCATCAGAAAATATTATGTACACCAATTTTAATTCTTTTACTTTTAAATTTTAATTTTATACCAAGTATTAGCATTCCAAAGATCTACTTAGAAACAATAAAATATGATTTAGAGATGAAATCATAACTATGTGAGGCTTTACTCCGGTTTCATTAGTACTCTGATTTTTTCTCATTGAACTTAGGAAACACATTAGATGTGGGACCATCTGACGAATTTAATGACGCAATGGAAAAATCACATTGAATTTGTACTTCAGCGATTAAAAAACGAGCTTTAAAGAGCTTTTTTCCGCGCTGTTAAAAATGCAAGTGTGAAGCAGGCATTGACCATGCAATAAACAAGCGAAGAACGATTATTCAGAGTAAAAACTTCAATGTGATCAGAATGTAACTGAAGTTGTTCTATTTCCAAATAGTTTCTAAGGAAGAAGTGTAAGTACCTATTGTCTACCATTATATTTTTTCCTTTTTTATTCACTGCCTTTTAGTAAGTAGAATTACAGAGTATTGTGTTGAACACGAGGGAGGAATAAGACAAACCCGGTCTATATCTTGAAATGTGTTCACACATGCATTTATGTATCGCTGAAGTAAAAATTTAATGTTATTCTTCCATCAGCGAAAAAAAATGCGTAAGTGTGAACACATTTTAAGAAGAGCTTTTTTCCGCGCTGTTAAAATGCAATTGTGAAATGGGCCTTAACCATGCAATGAACAAACGAAGAATGAATATTCAGAGTGAAAACTTCAATTAGATCAAAATGTCACTGAAATTGTTCTATTTCCAAATTGTTTCCAAGGAAGAAGTTTAAGCACCCTGTGTTATAATGTCTACCATTATGTTTATTTTTTTCCTTTTATTCACTACCTTTTAATAAGTAAAATCACAGAGGTAGCTCTAAGAATAACCTTCGCACAATGACAAAAATAATCACCCTCACTCTTTGCACATCTGTTCTTAAACTATGTCAAATTATTTTTACCTGTTAATAGTACAATGAGAGGTGGAGAAAAAGAGACCAAGATACAGTTTTTTCGTCTATTGGCTAATGATTTAAAAGTATTTGAAAAAGCGGAAACACTTTTGTGGCCCATTCTGTATATGAATAAGAATGCATATAGTGTAAACTTAGCATCAAATATAAACATCTCTGAATATAGAAAATTTGAAGTTTAAAAGAGAGTCTGATCTACATTTTATATTTTCTGTTATTATAATTGTGCTACTTTTGATCCCACACAAATGTTAGATTAATATTCTATTTATAGTACATTTGCTACAAAACCGCTACATAATATCAAATTGCATATTAAATTGCCAAATAGAGGTTCAGTCTAGTTAATGCAGTCTGAAGTGTATAATTCAGTCTTGCTGGGTTTGAAATCTTGTATTTTAATATTGAATACGACAGTTCAGAAATGTCTGATATCCCTGCGAATCTTATTATGTATTGCATTTCTTAGAGATAGAGTAATGGAGGAGCCATTGAAGATTACCAGTAGCTTCAATTCTTCTTCTTCTAAGTTCATAAACTATTTAGAAAATACTAATTACTATTTCATCGAATATCTATATGGTAATCTTTCTCATTTCTAAGAAGAGACTTTTAATAAATGTTATTCTTGCTCATATATATTTAAATTGGAGCATTTGCACGATAAATATAATTTTTGAAAATTTGAAAATAATGAAATTAAATGACTTTGATTTGTGAAAGTAGCATAAGGCAGTGACTCTTTTGTTTGATAGTTAGATTTTAGCACGAGGAAAACTTATCTAGTCTGTATAATTGAATGACTGGAGGGAACTATTTAGCATTTTCCTTTTAAAATGTGCTGATTCATGTTTTACTAAATGCCAAGTGATTCGAAATATTATGGAACAAGATATAAGACTTTATTATCAATGGATTAGACCCTGTGTAATATGTCTACTGTTCCACCAGTTTCCCGCTGGACGCTTCATGGAGAATTCATTTCTTTTTTGTATGGATGTAAAATTATTAACGTTTTTCTCAGTGTATTAAAAGATGTGTCTCAATTTATGAGGAATGGGACAACCATCAAGTTTCTAATGAGAATTTAATTGAAACGACCACTTTTGTGGAGGAGCATTCAGCAGTTTTGATGGAATAGGTATTACCCAGTGATGAAATTATGGTGGGGCCGTGGAATAATAGTGAGGACTCCTATCTTCATCTGACTTAACTTCCTATCTGAGTGTACAATTTCATGATCGAATATGAATGGGCTCTCGCGCATGTTCGTTAAAAATATTCATCATAATGAATCATTTTTGAAACGGAAAAAACTATCCACACCAATTGTTGATTTTGCATCCAATTATTTTATATTTATTGATTTTATAATATGAAATCATCTTGTTTAACATCCATCGACTTTTAGAATAAGAAATCAATTAAGGTTTGAAATGTGACAGTTTCCGTATTTTAGAATTTATAGCCATACAGACCTACAGAATGGATATTTCATAGAGTCTCATGAATGAGTTTCCTCTTTGATAGACGAATCTTTATAGTAGTTTGAAGGCTCTAATTGAAAGGATGAATCACTTTCCATCAGTAGTGATGTTTCAGTAGCATAGATATTACTATTGGTGAGTACGAACACATTGATGTTGAAAAGTAGAATAACATTGTATAATGTTTAAGGGGATCGTTCCCCCATCCCCCTAAATTATATTTCTATTATACATCGTAAGTATTGAATTCGATTTAAATGGAAGACAACGAATGAGAAATATTTCTGTTCAAGGAGATAAAACCAATCTCTTCACAGAAAACGATATATGGAAGAAAACGTGATTTCAGGGATGGTGGCGGTGGGTGGAGGGGCTGAAAGAAGTGTGTCTCCTCCTCACTTTTTGCCCTATTGTGATGATGTTATTATCTTTGGATGCGCAAAGGTTTGGGCAATAAAATATAGTCCGTAAAGTTATAAAATTCCTAATAAAATAAGAAAAAAATCCAAAAACCTCTTTTGTTCTACTTTTTCTTATTTTTGAGAGTCATACTGTATTTCCTTCTCCAATTTCAGAGATGGAGGGATGATATGGGTATCACACAGAGACTTGGGCAATAATTCGTGTTAGATCAAAGGAATGAGTTCACTCATACGAAATTAAAAAATGGAGTATTTTTTAAATTCCTGAGTTGCAATTTTGAAAATATTTAACTTACCTTTCTTCGAAGTCTTTGCGACAAACCAAAAAAGATTCCCCCTTGAATGTTATATGAATCCAATTTTAGCACATTAACCCAATCTCTAGATATGACAATAATGCAGTATCTGCATCTTTGTTTTATTTGCATATATGTACAATTGCTTTACTTGATTTTTAACATATTTTTCTGTTATTTCTAGTCATAAATTTGTATCATATTTTTACAAATTATGTATTGCAATTTTTATTCCTTACTTTTCTAGTATTAGTCTTATAAAGTACTCATAACATGTTGAAATATCAAAGTATTCAGTCAAAGAGTTTCAAAGAATTGTCTTATCTAGATCTAAATCTCCCTATCTTCCATTTTCGAAGGTTCCAAACAACAGAGTATTTGTCCCAAACATTTGAAGTTCCTCAGGTCTGGTCAAATAGAAGTCTGTAATAGAAGGCACCCGATATTACCATCAGATCTTAATTTAAAGTTGCATCGAGAGAATAAAATCTGCTAAATGCTACCTTTCCCAATTGAAAATAGGAACAGGTTCGAGGCAGTGGTTAAAGCCGATCGAAGTAGTCACCACGATAGTCAGGGAGCAGCGTTTAAGCGCCGAGTGGGAGCCAAACTGACCACTTTGAGGGTTAATTCTACTCCAGCGCAGCTGCAAAGAATTACTCTGGGCACCTGCTTCTATTTGCCTAGTGCGCTGCCTAACTGCGGATACGCAGCCCTTAGCAAAAACTGCTATAATAGTGAAAGTCTTGGCTAAGGACTGTGTTTCCGCAGTTAGGCAGTGGATCAAATAGGATCAGGTGCCCAGAGTAGTTCTGTGCAGCAGCGCCGTAGTAGAATAAGCTCCCAAAGCGGTCAGTTACGCTTCTCTCTGGTTGCCGTGGTGACTAACCCGATCGGCTTAACCGCTGCCTCGAACTTGCTCCTATTTTCAAGTGGGTTCGAATAGAAATATACAAACTGCATCTTAACGGTTTTCTGATCGATTTTGTCTAACATGAAAACTTTTAGAAGGTATGGAATGGAGTGTACCAAGATAATTACTATGTGCAGTCAAAAATTATGTACGATTAATATTTTAAGAGTATAATAATGAAGTTAAACCACATTGAGTACCAAGTGCCGACAATCGGCGGTATTTAGACAGCGTGTATATTACTGTGCAAACAACTTTGATATTGACATGTTACTTTCCGTGTGAGCAATCGCAATAGAATTTAATATGATGAATATTGAACCATTTTAAGATTTGTTTTCTTCTATTTAAATTCGCTTTGACATGATTGTATTGTAGAGCTGGTTCTAGATAAAACACACATGTTGCTGTAATATTTTTTATCACAGAAACATATGAATTATTCAAATCTATTTTGAGCATTGACGCATTCTTTTAGAGTAGGATCAAAGATTTCCACTTTATAGTCTAAATATTATTGGTAATCATTTATTTCCTATTCATATGGCAAAAAAGTCTCATCTTGATTCATCATCAAAGCCCTTAATTAATTTCTTGAGTCTTTTGAATGGTAAGATACTTGGATTGGGAGAATTTGAATCGTCAATCATGTTTGAAGGATTATTGATTATTCGATAGAAGATTTGAATCTATTAGTAGATAAAATGACTTTAATATACACTAATGATTATGTATTTGAATTATTAATAATAATCTGTATCTATTATATTGCATTCAGTTTTGGAAGAGGATTATAATAACAGAAAAATGACTTTTTATTTATAGTAGATTTAAATGGTGGATTGATGCATTGATTAGACATAAAAATAAAGTAATGTTTTATATAATTTTCCAAGAGGTATAAAGTTTATATTTCAAATAGTTCGATATGAAGAATTAAACACATTTACATGTTAAATCTACACATTCACACTTCGCAGATTACAGATTCTCTAACTAATCAAGCAACTAAGTTAGTTTTTAGGTAAAAGGTTAGTTTTCCTTCCGTTGAAAAGAATGGAATATTCTTTAGATGTTCGTCGCTCAGTAAGGTGAAAATAATTACAATTTGGTTCAAAAGAAATCCAACAAATCTTTCCCGTAAAAAAAGGATGAATTTAGTTAGACAAATAAAATAATCCACAGCCGTGACATATGACCTGGAGACACAGCTCTGCGGAACTTTCATCGACATCCGCCACAGAGAAAAATGTATTTTTGATGATATATGCATGTGTGGATAATGATAACAGAAGTACCATATAAAATAATAAATAAGCAAAGGGTCAATATGTACGACCCTTCCTAATTTCTATTATAAATTGAAGAGTTTCAATTCTTCTGAGTGAGATGGTCTAGGAAATTTCTCCTGAGAATAAAAATTATGCTAATGGACCAGGCAGAGTGTTCTATTTTGTAAATCTGTGACAATATTTGGGTTATTTTGTTGCAAGAAATAATTTTACCACGTTATTTTTTACGTTTTACCACGAGTTTAATAAAAAATACAATATATTTCACAGAATTAAAATATAAATATTCTCCTGCCAGTGAAGTTCAGACATTTTTTTAAATAGAACTAGATGCAGATGTTCACTCTCTGCCATTCAAAATAGACATTGTTGAATATTTACTTGCAGCTCTCACATATTCTCTCCCCTTTTGTTTGTTTGAACTCTTGACTCTGACAACCTGTCAAAAAGGAATAGAAGACAAAAAAAGTGATTCAGTGTTCAAATATTTCTAGAAAATCGAAACAATATAACAAATTTCTCCAGCATGTTGAATAAAATATTGTTTTCAATTTTTTTTTTGATATTCGTAAATTCAGCATCGTCTTAGTCGCGAATGAGAGTTTTTTGGGCGGTCGAGTTCACTCTTTCCGGGTGTTCTCAAACCCCCTATACGACCTCAGCTCTAAGTTCCTTAGGGAATTTCCTCTTCTTTGAAGATTATATTATTCTTGTTTTTAATGGTAAAATATTGTTTAAAAAAATCGTATATTAATCTCTGGTATGACCAAAAATGTTATATTTTGAAAATATATAAAATAAAAAATAAAAAGAGCATTAAGTTCGTGGGAAACATAAGTTTCTATCGTTACAGTGCTGAAAGCAAAATGTTTTACTAATGATGTTTTTGATGATACCTCTTCTCTGAATATTCTTCAAGTAGGAGGAGGAGCTTAGATGGGGAGGAGTGCTTCTCCTCCTTGTATAAGTTATGACTTGAAATAAATTACATTTAAAAATATAAAACTGTGAAACTCTCAACATAGTTGGTAATGATATGGTTTTTTGTATTCTTAAGTTTGTTGCACCGGACACTTTATGATTGTTTAATGACCTGACGTGTGAGAGGAGGGATCTGGAGGCAGTATCCTCTCCGATACACTAATTGGGCCAATGAGCAATTTCCTTAGCCAATCAATGAACTAGTTACTTTAAAACATTTTCCTTAGAAACTTATTCGAAAGAACGAAATCTATAGAACTATATTCATAGTGGTAGTTACTTTTTAATATATAACCTTTGTGGTTCCACTCTGAATCTCATTATGGAACTATATTTATATCACAATATTTCAGTTTAATATTTGCCGGTTAAATCAAATAAATGAGCAGTGAAGGATTGAATGTATCAGGAAACTTAATTTAAATTGGTTGGAAAATAGCACGCAAAAGTTAGTATATTATTAGAAACTGTTTGAATTCATCTCTCTCTCTCTCTTTTCTTCCAATTAGTTTTTGTGACACCAAATCAAATATTTTGATGCTATCATACTGCTCGTTATTAAAAGCATTGTCCTATAAAATCAATGATTTTATTTCTCTTTCAATGTGTACTGCACAATGTTCATTCTGTATATTGTGAATGTCATTCATAAGATAAATAGCTTTGTTACAAACTAAAATGAACCACAAAAGCGTGATAAAATTCCTATATCAAGAAATCAAATGCAAAAGTATCATATGACAATGAATAAAATTTAATTTAGTTGTAGAAAATAAATAACAATTTAATAATTTCGTATCCACACTACCAGATTCCTGCCTCATTGTTCATACTCTATAATGTGACCAATGACTTTGTTATTAATTCTGTATTGATGTTATTTACGATTCAAAATGATTCATTGGAACGAGAAGAATCTAGCAGATTTACAAACTCAATTTTCTTATCGTCTATTTTATTATATTTTAAAGTAAAATTAATTACTACTATTATTTGTGTAGATTATTTTTAAGTTATAATTTGTTCTAGGAAGTAGATGACTCCCTAACACTACTTCAATAATTGTGAAGGAATTTTGTTGAATAAAAAATGTGCTTGATGATACTAAGTTTATTCAATTGGTCATTTTAAAATTAGTGTTCCATTTGTAATTTAATTTCCGATACATAATTATGACATTAATATCATAAAATAATAGAAATATATTCAAATTCTATGCTTCATTTATATATTTATTCCACTAAAGTTCCAATATCCTTCTCGACTGAACTCTCCGATTAATTTGGAGAATATTTTACCAAATCTATTCTTCCAGGTCGAAGATTGCAATTCCGAACATTGTTGAGCTGGCCAAACAGTTCCAAACTTCGGTTTAATCAATAGTCGCAGTTTGAACGAGTTGGAATTTATTAAATGAATTCAGAATAAAGATTATGAAATGTGGATTCAATATATAAATACTATAATATATGAGTTAGGGGAATGTATACTCTGAATAAATTCATTAAATAATTATTCTATGAACAGTTATTGAATAATTTGAAATTAATTTGTCAAACATTTTTTTTTTATATATAACCCCAATTAATTGATTGGTTCCTCTGAAAATAAGACGAATTATTAATTATTCAATTTGGACAAGATTCATAGACAATCCAACATGAAAGGCATTTTACACTTAATTCCCTTTTTAATATTTCATTTAAAACGAATATATAAAATTTTGTCACAGAAAACTAATATCTTCCGATCATGTAAAATTTAATAAAAAGATCTTAAGAAATAATAAGACAGTTTCCTTCTTATTTGAATAACATGAATATTCTTTCAGTAGAGTCATGGAATCGAGAGGAACATTTTACACTCCCTGAGTCTTAGAGAAAACTCTCTCGTCTTTCCTTGTCTAGAATGGAAATTTCATATCAATTTTAATCTCATAAAAGTTATAACAATCTGCGCTATAAACTTTCTAATCGTTAAAAACTTTAGGAAAGAATATCGTACACGAATAAATAATTTTCTGCTAGTATTTTCAAAGCCAAAGGAGAATGAATAATTAATAAAATGACAAATAGGTAAAACACTGCCCAAATGTTATTACAACTTTTTGCTAAAATATTGTTACAACCTTGATCATAAACATATTAATATTAATATTTTAATCATAAAATATAAATAGTAGTCAATAATTGACATATTCTTTTTTGATATTAAATATTGAATACATATTTACAAGGTCAATCAATTTCTTCCACCCATTGCTCTACTGGTAAAGATAATCATTAAGCAACTCAATGTAGGGTCGGACGGGGTATAACTGCGCAAAATCCCGCAAATTCTGTATATACTCGAAAACTAAAGATAATTTTTTATTCGTGATGAAATCATCATAAATGAGGATGGTTCTTAACCAGTTTCGAAATAATAGCTAAATAAATATAATACTTATTTGCAATTTTTTGTGCGTAACTTTTAGTGAGTGCATAGGGGTATCACTGCGCACCTGAAGGGGTATTACTGCGCATTGCATAACTACAGCACTTATCTCTCCCACCTATATCCTTCTGTCCCCATTTTAATTCCCCTCCTCCCCCTATCTAGACCTTATCTAAATATCCCTCTCTTCCCATCTAAATCCTCCTCTCCTACCATTCTAATCACACTCTCTTCTCATCGAAATCTCCTTCTCTTCCCATCTAAATCCAATTCTTCCTCATCTATTTCCCTCTCTTCCCCATCTATGTATTTCCCTCTCTCCCACATCTAAATCTTCCTCCCCTTCATCTAAACATCTGTGCTTCCCTCTCTACATACCCTCTCCCCAACCTATTTGTCACTTGCTTTTTAAACACATATTTAATGAATCTGCAACAAATTTAACACTTAAATTGTACGCACCTAGTCAACTACTTATATCAAGTATTATAATACGATCGTACGTTTATTGTTAATCAATATTTGATTCAAAAACCTCTTGCACCCCCCATCCCTCCCCTCTAAATACCCCCTCTCCCTATTTTAATACCCCCACATCAAGTTGCATAGCTACTACGATCGTAAGTTTATTGTTAATCAAATTTATAATTAAATGACACCTTATTCAGTATTTATGCCTTCATAAAGAGCTAAGAACTAATTTTTTTCATATTTATTTGCATACAAATATTGTAATTAATGATGCGCAGTGAAACCCCTCTACCACTAAATTATCTGGGGTATCACTGCGCACGGTTGTGGCAGGAAAACCGTTGAAACTGAGAAGTTGAAAATTTGACATAATGTAACTGTTGTTCTTTGTGCAAACATGTTGAAATATTATGAATCTATAAATCTTGGCAAACAAGTTATTGGAGAGTTTGCGGGATTTAGAAATCACCACTGCAAACTTTTTTCAGATCGTTCTGACAGCACCACATATATCGCGATTCAGCTCTAGAAATACTAAGAGGATAATGGTGCTTCATAATGTTTATGGGAGAAAAAAAGATGCTTGAAATGATGGTGCAATCAGATTTAGGCTGAAACAAGTGGTTTTAAAATTATAAGGGGTGCGGAGTGATACCCCATAAAAATGGTATGCGCAGTGATACCCCGTCCAACCTATAGGTTTCTTTTCTTTATGGTAAGAGATCTTCAACTATACAATAACCGTAACTTATGTGATTAATGCTCAGCAACCGAAATCTAAGTCGGTGTACTATTAATTGGCTCCGGGACAACTGCCATAGCGGACAACTGCCGTTTGGACAACTGCCATAGCGGACAACTGCCCTATGGACAACTGCCATAGCTAACAATTGCCCTGTGGACAACTGCTATTGCGGACAACTGCCATGCAATCCATTATAACTTTATTTTGGGTGAATTGTAAGTAATGGGCTTGAGAATTTAACCTTTCATAAAATTAATTTGAAGTGAAGTACATTATTATTTTAACCTAATAATTTAGTATAACAATGTTAATCGAATAGTCCGAACTAGTGTAAGAAGAAATATAAAAAATAATATTGACGAAAGACTCAGAATTCGAAGTTGAAGTATACTTAATTTATTTCTTTGTTAAATCATTTTATTTCACATTTCACCCATTAAACACCTAAATAATTGAATGGTTGACAAAAAGGGTAAATTTTATAGATGTAAAAAATTGTTTCAAACATTTCAAAATACAAAGAATATTACAAACACAAACTATATAGGTTAAAATTTTAATCTATTTATTCAATAATTTTTTGTTGGTTTTTCATCAATATTTTTCAATTGTAAAAACTAATTTTGCTGCTAGATTAAGGATTAGAAACTGAAGTAGTAATTATATTTTTTTTATGTTAAAAAATTACTTCAAAGAACACTTAACTCCGTAATTTTGAAATTTGAATTTTTTTTTCAATTGTTTCTTTGTTTCAAGCTCCCACTGATCAAAAATCCATTCATTACATGTCTTATAAATATTGAAAAGTGCCAAAATATCTGAGTAATTATAGCTGAAATATGTTTTGTAATTATAGCTGAAATAAGTTTTATCAAATTTGTTATTATACTAATAACAAATCAAACTTTTTATATATGCCCCGGTGTTGAGTAAAAGCAACTCTTAAATAGTAAGATGCAAAAACACACTCACTGTAAATTTTAACCGGTAAAGCTTGTGTTTGTATTATTCTTCGTATTCTGAAATGTTTGAGGAGAAAGTTTTGCATCGATAGATTTTAACCTTTTTGTCAACCATTTGATTATTTTAAGAATTAAATGTGAAAGAAAATTATCATAACATATCAACAAAATTAGTATTACTTCAGTATTAATTTCTATGCTTTACAATTTCGGACTATATATTATAGAAATAATATCTCATACTCAATTTATAGGTTGAAATAGTAATATACTTCACTTTTAATTCAATCAATAAAAGGTTAAGGTTTCAATGCATTACAATTCACTCAATACAAAATTGTAATAAACAAAGGTTAAATAAACAGTGGTTTTTACAAGTTTAAAAGTATAAGTTTATTATAAGTGATTAATTTAGGACAACCCTCTACGATGCTCTGTATACAACCGACAACAGATTGATTTACACAGAATTTATATAATAGGTATACAGAAAACAATTATACAACAAATGACATAGCTAGAACCAGGAAATGTTATCATAAGACAATTATGCTGAGATGTTAAAATACATTAGCTAAATACAACATATACAAAATAAAAACAAACAACTAAGTGTGACTATATTAATACAACATGGATGGCAGTTGTCCGCATGGCAGTTGTCCACTATCCAATTGCCCGTACACCTATTAATTACGTCACATTATTTTGATTCTCTCAGTATTGTATTCGATTATTCACCAAATTGAATATACTATTTTGTTCCCTCGTGCAACAAGACGAGATCTCAAAGGAAACGAAGACCAAATGCTTTTTCCAGATACAAACAAATAATGTATTTGTTCGTCAGTACTTGAGAAATTATCAAATTAATTCTGCTGATCTGTTTTTAGTTATTGAACTAATATTGAATAATTCGACTATATCCTCGGCCAACGAACGGGTAAATTGTATATCTATTTCATTATTTCACGTTCTTTATACACTATATAGTCTGTGAGTCATATGATATATATTCAGTGATAACTTGATTTAATTTTAAAAGTTAAACTAATCTTTTTGGCATGGAATATCCCAGTCTACGTAATATTATAACACAGGAAAACTGAGGGAGTAAGAATTTATTCCTGAAATATTCCCTTATTATCCCAGGAATTAATCCATCATTTGTGGATACTGCATCCAAATTGAAAGTCAAACTGTGACATCACGAATATTAAGTGAGAATTGGGTAACAATTTCTACATTAATTTGAATTAAAGTTGTGGTGATATCAATTTTGTTTATTCAATCGCCTTTTTTTCCTATTTCAACAAATTTATTCTGGATGTGTGATACAGGTGCACGATCTAATTTTCTCGGACGTCACCGTTTAATATAAAATGAAATGGTTAAATATCAATCCAACTTATTGTGTTATTCAGCCTCTAATTTTCTATTATTACTAGTGTAAGCTTGACATAAAAATGACTGCGTATTTAACATTCCAATGATTCTGTGTCCATGGTATCTGCCAGCATATTATTAAATTCAGTGTGACGGACATACAGACAAAGGTGTAACGGACATATAGACATAAGTGTGACGGACATACAGACATAAGCCGTACTCATCATAATGATGATTCTCAATTGCAAACAATGCAGCAAAGTCCGAATATTGAAACATAGCTTACATTGTTTATCTTCTTCTAAAGGAAATGCTAACTTAAGCAATTTGTTTCAGTAAAGAAAAATGTTCAGTAAAGGCAGTAAAGAAATATGTACGGTAGTGAGTGAAAAATGATGTAACCTTATTGAATTAATTCAAAACTAAAATTAAAAGAAAAGAATATTTGTATTTGGAAGTATGAACTATAAGACTAAAGTTTTTCATGATTCAGAATATTAAATATTGCAGATAAAAATAAGAAATACATACAATTACTAATTAACTAATTTTAAAGTTGGATGAAGTGAATCTCATATGGATTTTAATTACAATATTTTTGAGGGTTTGGTTTAAAATTGATTATTCGTAATTATATTGTAAATTAATATGTACATTTTATTATCTTGTTTAAGTAATTTCTCATGAATATTTGTATTCAAATGTTATTAATTAGAGTAACATTATAAATGTGAAATGGACTCATTTTATTCAAAAATTACAACAAAAATGTAGTAATTCTCGTTTTAAATGAAATTTCATTAGTAAGTCAAATATTGATAGCAGCTTCCGTAGACTAATCCCATTGGCTGAGTGATCGAAAAATAATTAAAGTTATAACAAAATATAATTCATATGCCTGTTGATGGGAAAATATATGATTTATCCCTATGAATCTTCTAGATTTAATATAAAATTGATATAAGCACATGTGCTTTATTTTCCTTCGCAGAATGCGGGAAGGTCGTATTGCAGTCGTGGTTATTTATTTATTTATTTATCTTGTTATTCGCTTAACTGATAAGTGTTCAACCAAATTGCCTGAAATTTGGTGAAACGATTGGTCCATGCCAAGTGACCTGCTGGTAAATATTTGTGAGTGACCCGGTCAAAGGTGAAGGTCATGGTCATTTATAACTCAAAAAGAATTGAACCATATTGCATGAAATTTGGAATGACGATTAATCAATATACAGGAACCATTTTGTTAGATTTTGGGAGCGATCAGGTCAAAGGTCAAAGATCAAGGTCAAGGCAGCTTGTAACTCAATAACTCAAAAAGTATTCAACCAAATTGTCTGAAATTTGATTTGAATTTCCAGGAACCATCTGTTAGAATTAAGGGAGTGATCCAGTCAAAGGTCAAGGTCATTCATAACTCAATAACTCAAAAAGGATTAAACCATATTGCATGAAACTTGGTGGGACGATTGGTCATTATCCAGTTAGCACTTTATCAAATTTTGGGAAAGAACGGGTCAAAGTGGCGGCGAAGGTAAGCGCTATAGTGAGGGCACATAATCTAGTATAACATATTAATTGTAGCAGAAAATAAACAATCAAAGAGCATATGTTACTCCAATAAGCCAATAGAAGTTTAATTTTAAAACGGTCTTTAACTCATTTTAGGAACATACTATGAATGATTGTACTCCGTAAATCTAGTTGTATCTGATTTTTTATTTTTATTTCCCAATACTCGAAAAGTAGGCATTCACAGAGTTGTAGACCAATCCTACCCTTCTTGATCTATGTTTAACCCCACTTTCCGAGTACTGTCAGATTTATTAAGTGTTTTATTCGTTTGAATTATCAATAATAGAAAAAATATAATTATACAATTTATATTATGGGTACAGTTTTTTTTATTTGTACCGATTTTTAACATGAATACTATTGGCCAATTTCTACAAACTCGATCTCCATAAACTCCATATTATTTTAGGTTGAATAATATTACATCTACGTTTATCTTAAAGCCAACTCCGTCCGTTTTATTTACCAAGTAACACTACTCCATACAATTAAGTTAACTGCCCATTTAATAGATTTCACAATACCATTTCAATTGTTAGAGCTGATATCTCTCGGTGTCATAACACTTGACTACTAAAATGGAATCACCATTCGACAATCAGGAAATTGGCAGAGTCTTCTAAGGTATTGGGTAAGACTCTCACATCTTTGGGGATTCTGCTTATGATTTTATGTAGCAAAACTAAGTAGAGAACTGCGGAAAAGTCACTGTGATGATGTACTATCAGAGAAAAGAGTCACTGTGATGATAGAGAAAATATTATTGATGGATCATCTTGCATTGTAGAATAAGATGAATGAATTACCATAACTTAATTCATATAACATTATAATTTTAATCAGTGTTGAAAATTTTGGTCATGAATGTGTAAAAGGTGGGAGTCCTTGATGTGTGATTTATAACTTACAACACCAATTATAGAGTTTGGTATTAAGAAAATTCACTCTTAGAGATCATGTTTATTACTTTCACTCGTTGGACAATACTCGTTAAAGATGATAAAAGAACCTAATGTTAAAAAGTGCAAAGAATATTGAGACGCAAAAGCTATATCACGATCATAAATTTTTATATAATTACTTAAATTTTTACTAACATTTCTTGTTATGAATGCATAATATCTAAGTAATATATATCATATATTGGATTTTCACAGATATTATTGGCAGATAAAAAATTGGATAATTTGTCCGTGTGATTACTCTAACCAACTACTCTAGACAGGTTCGAGTTAAGAAAGGTACGAATGGTAAAAAATGATAGTACGTCAACACTGAACAGGTTAGACGGTTAGTTTTAAGTAACTAAAATTGATCAACAAAAATTTGGACTAATTAGGTAGTTAATCGAAAATCATATGAGAGAAGTGGCTATTGCATTGATATTTTGTTGTTATTTTAGTTTATTCTAATAGCCTTACATGTAAACAATTATATTATACTCGAGACATAATTTTGAAGTTTTACGAAATTACTTTTTGAAATCTGATGCACAAAGCTGTATAGTGAATACCAGGGAACAGGAACATAACGGGTATTGTAACTAGTAATCGACGCAAAAATATGACATCACCAAAACAACACATTTCTAGTTTGTGACCGAGCGGCTGATAATTCCTTGTATTTGCATGTTAATATCGAGAAGTTTAAAGTCATTTTTAAGGGTTTCGTGTAAAAGAAAAGCAAAAATGGCGATTGAGCTTCAAAGTTGAATGCATACATATAGTTCAGGCGTGTTGTTATTGTTCAATTCTTTTACTTATCTATAAAAAATAGGGTCTTGAACAAATACTACCTAAGAGCCTAAACTAGTGCTAGTTAACTGCTAAATTGTTGTTCCTCTATGAATGACAATAAAGAAAAAAATAATGAAAATATAATTTAACCAATGCCTAGTTATTTATTGATAAGAACAAAAAAAGAAGTGACTAAGTTTAAGTAGGTTGTCCCGAGTTTCAAAGTGTGGTCAGAGTCGCCATTTTCGGTCAAGCCATGGTCACGTCAAACTAGATTCGATAAGCTCATTAATATACCCTGTATGTTACTGTATCCTTGTGTATACAGAGTGATCAGGAAACAAATAACCTTTTTAGTATGTGTATTCAAACTTAAGGGGTCAGCTGTTTCTGTAACACTCTCCTTTTAATTTATAATGAAATAAAACGACAATTTTTATTACGTATCTGACTTCTCTATATAATGGGTGTCGGTTATTAGATAAATATAAAAATGTGATAGATAATTAATATGATACCTAATTGATAATATATAGATAAACCACAAATATTCAGGAATATATCTTATTGGTGGGAGTTAGTAAATTATTCAATGGTGCCCCTATACTACATTAATTGATTATGTAATTTATTGATGTGAATGATTCTTAAAAAGCTAAGAGTAATATATATCTACTCCTTTTAATAATCATGATGCTTGATTGTATGTATTGTGATTTATTCAGGGGTTTAGAGGTCCTTTAACAGTGCATGTGAAAGCTTGTAGAAGTTAGTACATGCAAGTTGGACCGTTGACCATTCATAAACTAAATAACTTTTTTGATATTGATAGCAAAAAAATATGATAACTAAAGCAGATTGGACATTTCTTGATGTACTACATATATAGGCCATATTAAACTCTTAATTATTGGTTATTGTATACAGACCAACATACATGAGTGTTCACTATTTTTAGTATGTCTGCAATATTGTTTATCAATCTAATTTTCCAAACACATCAGATGGTAAGATCTTGTCGACCAACTGAAACCACCAATCCAGTGATATCCATCATACAAAATCACTATGTCCGTAATACTAACCGGATGGAAAACTGCCCAGGTAATCAATGAGTCATCTTTGGACAAAAATTTGCCAAAATCATCTGTGAAACCCTGGCCGTTCAACGTCCCACCAATAGGCATTTCGTAACCACGTCTGATGGAAACAGTCATCTGCTCCTGTTAAGATGGGAACAGAGATTGACTGAAGAATATTAAATTTGAAATAACTATCCAAATGTTAAACTATATAGTTGTACATATCATTATATACAAAAAAGTAAATTCATATGTTCAGTCAGGCGCTCTAACTCTTGAGCTATCAATATCTAACTGTTGAGCCATCAGATCTCAAACTGTTGAGTATATGATCTACTTTCGATCTATTTTATTTACTATTAAGCTATATGATATACTATTGAGCTATCTGATCTAATTTTGAGCTATCTGATCTATTGTTGATCTATTTAATCTACTGTTGAGATATCTGATTTACTGTTGAGCTATCTGATTTATTGTTGAGCTATTCTGATCTAAGTTGACCTAGCTGAACTACTGATGAGCAACCAACTCAACTTTGTGTTATTTTATCTACAGTTGAGCTATCTGATCTATTGTCGAGCTATAAAATCTACAGTTGAGCTATTTAATTGGAGCATACAGCGAAAAAAAAAATTGAAAAGTGTCACAATCTCAGATTTTTGCATGAATTACTTATTAATATACTAGTCAAGCATGGAAATAAATTGAAGCAGTTATATTCGATGTTTTCCTAAAGAAAACTTCATTTATACTCAAAGGAGGACTCGTTTTCAATTTGTGTTTTATATTGACAGTCAAATGTACCTGAATTAAAATTGAATTTCACGAAAATTTTGTTTCTCTGGTTTCCATTTTGAAATTTGCAAATCTATGTTGATTAAAATAAAGGCACATCTTTTTCAAATAATGTGTCACAGACTGCATCGAGAGTGATCGGAAATACTTAAATTAATAGATTTTCTCCTTGTGACTAAACTTCTAACAGCGTTTCTCTTTTCAAATTCTCGCATATTTTTACAAATATATTTGGTCTTCTTTTACAATTCTCAATTAGTTTCGATGCAGTTAGGTAGGTTATTTTATAGGAGAATGCTTTTATTTGTCAACCGAATTATTCAAGCTTCAAATAAGAAACAAATTATAATCCAAAAATAAAAACTCAACAAAGGTCAAAACAAATATTCGTTTAATTTCGAAATAACTCATAAACTGAAAGAAAAATAAAAAAAAACCTTGATCAAGTTATTCGTTTCCACATCCCATATAATTTGAAGCGAAGATAAGAACTAAAAATGAAATTGAAGTTACAAGATAAAATTTATAAAATATTCGAAAAAATTGCTCCTAACATTTCAAATATCCAGTTTTTCGAAAATATGTCACCACCAATATTTTCTTAGAATTCACAAAATGTACATGTCATTTGAAAATTTCAGCTACATTGGATCTACTGTTCAGATATCTAATTTTCTTTTGAACTATCGGACCTACTGCTAAGCTGTTAAGCTGTATTACCACGTGTTTCATTTCTAATAAACGAAAACTGTCATAATTATTTAAGGGGATCGTCTCGTGGTTTTTGCAATTTTAACCGATTATTTTTACTTTAGTTCGCTAGTAAACAGTCTAAAGAAAACAATCAGAAAATTTCAGTTCGCTGTCGCAACTGGAAGTGTGTCAGGGGTGCGAAAAAGGGAGGGGGGGGGGAGGATATGTTTGGTTTTGTGTGGTTGTGTAATAGCCTCCCACTATCGGTAGATGAGTTCTCTCGAAGCTACTTGATGCTGAATAATAGCCTCCAAATCTTGGTGGATGGCTTCGTCGGAGCCAGGAGGACCTTTAATTCCCCCGAAGCGACCTGATGAGTTTTTTTTGTATAGGGGAGGGTGGTCATCAATGGGACAAAAAACACAGAAAGATTGATATTTCATTTACTATGGGCATAATATGAAAAATAAAAAATCCATGTGTAATATAGATATTCCTTTATAAAATGAAACCAACTCGAATGCTATCACATATTCTGTTGACTAGAAAAAAAAAAAAAAAAAAAAAAAAAAAAAATTGTCCCATTGTTTAACAGCGCTGGTGAACAATGGGACAAGCCCTGGTGAACGATGGGACAGTTTATCAAACTAGTATATTGTTGAGGTTTTGGTAAAATTTCAAGTTCGAATTATCTCTTTATGTTGTCCCACACTTAGTTAGTTCATATAATATCAGTTTAATGTCCTCTAACTTCACCGAAGCCATGTCAGGAACATTTGGAAAATTTAGCTCATTGCACTTGAATCTTCGCCTAACATCAATATTTCGTATATATCTTTTTCATGCTCTTGGCCAACAGAATACGTTTTAGAAGTCCCCTCAAATTCTACAAGTGCATAAATCTTCATTTTCAACATTTTCGGTGGAGATTTGAGTTCTTCAGACCAATGGATCAGATAGATTAAGAGTTATATAACAGACCAAGAACAATAGTTCACAGGCCATCTACGTCAGATGCTTTATGAAGTGATTTCGAAGGCCTTATCCTTAGTGGCACCAGCAAAAAGCTCTTCTTTCTCTGGTGTATCCGTTGCAATCATGCTGCGTCTTTTTCTTTTATTAGTGAAATTTGTTCTCTATGCATTGCTTTGTGATGACCTCAGATTGCTAAAGTCCTTGAACATGATCGAAAGTCCCGCTTCAGCTGGAAGCTCTGTTTCTACAAGAAGCCCTGAAGCTACAGTTCACGTTATTGTATCAAAAAAATAAATATATTGATTCATATGGAGTAACTAGACAGTTTGGTTGACAATAAGGCACTGTCCCATTGTTAACCAAATTTTCTGTCCCAATGATCACCATGACGCCATTTTGAAAACATATGGGTATAGCGGCTCAACTACAAAAGTATAAAGGCAATCCTTTCAAATGATCATATTTTACATATTACTTAATATCATGTAAAAATGCCGTAAGCATTATATGTTAAATTTACAGATTTATAACAATTGAAACAAAGTACGAAATATTTAGTTTTATCACCCCTAAAACACGTTTTCGCTTTTACACAGGGCTGACTGCACCCCAACCGCTGAATGCAATGCGAGTGAATGCACTGAAGTATGCTTAATTTACCACTAAGATTTTGTTAAAAATTACCCTCAAATAAAAAAGTTATTCAGCATGTCCCATTGTTCCCGGTGTCCCATTGATGACCACCCTCCCCTACTCCATTACCTCTGCAACTTTTTTTACTCAAATTTGACTTGTGCAAAAGTCTAATGCTCAATTGGGGTTGATCCTACAGTAATACTTAATGGAGCTAATCTGTTTAGCTCAAATTTCCTAAGGTTGTCAATAGGCGTTTTCTTGAATTTCGATCTCTGACTTTTTTAAATTTTGAAGAGAAAAAACATCAGACTATCCCCTCAAAGCCTATCGTAATTATTTCATTTATCTCGAAATCTGTACAGTATACACTATACACGTGACTATACACTATAAGTTATATGATGCCACATAACGTATTAAAAAGTAGCTGATGAAAAACCTAATCGTGAACTTTGTGTGAGCAGTAACAACTGCCCTTATTTAATATGATTCTTTCAGTAGCAATTGATGCTGATTAATAGATTTGTCAGGTCTTAATTAAATTTTAATCAGTGGTTTAGAAAGACAAGGGTTGGAAGCACTCAAAAATTTTGAAGAACTATCAATGAATTTGATTCAAAAGTTAATGAAGTAATTGATATATGTCTTGCCGAAACAGTTTTGTTATTAGAACAAGGAAATAGCAGTATCACACAAATTGGATGGTCATGAATTATTGCTTTTATATTTTCATTTAATCTAAATCATCCATTCTTTTGCAAATTGGCTTACAAATCAAAACAATTAAAACTTCTCGTCTTTAATCTATGAAATTTACGTTAAAATGAGGCCAGACAAAGTACTGTTTGCCTATAGTGTGTACATGACATTAGTGCTATATTTACTTATTCTGACAAAGAAGTTTTCTATCTCTCAACCTGATGGTAAAAACAATATCTGACGGAGATATAATAATCTGTGTCAAATATATAAAAAGGAGTAAAAGGGAGCCATGCACTCTCGAAGTGAGATATGGGCTTCTGTGCCGCTGGAGCTTACCCATAATAAGAACATGACAAGATTCTACAATAAGTATTATTTTAGATCAATTATTCGAACTTTTTCGAAGATAATTTGGTTGATAACGATTAAGACAATATGCGGAATGGGTATAATGGATATGAAAAATTTATTGACAACGATGTAGTTAAACAATATATAGTATGAAAAAAAAAAACGGGTACTAAATTCAAATCGTCATAGCCACTGAATTGTTGTGTGGTTTGCTTTGGCTTACGCTGATTTTTTGTTTGTTTTTATATTCGTAATAGTTTTTCTACAGGGTGATCATTAGTAAAGGGTGATGAAAAGTCTCTTGCGCGAGATATGCAATTGATAAGAGATATCAAAATAGGTTTGTTTACCCAGCATCTTTTAATTATAATAAAGAAACAATAATTACATATTATGAAAATCTGAAGTGAAAAATTCTTGATCAGTAATATCCATTATCCCCTTTTTATTCAATGCATTTTTTGCGTCCGTTCTTGGACTGCTCTCATTGATCTTTTAATCACATCAGGATTAGCTTTCAAGGAATCAAAACCATGCGTTAATCGTTCTTCTAATTGATACCGATTTGCAGGTTAGGAATACCATATCAATTTTAAGGGGACCGTACTTGAAAAAATCTCATAATTTTATCATTTTTACTTTATTTCGTAAATAGCTACCTAGAAACCTTCTAGTTGTTCGTGTGAAATATCAGAGCTCTGATGTGACTATATCCCACTGGGGAGAGGGAGACATGGGAGGAGGGCGAGGGTGCAGGCGGCTTCACACGATCAATATCATCGACAATATCTACTAATTGTATCAATATATTGATCGTCTGCACGTGGTACGGATGGTCTGGTGAAAATATTGATGCATATTGAAGTACTCATAAATCTCCTCAATAATTGATCAACAAGCACAGTGCAATTTTTTTGTCCCTCATATCAGCAATACATAAGAAATATTGATAATACATTATTGATCGTGCGAACTCGATATTGTCAATATCCAATATTGTCAATAAAAATAATATCAATACACATTGATAGTGTGAAAACTGCTTTAGGGAGACGCTATGCGCTCTAAACACTCCCTAAAAACTATCTCTCAGCCACTGATAATTCGTATTAATTAATTATCTCGCCATATCTGGTATCTTTCGTACTACTCAGACAATTACACACTCTCGGTGACTCAGTCAGAAAAAGCAATTGGCTTTAATTACCCCCTACACCTTATACGAGTGGGATGCTACGTGTCAGAGTACCAAACACAGCAATAACTTTGACCGAAATTTTATGTCACATCTAAAAAGTTACAAATTTTGGTATTCAAAAGCCTAAGTCTTTTTCAATTTTGAAGTTACGGCATTGGTTTTTTTTTGCATTCTATTTTCCATGAAATGTTCTACAAAACCTTAGATTTTTTGATTTTCGATTTGATTTTCGAAATATTATATCATTTTTTTTTTCACGGAAAAATTAATATTAGAAAATATTAGAAAATCAAAAAAACTGCTTCTAGTATTTTGCAGAGATTGAAATTGCGCTTCAAAATCAGAAAACTGCAATCAAAATTGTAGAAGCCATAGGCATTTTTGGAAACAAACGGTTAAAAATTTGTTCGAAAATTGAATAACTCGTTTTTTATGGGTCTAATAGAAAAAATACAACGAAAAAAAAACGATAGAGAAATCAATCAACCAAGTTTCAGAACCGTAGTTTCATTAATAAAATGTTTTAAAAAAACAGGTACGGTATCCTTAAAGAAGCCTTATAAAAAAATCGCAACCTTAAAATCTAAACTCATTGCAAACCATTCAATGGCAATTAATCGATGTTCAAAAACATCAATCAGTCGTTCTTTAAAAAAGTCGTTCTTTTGCCGGGAAAAATAGCAAAATTAAAGAAAAAAAAATTATTGTGTAAATAGTTGCTTTTTAACCTTCTAATAGTGTGTGCAAAATATCAGAGCTCTCATTATGCTCTAACCCCCTGGGGAGAGGTAGAAATGGAAAAGGGGACTGGGGGGGGGGGGGGTAGGGAGTCAATATGTATGTACTCTAAAAACCAACTCTCAGCCAATTATAATTCGTAATAATTAGTTATCTCGCTATATCTGGTATCTAATGTGCCACTAATCAGATGCACACTAAGGTATGCCCCTCAGTTACCCGCAAACCTTCACAGGAGTCGTATGCAGCGTGTCAGATTATCAAACTTTGAATGGGATTTTCTATTAGTTCAGAGATCTAAAAATCTTGTAATTCAAAAGCCTAAGGCGCTTACAATTTTGAAGATACGGCATTGCAATTTTTTGCATTCGATTCTCCCTAGAATTCTCTACAAACTCTGGAAGAGTTTTATTTAATTTTCGATTATTTTTCAAAATATTGAATTTTGAAATTTATATTTTTTCATTTTTTTATCACTAAAAATTTCAATAATTCGAAAACCAATTCAAAAAATCAAATAAAGGTTCGACAGTTTGTAGAGAATTTTGTGGAGAATCGAATGCAGAAAACCATAATGTCATAGCTACAAAATTGTAGTATCCATTCATTAATTTACACACTGTTCGAAATTTGTTCGAAATTCGAAAAACTCGTTCTCTATGGGTCGAATCGAAAAAATGCCACGACACAAAAATATCTTAGAATTCATTTTATATATGTGTTCAAAATTTAACAACCGTAGCTTCAATAATAAAAAACTTTTTAAAATCTTGGAACGGTGCCTTTAATGGGATCGTCAAGTGGTTTTGCTAGCTACCAGTAATACTTGTTCGATTAAGCTGAGATTTTGAAATGAGGCGTACAATGCTCCACATCTTTGAAGTTGCTCATGTAAATTTTTCATTTTGGGGCTCCCTCCCAAGTGGGGGGCAAAAAACCTGTTTTTATCGCCACTCACGGAAAGTATACTCATTTTAGCTTCATTATAGAAGCTAATATGTTTAGCTATAAATCACCTAGATCGTCAAGTGAGCTTCTTTTTATTTCAATCTCAATTTTTTTTTATTTACTTCACTTTTTTTCTCCTTTTTTCACTTTTTTTTTAAATTTCGAATCAAAACAATTTGAGATCAAACTCAAAAAAATTGACTTGACGATATAGGTAATTACGAGCTAAACCTAATAGCTTACATAAATTTTTCTGTAGGACCAACCCCCATTGAGTCTATAGACTTTTCGTGGGAGGGATTTGAGTAAAAAAGTAACAGAGATAATGGAGTATATAAACACATGTCTAATATTTATATTCTAAAATATATTTGTATTGATTTGTGCGAGGTTTCTGGCAGTGATTTAATTCAATAAATGTAAAGCACAGACCAAAAAGGTTAGACACTGCCATTGACCTCATTCCTCATTAAGTAATTAGCTATCTAGCTATGTTTCAGAGAGTTACACCTGACCAGGTGATAGAAGTATCTCGTTCGCTCTCCTTCATGTTTAATTAGTATATCTGGCAGCTTTGGAATGTGGTGAAGAGTACTCATTAGAAAACGATAGCACAAGGTGCGATATAAAAATCTCCTGTTATCAACCTGTGTTAAAAAGCGAATCCTACAGCCTGTCATTTAAAAAGCTAAACTATGGGAATATAGCGAGAGTCTGAGTTACGGTTGGAACCGCATAGACCATCTAAAAATGCCGCCTACTCTCTAATTATCCGAAGTGAGACTAGTAATATCTACGATTGGCTTATACCGCAATATACTGCATTCCACTTATACAATGGAAATAATAGAGTCAAAGCCTGGTGCCAACAGGATGACCGGCTAAAACTTCCCTTTTGAGATGTGACTGATGCGGGAATTGGTGACATGAGGCGATTCTTGGGGTGACAACTACTGATTCCACTGGCGTTCATGGTACTTAAATGTAAGTGCTAACCTTTAATATAATTGGTCTGTAGCCAGTCTAGTTTTGATTATAAATCTAAATGACTTAAACTATCCCTTACCTAAATATTTAATTCCGCAAATATCCTGCCAGAATTTATTCCGCAAATCTTACAAATTTCCTAATTACTATTTCCTAATTACTATTTCCTAATTACTATTTCCTAATTACTATTTCCTAATTACTATTTCCTAATTACTATTTCCTAATTACTATTTCCTAATTACTATTTCCTAATTACTATTTCCTAATTACTATTTCCTAATTACTATTACTATAACAAAAAACTACTTAGTCTCTATAGTGCATAGCCATTAAACTCTAATTCAATTATAGGAAAATCTTCTTTCAATATGTATATGATTATTATTTTACTTTTCAGGTAAACCATATTATTCCTAGCTATTATAATTTACTTTGCAATATTCCTTTACAGGTGACTTCTGGTCTTGGGAGCGATAGAGTGGCCATCTCCTCCGTCCAAACCACCAACCAGAAGTTACTACTCCAACCTATCTTATAGTATATATATTCGCAATTCACTATCATTACTCTAACTAGTTTATTTTTTAATTTTGAAGAATTAAAATAGTAAATAAAGACAATAAATTATTTGACTGTATTATTATTAATTTAAACCATACAAACTTCTTGATAACACAAATACAAAAAAATATAACCAAAAAAAGGGAGTTTCTTGTTCCTGCCTGAGAACTCAAAGGTCCCCCAAGGCAACGACGAAACCATCTACCAAAAATGGGAGGCTAAGCCCATTTTAGCAGGGGAGGGGGGCTACTGTGGAACACCCAATCTTTCAACCCCTCCATTATTTAATCCCCCCTCACTGACTTATAGTTGTCACACCAGAATAGAATTATTTGTATGTTTTCTTTGGAATGCTTACTAGGGAGATAAAGTAAAAGAAAAAATCGGTAAGAATTGCAAAAAAAAAAAAAAAAAAATGATCCCCAAATTTGATTCAGAGTTTCTCCATAAATATTTTGTAGTTCTGGAAAAATACACATATTCAACTTAAGGGTTCTTAAAATCATTTTCATTTTCGGTGATAAAACTCACTCTTTTGATAAACAAGGTTTGAAATAAGGTCGCGCAAGAGCTTTTTCATCACCATCTACTTATTACCATCCTGTAGAAAAACAATTGAGGCTATGAAAACGGACGTCAAAAGCTGACAAAATTCTGCATTAGCCAAAGAAAACCAAACGAAGTTACGCTAGTTCTTGTTGAAGTTATGGTGATTCTATTTTCGTACCCGCTTTTTCTGACTCATGCTGTACATATATATGTCGATTTTTTTGTGTGTTCTTAGTGATTCATCACTATTTCTACCATGTATTTATGGAGTCTCATTACTTATTAATATAGTCTTCATGTGTCATATATCATTGTGCAATTCTGTAGTACTGTATAATTTATGGTGTCTGAGACTGATAAAAAAATAATTTCCCCACTTTTCATCAATAATTGTTGAGTATAGGTGTCATTTATGCTTCAATTTGGTGACTGTTAATAAATGTAAATATAGCGCTACCCTGTAACTATTTGTTATGCCAAGTAGCTATTTTTTCAAAGATTTCAATGTTCTTCTTAATCATTTAATAATTATACAATTGAAAGTTATTAATTATGGTGATCCATATTATAGCAAACTTTTTATGTCTGTCTGGTATTCCTTGAATATTTCTATATGTAATTTGTATTATATATATATATTTATTATTCTTGTAGACTGCCCATGTAGCAAAAAATTTCCGGGCCTTACTGTCTCTCTTTTTAGTGAAAAATCTAACAAGATAATAAAATGAAATACTACAACAAATGCTTAATCTAAAAGTAAGGGATGTTTAGTATAAATATAATAAAATTAAATTTATTACTATCCAAGCGTTCCATTTCGTTACCCGGGAATTTGCAGGCGGTGGAATCATCATCATTGTCCAGTTGTAACAGGCCTGTTTGTACTCTCTGAAATGTGACAATATATGTAGCAACCAATACAAAATTGAATTGCTAACAACAGATGATTATGGTTAAAAGTTAAGTAAATTATGTATGAAGAAAAGTGAAACCTGGAATTTTTTTGCAAAATTCTTTTCGACAATATTTCCCCCAATCGGATGGAATATTTAATCTTTTCGAAAATTATCAAACGGTTTGATTGCATACTTTGTAACATCGTTTGGAAACATTCTGATTGTTTTTTTGAATTCTATTTGTTTTGGATTGAAATGTTAGCTATATTCAGGCTACCAACAGTCATTCATTATTGAGATCAATATCTAATTTCTGAGCTCTCAATACTATACACTAAAGTATAAATGTATTAATATTAAATTGTTTCGCAAATTTAAAATTTGAACATTACTCACGCATAGCTCATTTCATCATTTTCTTTATGACGGTCGATGATCCTCTTACCCCTGAACGTAGCCATGCGGTAGATATTCGACTTGAGGGGGCGAGCTAAAGCTTCACCAACTCGGGCTACCAGTTGGCACTGACAAGGAATGAAATAATGATAAGATATGTATTATTTTCATGAATCTTTACGTTAAAGTATTTTATTATTACTGATTGGTTAGTCTACTGTTAGCGACTTCAAATAAAATGCTAATAACCAAAAGGCAGAAAACAAAATATCACCTACAAAGAATTCTTCTCATCAACTTTGGAGAAAATTCCTATTTTTTTTCTTACTGAAAAAGTCTCCTATTCAAAAGGGGGTCATAAATCATGATTTTTTTATTCACACGAGAAAGAATATGAAAAATAAGCATTTATATCATTTGTAGATTGTAATACAACGGAAACGTTGTTTTCGTTAGCTCTTCTGTAAATTGTGAGGTTTCAATCAAGGATTGAATGAATAGAAGGCAATAAGCTTTCTCACTAAAAATTACACAGTTTTGGAATCATTGAATGATTTTTAATAGAGTATCAGATAGAATTTTGAGCTTTATGATAGTGTTTTCATCATCACTGCTTTAGTTAGCCATCAAAATTTTAGTTAGCGATCAAAAATCGCTTATCCAAAGAATATGCATGGGAAAGGAAATGTTGAATCGGCTTCTGTTAGAAAACTTCAAGGATTCTTGAACTGTCTTAGATTTTTGTTCTAGCATATATCCTCAATTTTTTTTCTTCAAAATTAACATATACTGTGTAAATTTCAGAATAATCTGTCCACAAAGAATTTCTTTTTGGAAAAGTGAGACGTGGCCGATATGTTCCTTCGCCGGAAGTTCTATACAAGGATAGTTTCAAAAATAAAAATTATACGAGCGTTGAATTGAATCAGTGGAATATCCCAACATGGAAATTCCAACATTCTAATATTAGGTTAATGGTCTAGTGAAAAAAATAATAGTTTAATTAAGTTGTGTATGATATATACAATATATGTAATCGTGTCCGGAAATTTCACCGTAAGAAAATTCGCCGCTGGAAAATTCGCCGTAAGAAAATTCTCCGTACGATATTTTTGCCGGAAGAAATTTTCACCGTAAGAATTTATTGCAATGATAAATAATGATCAATTGACATACTTGTTCAACCAAATGCAACTACATGATTACCTTTTGTTATATTTCATAGTACATCGAATAAAAGTGAATTGTCTATTTTCATTTATACCATGTTTACCATTTTTATAACGCTACTTGTACTTTTAGAGGATTATGCTCTTCAAGTACGAAGTCTTACATTTTTGTATTAGGTACAAAAATGGCGAATATTCTTGCAACGAATTTTCCTGCAACGAAGTTATCGACGTCGAAAATTCCTAATACTATATGATATCACCATGGGTGATATAAGTCATAACCTCAAAATTTCTGAACTGTTTATCTAACTACCAATTTTTTTTAAATCAATTTTTAATATAATGTGAATACTTAATTCAAATAACTCGATGTCATTTTCAAAGCTGGAATTTTCCGCGGAGGATTTCCCAAGTAATATTTTCTGAACAATTTTTTCTTCTTGCTGTTTTGAAGTAATGGGATTAATGGAGAAAACAACATTTCATTAAAATTGAAATACTTATAAACTCTCTTTTATAGCACACGATAATAACCGCAAGTCTAAAATTGAACATTTACCTTTCCTTCATTCCAACTGAAGCCTCCACAATCGGCGAAAGAATCGCACGCCAACCCACATTCGTAAACATTAATTGCTTTCTCCGACAGTGTCGTAGTGGTGCTCCAAAGATAGTGACCTAAGGCAGAGATAAGGTTGAACGTTACTGCTCTCACAATCACCATTTTGACTCTGAAAGACACAGACTATACTCACTGTGAAGTCAATCTGAAATATTTTTTTTATTCGTATAGATTAACTTCAGAATAACATCGTCATGCATCATAATAGCGAGATCAGGCATATCAACTAGAAATGAAGACATTGGTATAGCTATTTTTTACTTTTAAATTGCTCTAAATCTCTAAAAAACGGTTCAGACAATCACTCTTGATTATTATAGTTCATTTATTATTCATTTAATCGTTAGAGACTTCACGTGAAGAACAATTAATGCATGTAAAACAATTAAATATACCAATGTAGGTACGATAATTGGAAAGACCATTTCCTATACGATTATAGTAGACATCAATAGCTAATATTTCTAGGAAAGGGTGACAAAAACCCACACGACAAAAGCCCTAGCGTCAAAAGCCCACAAGACAAAAGCCCACACCGACAAAAGCCCACACCGACAAAAGTCCACACCGACAAAAGCCCACACCGACAAAAGCCCACACAGACAAAAGTCAACACCGACAAAAGCCCACACTGATAAAAATAAAGTTTGTATTACGGAAATATAAATAATCCATTTATGTAAAATTGGATTAACAGTTTTCTTTCTACGGAATCATTGTAAATTTGTATATTGCAGAACTTAATTTTAAGACACTACACTATGGAAACTGCGAGTAAATATAAATAAATTGTAGGTTATCATTGCTTTCTTAGAAGAAGTTAAATACAATATACAAATAAGGAACTACAAAACATTTCGGTTATTTTATAGTTATATGCTAACTGTTGTCCACGGTTTGATGAAAAATTAGAATAAAATCTGTATTGAGGATATCAACAACCATACTAATTGACTAATTACACATGTATAAGGGGCATACATAGCTAGCAAAGTCTTCAGAGGCTGATGTATGAACTTTCGATCAGTAATCCTACATGATAACTGAACAAGACGTCTGCTGGTTACCTAACGTCTGACTAAATGTTCCAGTAGTATATACTAAAATTTTAGTACATAAATTAAAGTGTATTAAAATTAAGTTCTGCGATAGCAGCGCCCTAAATTGGTGCATAATAGAAATTTACAATGATTCCGTAGAAAGAAAACTGTTAAATTTTTATTCGTCCAACTTTACATATATGGATTATTTATATTGCAGGAATACAAATTTTGTCATAGTTAGAGAGGGCTTTTGTCGGTGTGGGCTTTTGTTGGTATGGGCTTTTGTCGGTGTGGGCTTTTGTCTGTGTGGGCTTTTGTCTGTGTGGGCTTTTGTCGGTGCGGGCTTTTTTTGGTTTGGGCTTTTGTCGGTGTGGGCATTTGTCGGTGTGGGCTTTTGTCGTGTGGGATTTTGCCGGTGTGGGCTTTTGTCGTGCGGGGTTTTGTCGTTACCCCTATTTCTAGAATATACCCACAGTTTGTGTAGCTCTTTTATTGTTAAGTTTCACGTATTTTTATTTGCAATAAACAAAAATGTTGAATTTGCCTCAACGTCCCTTAACTTATGCTTGCTACAGTATATATTATTTATTCTCTATACAAATACTTTACGACACTATCCAAAATTCGACTGAACTCTTTCTACTAAGAGAGTAAGTTATAACGGAGCCAAAAAGATTATGTGGGTCTCTCTAAATATTTTAAGACCTCACCATAACATACTTTATAGAGCAAACTCCATTCATCTTATACTAATAGTTTCATTCAAAACTAATTTCGGGAACGATCAGTAAAACAGGTTCCACAGGTAATTATTTGCCATTAGAGTAGACCAGTTACCTCCTAAAACTCCACCTTAACTTTCTCTAGGTTTGTGTAATATGAGAACACAAAGTTCAATCCATCAATCATTCATATCAGATAGTTAGTCTGTTCGGAATTCAGTTCTTTTAAATTCCTGTTCTTCTCTCGGATGCTAATACAATCGTCAGCTGTAATTGAAAATAGGATGTTTTATCTTCCTCGTCTGTATTAGCTTCTGAAGCAGACTGTTCATCCTCTGCAGGTTCTTTGGTGTTTTTTCTTGTTACTCGCATAGAAAGAAACATCTGAATACAATACCTTAAATTATGAGGTCACGATTTGAATCGTAATGATTCATAAATCAGTGATTGTACTGTGATTTTTTAGGAAAGTAGAATAATAAATACTGGATGTTCATTCTCATAATTACCATAGCTACCATGAGATCACAGAAATTCCTAAATTTCAATGCATGGAATAATAAAAATAGGGTTTCCCTTTGTAATAATGATTACGTAATTCAATAATTTAATTCTTTACTTATGAATATGTTTTTCATACTCTCGTGTTATCATATTAGATATACATATTAATAACAAAATGTGATTTTGAATCGTATCTTATATAGAATGGTCACCAGAAACTTGAAGGGCAATGTCACACGAGCGTTTTTGACTCTGAAGAAATTATTTAAAAATAAAAATCTTTTGTGTCCATGTTACGCGAAGTTTTTCGACTGATGAAATGGTCTAAAAACGATCGTGTGACTTTGTCCGAATGGGGTGAAATTCTACATGTTACATTTATGTATTTGTTTAATTATAGAATACAAAATATCTTTTAATGTTAAGTTTTAATTCCAAAAGACGATAATAAATATTAATGGAATAAACCAATAGTTGATAAACAAAAGTATATACTATTTATTTAATTTATGAAAAAAATATTTTTCCTTTTTGATCCATACAATAAAAACAGTATCAATAAAACAATATAAACAACAACAAAAATCCGTCCTAATATTACTCGTAATGGATTTATGTATATTGTAATGTGTATATTTATTTGGTGTCCGCGTTTGCACAACGGGTATTTAATCATGAATAATTAAACTGTATATATGATACGCAAGGAATATAGTATTTAAATTCCCCTGTTTTTAGTTTTTATTCCATTTCTGCATGTACTTTATTTATAGGATAAATTTGACTATGCAGAATTTTCCCTTTTTTGAATTCATTAAAAATAACCTAATAACGGGTAATGAATTGGTATTGATGATGACCCGTATGAGGTATTTATTTGGTATTGATATTATGACCCGTTATTTTTAACGGGAAAGCAGACAAGTATATTATAACCTTCATTAATTTGGTTTCCATAATACCAGGTATCGTGGATACCAATTGAAATTGAGATTATTGCTAAATAATAATGATAATTGTATTGTTCTCCTTATATAATCGAAAATGTTGAACCATCCGATAACTCGGAACTTACCCTTCATAGCACTGGATAAAAGTGTAAGAAATATTATTATTTCTAGTTTTTCAAGAGATCTTAATTAAGGGTTCTTAGTGTCCTAAGTTTCCGTCTTATTAAGCAGTTAGTTAATAAAAAAAAAAATTGAAATGTATCGACTGTAAAAGAGATAACACTTGCATGATTACAATGAAATGATTACAATTGCATGAAGGATATTTTAAATTGGTGAAGTTTCAATTACTGAATGTGACTTAATTACGGACATTTTTTTCAAAAGTTATTCCTTTTTATTTCAAAGTTCATACTCTGAAAAAAATCCTTTCATTCGTTTGGGTATCCTTGTTAAAAATAGAAGAGTTTCTTTTAAATTCCCAAAGTTATAATTAAAATAAAATAGGGTTTACTATGTAGCCCATGCTTTTCCGGATCCAATGGTATCCATATCATCACAGTTCGTCAAAAATTGACTCCGTAGATACATTTCTTGCATCCCCTCTAAAACCACATTTTTATGAAGAAATTGTGATTTTATACCCGAATTTAAATATTTACATTATATTTGTATGAAATATCTAAGGTGTAAGATGTGTAATTATATTTTAAAGAATTTT
Source organism: Caprella mutica (assembly GCA_947561585.1). Lineage (NCBI taxonomy): Eukaryota > Metazoa > Arthropoda > Malacostraca > Amphipoda > Caprellidae > Caprella > Caprella mutica. The sequence goes on from CANNZV010000789.1 coordinate 74,474, forward strand.
TTCGTTATAATAATGAGAAGAATAATCAACAAGACAAACAATTTACCAAGGTTGGCAATTCAATAAATATTAATACGGCATATCAATACAGAGTTAAATTGCTTGTTTAGAACTTGAAGCAGTAAATATTTAATCTTTTCCATTTGATCAAAGCAATTACATTGATTGACCTAAGAAGGACAACCGAACTGAAAACTCAAGAAAGAAGAACCGAAGAATAGAGAGAGAATATTGATGTTTTTTATTGATAGTAGATTGACTTCACTATATATTATTTGTATGCATTTTTTAACTAAGAAAAAATTAACAATGAAATGCATTACCCATATAGGATTTTATGGCTGTACTGTGATTTGGTTGTAACAGAATGACCTTTATTCTTTATATATATTGTTGATGAACATTTGGTACACCACTCAGACACTTAATTTTGGTCACAGTCCTTGGAAAATAGGATCGTGTCATCCACCCTTCGACTACTGTGAGTGTGTCATTCCTTCTCTCACATGTTTCTTACTATTCCATCACATCACATTTAGTTTAATTTAAGCAAATAGAAATAGCGTGACTTGCACTATTCAGTACGAAGTGCAATTACATACCTAGCTTAAGGGACTATATTTATTCTGGAAATTAAGACATTGTCGCATTTGGAGTTTCAGATTCAGTAAACTGTGTACCCAGAGAGTAATTTATTGTGGGATTAACTATGCAATTCCTTTGCGCCTCTCTTAATCTTCTAAGAATACAAATTCAAAAATAATTGTAAAATTATGTATGTGTAAAAAATTATTTTAACGTGTGAAATTTGAATGTTATTTTTCATATTTTCTATTATTTACCAAGCGATTAACTTCTGATTATTTATGGATATTTTCGAGTTCTTGGCCAGTTTACCTGATCTTCATTTTGTTTAAATAAAAGACTAATAATGATATCAGAAAATGAAATAAATTATATAATGTGAAATTAAATTTAATGGATATAATGTAATTCAAGGGTACTAGGAAAATTTGCCCACAGAAAATTGGTCCACGGAAAATTTGTCCACGGGAAAATTTGTCTGTTTTCTTGAATTTGGAATATAAATAAAGGCATTATTGAGTGTTAGCAATGCACATATGTAAGAAATAATTGCAGTCGCATAAAATCTGGTTAGATGAAAATCATTCTATGTAGCTAATATATTATGTTATCTATAATTAAAAAAAAGGAAAAAAACTTAAAAACAAATATTTAAATTGAATAGCTGGACTTTTTCAGCAGTGCTATGTTTGTCAAAAAAATGTTGTTTTATAGGAGTGTATTGCAATACTAGCTTCACATTTGTTCAACGATATCTCGATATTTTGGCCTTTTACGCTGTGTGACATCTCTCTTTGTTTGAAATTTCTTAGTTACGGTTAACTCTTCTACCAAATATTAGGATGCTATTTCTTGAACATTCCAAAATTCAATTGAATGAAACGGATTTTCGTGTTTGTTTCGTCTTCCCCTGTTTGTTCCTATGTACGTAGCTTCAAAATAGTTGAAAACTCACTTGACATCATTGCATAAAATTTCTTTAACGCCAACAACATCTTCAGGTGTTAAGAACGCAAAGGCATCAAACATTTTATCTTAAATTAAGTTATAATTATTTTATATATCTATCCATCCTAATGTTTCATTAAACAATCATGAATAATTATGCAGTACAACAAACTTTATTATGGATACAACAAATTACATTCACTATGTACTATCACCTATATACATTAAATTACTTTATATCAAAACATTTATCATAACATCATGTTTACTTTAAATTAATTATGAAATGAACGAATTTTCCGTGGACGAATTTTCCGTGGACGAATATTCCATGGACGAATTTTCCGTGGACGAATTTTCCGGTCACGAATTTAAGTAATATTTTTATTTTCTATCGAGATTGAATAAAAATAAAGAGTTTTGAAAATTACAGTTCATAAGAGGGAAGGTTAGGGTGGGGCCATAGGAGATTAACATAATATGAACCTAATCAATATAATCAGTGACATTATTTACAATAGTTCAATCTGAATGAACTGAATGAAATTGCAAGTTAATTCAATAGAACACAAAAAGAATATTAAATAATTCAAGTAAGACTAGAGTTCAAATGAATTGAAAAAATACTAATTAGACAAATATTACAAAAGAATAAAAATAAGACAAGGAATAAAAAGTCCACTAACAATAATAACATTTAAAAGGAGATTACGAAGAAGTCTAAAATTCAAAGACACAAAAGAATGGAAATAATAGAGAAGGTAACAAAGAATTAAAAAGAATAAAATGAAACAAAAGAATACAAAGAATACAAAGAATACAAAGAAAGATGCAATGCTCACAAAATAGTATACAGAATATTAAAAAAAGGAAGAATACATAAGGAAGTCAAAAAACAAAAGAATCCAAAGGGAAGGCAGTCGTAAAAAGTTGATCCAATTACTTCCTCGTAAAAAGAACATAAGGAAAACATTAGAATAATTTATGTCTCAAGTTTGGGAACTTTGCATGTCATTGAATTTATAATTGTTTGCTAACTTTGTTAGAAATTCATGGAATTTGTTTGTCTTCTTAATTGATGATTACTAACAGTAGTATTGTATTATAGTTAGGGCTTCTATAAATGTTGCATTTATTCCAGGTAATTTTAATGTAAAAACCTTAAACTTAAACAATTCAATTACCTCATTTGGAATCGAACTCCTGTTCACCAGCTCAGTAACTTGACAGGCTTTCATAAAAAATTCACAATAAATAATTTCGTTGTTTGCTCAAAATAATGAACAACCTGTTGTTTTGTAGATACTAGACAGAAACTGTTTTAGCTAAATAAACAATAGAAAATACCCTCTGCGTCTTCCACTCCCAATGTGGCCAGGGAAATATATTGCATCTTCAGCCAAATTGACTTCCTGCAGAAATTCAGAAGTTTGAGGTTATTGAAATCTTGCATTTTCTCTCAAAGTCAATAATGAATAGCTTTAACTGAATAAATTATCATTCAACTTCTGAGTTGAATGCTTTATGTGCATTGTCAATGTGTTGGGTTTAATGAATATCCAATATTTTATAATTAGTGTTAACAAAAACAAGTGGTTATCTTACCATATTATTTTATTGCTGTCTTGATTTTTTTACTGACGCGTGGGGAAAAAAACATTCATTTGCCTCTCTCTATGCAGCTATCATCTTCCATTGGCTCAGAATTGATGATGTCATAATAGAAAGCCTCCATTGACCCCCAGTTTTTTTGAGGTCAATCTTTATCGCCACCCCCATTGTCTCAGTGGAAATTATGCCGTAATATCTGTTGAATCCAAGAATTTCTTTGTTCACGAACGGTTTCATCTCTCCTTAATCAATAGAAAGTGATGCATAGCATGCTTAACCTTATCTTATCGATTCAATTCTCCATTAACGTAGAAAACTCATATGAAGTAGTTTAGTATAAGTATATATTGAAATATTTGGACACCAAAAGTGTACGGAAAGTGAGCATTAACCTAATTCATGAACCTATCAGACCGTTAGAGATTTCCAATTGTCTTATCATGCCCAATTAATGTTAACACACATATTCCGAATACTGTCAGCCAAATTGGCAGTCTGAATTGTACAACATCATCTACTGTTTAATTTATAAGAGAACTCCTACATCACATAAATAGCTTTCATCGAATAATAACGATACCAAAGTTATTATCTGAATACAACTTTTCTATCCCCATATATACTTTCAAAGAGATTCACAATTTCCATCTGAGGAATGTTCTTATCCCATAATTTATAATACAAGAAAAGTAATTTGTTTATTACTTTGCTTATATTTCTAAGCCCGTGAGATCAAAACTTTTATAGTCAGTTAAAATTACAATACTTTCTTACTCAGATAGGGCAAAGGAATAAGGAAATTATTATTAGTATTGTTTTTCAGGGCTTGTAAGGTTAATGTAACAATTACCAGATGCTAAATAAAATATCGAATGAATATTTCAACAGGTAATCATTAAAATATCAAATACCTAAAATATATTAATTATGAAAAAAACAGTGTCCTCTCTATTGAGAATATCTTCAAATGCTCAAATTTGGATGCGATATTTTAATAATAGAAGATTCAAATTTTCATCAAGTGTTAAATTCACATCGAGCAATTGCAAGAAACCTGTTTTTTTTTAATCTACCTAAAATATTTTAAATGATAATGTTCTTAACAACAACTCTTCTCTGATTGGCTGGTAAGGCGGAAGAGCCAACAACAGGTGGGAAATTAAATCGCCCTGTAGTTTCCCTCTCCTTGCATGTAGTTATAATTCGATTAAAATTACATACAAAATAATAAGAACTTTAAAACTTTCAACATAGATTGTTGTGATGAAGTTTGCTGTATCTGCTACATTGTCGTACATTTCAATAATATTCGATAACCTACCTGGTTGAGATAGTGCAGGGAGGGGAGAGGGGCTAATGAGATATTAACCTGAAAAGTTATTCGTAAGGAATCATTTTTTATAACTATGCAGGGTGCTATAACTATATTCCTTCCTCCAAAACGCAGGAAAGTGACGCTCACACCAATCCTGAGTTTTGTTCACTATTCTGAAGCACCGTCCTGATGCTTCTTCATCTCAACTTGTCCTGGAGTCAAAATATCCTCGATATACGATTTTGCGTTAACTTTAGCGCCTTCTTTGACAAAAATGAGAGGAGATCACCAACTCTCAGAGTCGGCAGCCCAAACCATCACTTAGGCAGGACTTTGGCGACGAAAAACAGTCTTTATATGGATGGAGGGATACTGTCAGAAGTTTTTGCCAAAATTCTGTCGTTCTGGGAGTTAAATTTGGCCTCCACAGTGAACATTTTCTCATCAGAAAAGACAATCTCACCAGCCTGCGTGCCATCTTTCATTGCATTCAAAAGAATCTTTGATCTGTTTAGCCTTTTCTGTTTCTGCAAGACCGTGAGCTCTTGCATGTTGGTCATTTTGAAAGGGGACAACTTGAGTTCTTCTTTGACGATGGTTCTCACACTTTTTTCATCGATATCCATATTCTTAGCCATCTTTCTCATGCTTCGCTTGGGGCTCCTCCTTTTCCGCTCCCTAATGGCTTTGGTTTTGGTTGGAGTGCGTCCACACCTGGGTCCATCACCTGTTGTCTCCAGTTCTTGGTAGCGTTTAACAGCATCCCTAACAGTCGATTTCGATGCTTTTAACAGCTTAACCATCTCAATGTTTGTCTTCCACGCGCAGTGTAGTTGAATAATAGCCTCACGTTGACTCATTTTTATAAAAGACAATGTAAATTTATCCAAATTTAGACCTGGAACCTTAAAGTATATGATTATAGGAAAAGAATGAGACATAAATGGATGAATTTAGTAAATAAATAACATCTATAATTTAAAAAATAAAATTTGATCGGGGACTTTCTCCGCACCCTGTATTCTTTGTAGTAGAACCCCATCCATATCATGCATTCACACTGTTATTTTGTATTCTATCATAACTTTGTGCTGTTCCGCTAATAAACAATTCCTTCTGTTGTCGCTTGGAAATGACTGACATACATTTCCATAATTATTTTGTTTGACTAAAATGGAATAAAAAACGTTTTTGGTTTAGAGACTATTACTGTAGGTTGAAAATATGATTTTCGATGTGTCAGCTAAGGAATTAAAATGTATGTTGACATAGAGTTTGTTTACACTTTTACTGTGCATCCAAAGGGAAATAAATAAGTGATTAATCTATTTTAAAAATAGTAATCGTAAAATGTATTAGGAATTGTAATGTCAGAAGCTATTTAAAAATTGGTCTGAACACAATGATAAATTAGAAAGATTTAAAAATATTGTGATTTGTGTGTTAATAATAAGAAAAAGTGTGTTTTGTGAAATCTTTTCCCTGATAGTACATCATCACAGTGACTCATTTCTATGATAGTACATCATCACAGTAGCTTATTTCTTTAAAAATATTTCATCACAGTGACTCATCTGTGGCTAAAAGAATTCCTGAACAAGAAGTATCTTTTCTTCATTCATCATTTAGAGCAATCGTTCTATTATATAGCTATAACTGCAAAAAATTATATTTTATTATTAACACTTCTTCCTCATAAATTTGAATGAATATGAATACTATAGAATAAGCACGATAGTTTGAAGCCATATATTTCCGAGTAAAGTCCTTCACTATTCGATTTAGCGCCACTGTTCCTTTATTGAAGTTTATGGGAGAGAGAATCTGACCTTCCCCTACCTGAGAGACTTTCTTTATTTTAGAGATAATTCTTCCTTGTGTTTTCCACACAAACATTTCTGTTGCTTTGATAAATTATGAAAAAATGATTGTTTGTTTAAAATTACAAATAAAATATAAAAAAATATACAATTATACATGCTTATGAATTTCAAAAAAACTGCTACCGAAAGCTCTATTCATGTTAACTGTTAGTTACATCAGCTAGTCGAAGCTCTATTCATGTTAACTGTTAGTTACATCAGCTAGTCGAAGCTCTATTCATGTTAACTGTTAGTTACATCAGCTACCAAAAGCTCTATTCATGTTAACTGTTAGTTACATCAGCTAGTCGAAGCTCTATTCATGTTAACTGTTAGTTACATCAGCTCCCCAAAGAGTTACTGAAAGCTTTGGTAAATTATATCATGGGCACAAATGTGTGCCACTGCTGTGTGTTCAGGGCTCTCGACACACACGTTTTGAGTGTGGCACACAAGTGTGGCACACCAAAGGGGCGATCGCTCCGGTGCAAATGCATGTGTGCCACTTTATGTGCCTGAGCAATATATATATATATATATATACCGTATAATTGAGTTACCGCTTAAATAGTTTAATGGCTTCAATAGGTATTAGTATTGGTAGGTTAAAAAAAGTTTTTACCATCAGGGTAAAACGATATATTCTCGAGATAGTTAATAAAATTGGTTACGTTATTGACAGGTTAAAGCGGGGTGTACACAAGCACATAAGTGGGCCAATGATGTGTTCCCAAATCGCTTCTCGTCCTCGAACGCAGTGTACGTGTGTCACTGTTTTCCAGTGATCTATTCACACGTATACTTTGTGCCCGCACTGCTGATGGTCTCTCAGTTGCCTGTGTTCCAGTTTCGGTACTTGTCAGTGACTAATATCCTAACGTATATATTATAAATATTGATCAAATATTTGTTTTCATAATATACTAGTTAGGTAATACAGTAAAACTCCTGAGTTATGAAGCACTCGAGTATAAATGAGGGACCTGAATTATGAAATACACCTGAATTTTGAAGTATTTTCTATTTTTAAATTCTAGAAAATTTTGAGAGTAAAAAGGAGCCTTTCTACCATAATCATAGAAGAAAATTGGGGGTGCTTATGTCCAAGTTTTCTACCATGTTCACTCCTATAATTAAAGGAGGGAATCTCCAATACTATCAGATGATTTCAGCTATAATCATAGAAGAATACCAAAATTAATATTTCCTAGCATATACTGCATTTGCACGTGTATGTTCGACTTTACATGAATTAGTTGAATGAAACATATTGTTATATACAAATTAAATGGAAAGAAATGGAGAAAGAAATGAAGTGATGTCGCCGGGTCTCGAACCAGCAACTTGTTGACCTCTGCTTGCGACGCTAACCACTCGACCATCCTGGACACAGTAGAAGTAAGATTTTTAATTAACTTTATGCAATATGATAACTCAAGTTTATCTTTAGGTTATCATCGATAAATATAGTTTCATATTTCATAGATTATTTCTTTTTTTCTTTTATAATCGTTTCTTTTATATTTTTTTAGGGGATCAACTATTTTTCACTAATTCCTGGAATATTCCCTCGATATTGTTAGGGAATCAACTAATTTTCAATATTTCCTGGAATATTCCCTCGATATCGTTACCCAGGGAGAATATTATGATGAGGTCATAGAAAATTATGGTGGACAGACATTATAGGGGGCTAGATCTTACGTGATTATAGATAATATTCGATATATATCATAATTGTACAAAACATCCTATAAACATCTATAATCACCGTAATATTTCCCAACCATTATGTATAGTAGATCATATCAACCAAAATCTCCGAATATTTTCTAATAATGCTCCTTATATGAACTTCTATGGCTGATCCATCTTAAATCTTCGAAAATTTTCTGATGGTATTTCTAATATGGATTTCTATGACTGACCATCCTAAATCTCCGAAAATTTTTTGATTGTATTTCTCATATGAACTTCTATGACTGAACCCTCTTAAATATTCGAAGATTTTCTGAAGATATTCTTTATATGAACTCATATGACTGATCCATCTTAAATCTTCAAAGATTTTCTGATGGTATTTCTTATAAGAACTTCTATGATTGAACCATCTTAAATCTTCGAAAATTTTCTGATAATATTTTTTATATAAACTTCTATGACTAATCCATCTTAAATCTTCGAATATTTTCTGATGGTATTTCTTATATGAATTTCTATCAGTCATGGAAGTTCATATAAGGAACACCATCACAAAATTTACGGAGATTTAAGATGGTTCAATCATAGAAGGTCATATAAGAAATAACAATTGTGTGCCCATGTCAACCCCGCTTTTAATGAAGCTGCGTGAAACCATCTTTGGAGACAGTTGCCGCTTTCCAGCTTTAATGCCAGCTTTCGCGCATGCTCTTACTGCTTTGTGTGTGCGCAGTTCAATAAAAATAACATATATCACGGTTCATGCCTGCAAGCTTCTATACCAGCTTCACACGAAAACACTTTTGGTCTGCGCGCAGCCTGCTTAAAGTATTTTCATTTGGACAGAAATATACTATTATTCAATCGGTAGAAGTTATTATACTTTCCATTAGGTACATCTATATTCAGCTTATTAACATAATATATCATTTGCATCATTTATGTAGATATTCTTGTTTTTCAAGGACGAAGTTTTTTATATACTACAACGGTTCAAAGACTTTCTGAAAGACGTAGCCTATTAATTGTATCTAACTATATTTCTAATTCATGTGTAAATATTTGAAAGCATTCAAGAATTTATGTTATACCTTTTCTTTAATTTTATTCATACTTTTAATATATTATTGTTAACTACCTTACAGAGAATGCAATGGATATGAATGGGGAATGAATAGGCAAAATGAAAAAGTTATTATTATATTGATAACCTATTTCTATTTATATTTAAAAAGCCTTTTCCTCTTTTATTATTCACTACTATCATTATTTTCTTTTTCTTTTATAAAGACATTATTTTTCCATTGAAAACAAAAAAGATAATATTTTTCCATTGAAAACAAAAAAGATAATATTTTTCCATTGAAAACAAAAAAGATAATCATTAATAGTTTTACATATTTGGTGATAATAATATCTTACTATTCCAATATCTGTTTATTTTGATTCCACGTTGTATTTACAATGTACACTCATACATGATCTATAATGTAAATTTGTTTACTACATCTTCAATATATTTAATTATGCAGACGCTTTAGTTATATGTATTATAATTGTATCGTAACATATAAATTTGAAATAGTGGTACTATATATATCTCTAATAAAAAAATAACTGAAAATAAAAAACTTTGTCTCTGTAAGACGTAAAGAGATTTCAACAGAAAAATTATCATCGAAAACTTAAAGTTGATGAGTTAACTAACTCTTCAATGATATACTATTACAGAGAGAAACTGAGTACTTTAAGCAGAATAAACTTACTTTATAGAGGAAAATAAGCATTAATAAATGTATAATAATAATAAAAAACATTATAATATTTTCAATAGATTTTAATTATAAACCTATGCAGTCACAATTAACAATACTCTATGATTATAATTCGAATGACACTCTATGATTATAATTCGAATAATAACTTATAAATGTAATTCGCTTACTTCAACAAAGAAAACAGTACAATTATTTATTTATACATATAGGATGTTTCTTCTTAAAAATGTTTTCATTTTACTTTAGCAGATCTGAGAATAGTAATTATAGTTTTTTAAAATTTCACTCTTGTATCCAATAACATATAATTCACTGTACCGCCACTAGTGTATTGAATTAATTCAATGATTTCTTAAAAAAAATAATCAATTCTTTTCAAAGAACTGACGAATGCCGGACTTGAAAAATATAATGGATTTTATCTGTTCACAGCGGAAAAATTATTCGATTTCTCAAACCTTCTGTCATCAAACTAAATTGAACATCTTCTTTCTTCTGTTGAAATCCGAACAGTATCTTTTATAGTCTCGCAGCTCTGTCGTTTCATCGACTAAGTTTTTACGATATTGCTTATATCGGAAACTGCGAACACTTGTTCTTACCATCAAAGTAGAAAAGTTTGGTAGAAGTGAAGCCATCGTTCATGAAATGGCTTTAGTAATTGTATAATAACATTGTCTAGGAGTGTCCAATAATTGTCTATGATGAATATCTAAAACTTAGTGATAAGTTTTAATAGTTGAGTTGAATGGTTCAACAAGCTCTCTATAAGAATTATTGACCAGTGATCGCTGCCATGTAAGTTCTTCTTCAACATTCCAATTTAGTTCAGTGACCAGTTCATATGAGTAAAACGTCAGATCAATAGCTGTGCAGATTTCTGTCTGCACATGAAAATGAGTGGAATCACCAGTTTTCATGAGCATTACTCCATAGTCCTCTACCTGCTTTAGGAGAGTAGAGAGTAGTGCTTTGGTGCCGAGCACATCCAACCTCTGCTGGGGCAGCATTAGCCCCAGTCATGAAACAATAACTACATGGAATGCTCGCAAAAGAGACGAAATTGAGTTTCTTCTGCGCAGACCCCCTTGTGACGTCATAGAGAATGGTATTGTGTATTAAATTATTGTAACTCGTATAGCAAATTCATTTTGAAAGTATCAATTATCATAGTTTCTTTTTATTCATTTCGGTAATATTCAGCAATCAGAAAAAAGTTAAATAAGATTTAATAAACATATATATTAATAAATAAACATTAATTAATTGAATAATTTTTCCTCAGGTTCAAAATTAGAGTTTTCTATAATAAAAAATCTCAGGGAATTTTTAAGGTATTCACATGATGTGGTGCAATTATGAACATATGGGGGAATTAATGAAACGAAGAAATAACAGCTCTTAATTTTATTTCAACTTGACGAAGCTGACGCATTGAGTGTCCGTGACAAACCAAATAACAAACAAAGAACGCAATACCATAATAGAAAACTTCGTTGAAGAAAATTTATCAGGGGTGATTCAATATGACATGAATTAAAGTTGAATCTAATAAAATTAATAACACCGTGAATTAATATATTTTACAGGATGACATATTCATAATTCTCGTAAAATTCTTTATGTCAATGTCATGAAAATGGTATGTCGTAAGCTGTATTTTATCTATTATTAAATATAAACAAAATAGCATGGTAAATCCTCACTTCTATGACGTCACAAAAATACTCCCGCACGGTTGTGGGGGTTTGGGAAGCACCTGCGCGCGAGTATAGACCTGTTGAGTTATTATATCATGGCCTCAGTAGAGGAGGAGAAACTTGTGCCTCCTCTTCCAGGGTCATCAATCCTACTCAAAATACAATTATATCAATGAACAATCTATATTATATACATAAAATAATTAATATAAATAAATGAGCCCGAATTAGGGGGGAGCCCCATTAGTTATACCACTAATGACATAGACAGTTGTATTTGAAAAAAAGAAAATGAATAAATGTGTTACTTAACAGTATCGTCAAGAGAAGGTGGGGTCTCCTGGGCACTCTAACGATACAATTGTAAAGAAAGAGTTGTCCTAAGTATCAAAATCTTTTTCTCAATTCCCGCACTATGTGGGCTAGAATTTCAGAATAAGTAAGTCAATTTCCGATACCAATTCACAAAAGGTAAGGGGAATACTTTGTTCCACGATATTTGGTAGACTGCAAGTCCAAAATCAGCCAAAAGATTAAAGAAGAATCAAGACTGCATAAGTCCAACCTCAGTCGGAAGTATCACTAAGTATGTAAGACAACGGATTTGATCTTTACCTGATTTTCAAGGAATAAATATGACTGCGAGTATAATCTCATCTTCCATATACTTTGATAATTTCTCTGCGATCGTAGTGGCTAACTTCCATTTTCTGTGATATATTGCTGACGTTGAACTAAACATCTCTCTATTTTTTTGTTAATTTAACTGAAGTCGGCATTTCAGTCTTCCTTCTCATATGATAACTCAGTTAATGCAAAATTCCCATTTTCTCCTACTCTGGTTCTGCGATGAATTGAATGATATCAGACTCGGAGCTTCACTAAGATATTCGTCTCCATTAATCGTATCTGTCTTCATTGATGTCTCCATAATCATATCTTTAGTGGTGTCTTCAATAATCATACCTGTCTTCATTGATGTTTACATTAATAATTTCATACATTCGGTTATTTATGTCTCAAATAATTGTACCTTCGTTTGTGTCCCAATAATCCTACCTGCATTGGTGTCGCCAACATTTTTACATGTAATGCTGCCTATAATAATCATATTTGTATAGGTTTTCCGAAACACATTATTTTCATTTGTGTCTTTCTAAAGCACACGATATTTTTCTGTTGTAAATTGAACAAATAGATAAAATAATATTCTAGAATAAGGGCTTGTTTACAAATATCAAAGTGTTCTGTCCGTGACGTATCATTTCAGTGCTTAAATATCCGTGCAAAAATATATCGTTACTTCGAATTCAAGTAACGCACTGAGAGATCACGTCACGGATTGAACAATGAAGTGTGTGACTTAGTCTTTATTCTTCACTGGTTATATTTTAAGCTAGTCAGAGTCAAAATGGTGGTTGTGAGAGCAATAACGTTCAACTTTATCTCTACGATTGGTTACTCTCTCTGGAGCACCACTACGGATATTGCGGAGAAAGCAGGTAATGCTTACGAATGTGGGTTGGCGTGCGATTCTTTCGCCGATTGTGGAGGCTTCAGTTGGGATAATTATAAGGTAAATCTACAATATAAGACTCTCCGTTATAATCATCTGCTATGAAATATATAGGTTCTCAGTCTTAACATTATTTTAACAAGTTAAATTTTCAATTAATCTTATCATCTCAAAACAGAATGTTGAATAAATACTTTAGAAAATAGTTCTTTGTGAATTCTGCCAAAAAAATATCCCAAGATTTGAATGTTCCCCCATTTAATGTAACATTATGATTTGATATTGATTTATAAATGTATAGTTTGTGGTAAGAAACCGCTTTCTCTCACTCACAACCCAAGTCAACTTAACCACTACCTTTACCATAAATCTAAGATAAATAAATTGTGTATCTTTTCTTAGAGATATTTGAGGTTTCCATAGTGGAATTTTCAATTAATTGAATTCAATGCTGGTGGATTTTTCCAGGATAAAATAAATATCATGAAATTTTATGCGGGGAATTTACCGGTCACGTCAAATAATTTTAAAGAATTTTTTGCTGCGGAATTTATGCAGTCTGCATTTTGATTATTAGCATTGTATTTTCTATTTTTGACAGTAGACTAAACAATCAGTGTTGTTAAAAGACTTTAACGTTAAAATTTAGGAAAATATTATTTGCTAGTCATTATTTCTTTCCTCGTCAGTGTCAGCTGGTGGCCCGAATAGATGAAGCTGTAGATCGTCCCCTCCATTCGAAACTCTACCGCTTGGCTACGTTCAGGGGTAAAAGGATCATCGACCGTCATAAACACGTTGAACGTATTACCTATTGGTGAGTATTTTTCAAATTTTAAGTAGCTGAATGACCGAATATGAATATAATAATATGCTTGTTGATAATATAAATATTTACCGCAATTACTTCTCTTTCCGCTATGGAAATATTCTTTACCTTTGATTTGGTTCGTATCGATGATTGTGATGTCATAGCTTATCAATAGTATATGACTATTGGTAGCCTGATTATAGTTTGAGAATCAATATAAAACATGTAAACATGATTGATCATTTCAATGAAATGAAGAATTGTATTGATTACAAATTAGATATAATTCTTCATCCGAGAGGAAAAGCAATTATTATCGAAGAGTACTTGATTAATATTTATAGATTCTACTTTTTTCAATATTTTCTTTTCGTTACTTTTTATCTATAATCATCAGTTGTTAGACACTCAAATTTATTTACGCTTTTTATTTTGTAGCGCCCATGCGGCAATAAACAATAAAAAAATGGTGGTTTTTGAGAGATGAGTGGACAGTGCATTTGACCAATTCTTGCACCCAATCTACATATCAGGTTTAAATTAACTCTTTTTATATATAACTAAACTTTTGTGTACAAACTATTTGACCAACGATTACTTCTATTGTAAAATATTAAGCTATAATCAAATTTAACTCTCTACTCTGTAAAAAGGTGCTATCTGTGATGAAAAATAAATGATTATATAAAAAAAAAAAAAAAAAAAAAAAAAAAGTATCCTGTACGGGATACATCAATATTTTCATTTCGTTATTTTGCACCCATGTTTAGCTAAAATTATACTGTATTAATAAATCACAAGTAATAGCAGACTTCGTTGTCTTTCAAATAATAGGTGGAAAATACAATAGAAATATGAATTTACAAAGACAAAAATATTTTGTTTCAAATAAATTATGTGAGAAATTCCCAGGCATAAAATATTCTGAAAAAGTGTTAAAAAAGACATACTATAATTTCAGACCAATCTGATGAGTTTATCGGTAAGTGCCCTCTGAAAGGATAAAAATATTTTTGACTTTATATAAACGATATCATAATTTATCTGAGTTTGACGATAAATTTTTTCTGCCTTTTTTAGTTTTTGTTTCTGAAATCTTATATTTGCTGTTGTTATTCATTTGTTAAATACGTTTAAAAAGAAAAATGAATAAATAATAAGAATTAAGTTTAGTGTCCGATTAGTGCGACGTTTTCCTATTTTGAAATTGAGGTGATTTTAGCTAGAAGACAATTAATATGATCAAATTATTCATGAATGATGTAACGAAATTGATTCAGGTTCCTATTATTTCCCATTTCAGGGAGTACAGACAGCTATGTGTGAACAGTGGAATGAAGGTGCTACCTCCGCCTGTTACACCCCGGGTAATGTAATGCAATGCTAAGCTAATTATACTGTATATGCATGTGTATTTTTACCTAAAACTAAACATCTAATATATTCAGATCATGTAATCGGGTATCACATGATCTTTAAAATATTTTTATTAGATGAACAGGGTTATACATTGGTTATACAACAACAACCCGCAAACCACATATCTTAGCACTACCACAAAAAAGCAGTATCAAAGACCAAAACTGAAACCTTCCTAATAGAAATAGTAAAGTGATATAACTTGACAGTAGATGCTTTATCTCGGTAGTAGATCAGAGAGCTCATCAGTACATTGGAGAACTCATCAGATAGCTGAGCAGTAGATCAGAGAGTTGAACAGTAGAACGTATATCTGAATTGTAGGTCAGATTGTACAACAGTTGATCAGATATAACTCAACAATAAATCACATAGCCCAAAAGTTAGATAAAATATTGCTCAACAGTAGATCATATAGCTCAACAGTAGATCATAGCTCAAGTATTCGAGATCGGATAGCTTAACAGTAGATCATTTAGCTCAACAGTAGATCATAGCTCAAGTATTCGAGATCGGATAGCTTAACAGTAGATCATATACAGGGTGACATAAAAGTTCTGCAACACAGTTTTCTTCATTGTAAATAAATACTTATAGGTATGTGAATTAATGTGAGCAAGATACTTACATTTTTCAAAGTTAATAGTGTCCAATTAAATATATAAGTTATAATAATTGCCCTGTTTTATTTTTAAGAAGTTAATAATGGCCCTACTCTTTCAAGTCAGGTGGTACATATTTTATACCACACTGTTTGTTACAATCGGTGCGCTGTGGTACATAAATTGTACCACCCTAAAAAACGCTTTCAAGTCTGGTGGTACATACCACATAAGGGTTACGTTTAATGCTCAGTGGTACAGAAATTCTACCACCTTTAAAAATTGAGTTTTTGTGCTGCTCCGGCAGCTCAAATTTTGATCTACCTGCATTAATGCTTATGTATTGTCATAATTCTTTGGGCATGTTATACTTTTATTTCCTTGAAAAGTGTGGGCCTGAAAGAGTTAAGTTGAAAGTCAAAGTTGTGATAAAAGAATTTCATTGAGCAGGAAAGTTCGCACGATGAAATTCTGCGTTCGGTGAGTATTGTAGAAGAATGTGTGCAGATATTTCGCATGCAACTGTATAGTGTACAATAAAAAATAAAAAATAAATTTTCAAATGAAAACTCAAATGAAAATGGGCAAAACTGCCAAAGCAACTCCTACTGATTGGAGGCCTCCAATCGAATAAGAGAAGGGTTTATATGATAAACGTCTTAATATGTTTTCTCAGTGTTCTCTATAATATATTTTGAGCACTTTTCATGTTGTTTTACATATATAAAAGTTTTATCTGATATGTTTTGTTTGTCTCAGAACGTTTATGTCACCCTATTCATAGTTCAACAGTACATCAAATAGCTCAACAGTTTGATATCAGATTGCTGAACAGTTACAGTTCCAAGATAACACAAAATTGAAAATATAAATGGAATCTAAACTTCTTAATTTTTGAATTAACAGGTATGTGATAGTACAAAAATAGAGACAAACATCTCTATCAATATTTATGCTATTTTTTCGAAATACACATCAATAGTGTAAGGCAGGGGAAACCTGCAGGGGAAACATTGTCAATACTTATTATAACTTTATATTTATGTATAAAGGAATGCTATACATTATTCAACCATATACTTAAACACTTACATAATTATTCCAAATCTAATCATCTCATGACAATTTATGTTTTTCTTGTAACAGGAATGGATGACCGTTTCCATCAGACGTGATAACTTTCTCGTTATTGGTGGGGATTTCATTTACGGCGATAGTTTCACCGATGATTCTGGCACCATTTGGGCCTTAGATGACCCAGTGATACCCTGGGCAAATAATAATCCGTCTGACGGGGGTAAGAACACTGTGGTTTTGATAAGTGGATATTACTGGATGAGTTTCTTCGATTGGGCGACACCTCTCTACCATGTGATATGTATCGAAAATTAAGATTGAATTATTTTAGAGGTTATTTAAATTCTGCGTTGAATGTTTTTTCAGTTTCCAAGCTTTCGAATAGAAAGATTTCTATTCATCATCAGAAGAAGGGTGGAAAAACCTCGATCTGACAATGGATTTTATGACCAATCATTGTCAGGTCGAGGTTTTTCCACCCTTCTGATGATGAATAGAAATCTTTCTATTCGAAAGCTTGAAAACTGAAAAAACCTCCAACGCAGAGTTTAAATAACCTCTAAAATTATGGATTTCAAGTTGAGTTTGAATCTTTTCAATCAATTTAGATTGAATACTATTGCAGATACATCATATATAGCAAAAACTCATTACTATTTGTATGTCTACTATAAATAATTATCAACAGTTTAATTAGGTCTGCAAAGATAATACATCAGAACATCACTATTCCGGTTCAATTTTCAAATTCCTTTTAACAGTAATATCAAAAAGTTATTTAGTTTATGAATGTTCGACCATTAAACTTCTGTACTAACTTCTCCTACAAGCTCTCACATTCATTGATAAAGAGTCATTGAACCACTCATTATATCATAATAGAATTAAACATAATGATTATTGAGATGAGAATATATTGCTCTTTGCTATCTTAAATCCATAAGCATTAATAAAATATATAATCAATTAGTGTCGTGGCACCATCGAATAATCAACCAACTCTCACCACTAATATATAGTTTCAGCTATTACTGGTTAATTAATATATTATCATATATGCTTTCATATTTCAATTTCTATCTATTAATATATTTAGCCCATTATTAAGCGAAGTGAGATATTTTATTAAAATAGTCGTAATTTTTTTTTGTACATTTAAATTTATTGACAACTATAAATTTTGTTTTTGTCTTTTCAACCTGCTCTTAAACTATAACCATCAGTTCAAAATTGTTTTTACCTGTTAATAGTATAGTCAGAGGCGGAGAGAAAGAGACCAAGATACCGTTTTTCCGTCTTTTGGCTAACGATTCACAAGTATTTGAAAAAAGCGGAAACATTTTTGTTGCCCATACTGCAGGTTATTTTAAAAGAAAAATGTCTCCCTTTGATCAATTTAATTCTGCATTACAATAAATTTGACCGAATTTTCGATGCTTTGTCTTTCGATATTTTGTCCTCCGATACTCTGTCTTTCGATACTTTTTCTTTCGATACTCTGTCTTTCGACACTCTGTCTTTCGATATTTTGTCTTTCGATACTCTGTCTTTCGATAATTTGTCTTTCGATACTTTGTCTTTCGATACTTTGTCCTAGTACCCAAACTTACATATAGAGTAGTTGGTTAGAGTGATCGCACTGACAAAAATATACGATTTTCTTTTATCAATCAATGAAATCTGTTAAAAATTTAATAAATATTAGTTTAGTAATGTGATTTCATATTGGAAATTAACGAGAATTATTAATTTAAAATATACTAACAATATAAACATTTAAAATCATAATTTCTTTTGTGTCTCACTATTCTTCTGACATTTTTAACCTTGACAATGTTTAAATATCTCTACCAACGAGTGAAAGTAATAAAGACTCTCTTTAATCGTTATTTTTTTTAATACCAAACCTAATCATTATAAATATAGTGTTATAAATTACATGGATAATGAAGATAAACTGAACATATTCTTGCTCGAAGCGATTCGTTCACTAGAACATCACCGTACAATGACTATATTCCTGTCCTAATCGAATGAGTTGTTCAGCGTTTGATATAATAGTGGTTGGTTGATTTAAAAAATTTCAATGTAGTAAAAATAACGTTACATTAATAAAAAAAATATTTAAAGTGAACGCTTTACTATGGGATCTCATCTTTTAGCCTTTTATGAATATCGTAAATGATGTCATGCGCATCAGACGAATATATCTTATTTATTAACAGAAACAATGTATATAATTTACTCTCATAATCATATAATATAATTTACTATCAATAAATAATATTTGATATACTACTTGTAACAAAAGATCTATTTATCATCAGTAACAGTATATCTAATCTACCATCAGTAACAATATGTCGATTGTTATATAAATTCAGGTAACGATGGCATACATAGAAAGACACGAGGTCATACATACCATGGTAACGAATGCAAACATCATTTTACTAAGTGTCACATTTGCTTTACTTTGTAAAATGTTATATATTTTATTAAGTGACAAAGTGGCACATGTGATGTGATGAAGTACTGCAGTCTATTGATTTTACCCATGAAAACAAAAAGTTACTGGGTTAATTGGGACACGCACGCCTGCTATCTAATGACAAACTCATGATTGTACGAAGAAGTGAAACAATAATTTTTTTTAAATATTAACCTTAGCTGAAGTCTCACTCAGTATAGCTCTCAATTCCCAGTGAGTGGTTGAAAGATGTTTCCATTTATATAATATTCAACAAACAGTTATTTTATGCTTCTTATTGTTAGATTGTTTGATATATGTTCGAAGTTATTGATTGGTTCTGGAGGAAATGATATATAATAATTATAATTTGACTTACATTCTGATTGGTAACATGATATCTGAAAGTATGATACCTATTGAAATATAAGATAAATAAGGATTATTATATATAGATTTTACAGTACTAAAAAATGGAGTAATAAGTGACTAACCCTTTCGGATAATTGAATTTTTTCTAGTATGAAGGCAATCTTTCATTTTCAATTTATTATTTTGAGAATGGAATTTATAAATATTTAATAATACTAAAATGTTTATCGTACAGTTTGTTAAACATAAATGAACCATTTACTGATATGTATTAATATATAAACATCAATTTTAACCAAAAAATAATTGTAATTAAAAAGTTCTCATTTACATTTGATTATCCCCACCAGTCTTCTGCGAACGCGTTTTGCCGAAAATTTCATGGAATTCAGAACCGAAGAGCAAGGAGGCCTTATTTCTTTGGATCAAAATCTCGGAATATGCTCTTTGCACAAGTTTCGAGTGACATTCGCAAACTGTAGTCTACGAACTATAGTCGCAGAATTGGTTATCAGCATAATCTAACACTATCAATGATTGTATGTTGTTCGTGAGATTACTTTGTATCTGCTAAACCTGAAGAAAATGTAATTCTGTGAGTGCAGTGTCCCAATGGTTTTCTAGGTCCACTGAGTGGACAGTATGCAAATTTCAGTCGTATTTATACCTCATTCCTTCCGTGCACTGAGTTATTGTGCCATAAAAGTCTCATGTATTGCCATGAATATATGGATTATGGACCTATAAAATAGAACTTGATTCTAGAATAAAATAATTTTCTCTCTGTTTCGAACAATATGCATCCAGCATTCAATGTAAGTATATCCCGACATACATAAATGATATAGCTTTAATTAAGACATACAATAGCGTCTAACTTGAATCATTAAAATATTGACTATATTGACTTGGTGTTTAATAAGAAGATTTTTAAAATACAATATTTTCTCTTTTCTTTTTTGCAATAATATTAAACGGATTTACTCATATGAATAATTGAATATATTAAACAATATCTAAGTAAGTAGTAGTAGTATCGAGTGTTTTGAAAGAAATTGAAATCATGATTACTCGAGGAATATGTTGACAGTAATTAACTTTCTGTGAAGTGATAATATTTAATAATATACGAGCAACTAGAGCCAATAAAAAGAAGGTCGACATCTATCATCCAAAGTTATATTAGTTAATTATGATTGATCCATCCTACAACGTAATTGAATCAATGATACTTGTACTTCGAACGTTAATTTAATATTGCCTAGTGATGACAAATAACTGTACTTACGCTTACTGAAGATTTATTTCTTGATGAATATAGGATCTAATGGACGATCATTCATTATTTGCAAATGTAAAATGAATACCCTGTTTTTCCGTTAATAGGACACAGAATCATCTAACTGTAGCCAATTAAAAGTTGCATATATATCTGCATATCAAACGCCCCAATTTTAGTTACAAAAATCATTCAATTTTCAAATTAGAACCAAGTACAACTGGACTCCTCTTCTAATACTCACCTAAATTATACACTTCCAATTAATTCCTCCCACTCTTCCCTATGGCGTAGCTGTTATTATTCCTGTTCGACAAAGTAATTGTCTTACATTGGACTTATTAAAAGTTCAGTCAAGCAATAGGTCACACTATGGATTTTATGATTGCAATGTCCAGGATTACGCTCTTAACACAATGTTCTATACGCTCTGTATTTCAGCTAATGATTGGGGAAGAAGAGTAATGTAATCTAGCTTGTGTAATTCACTAATATTGGCAAAGTGACTGCATTAACTGTTGATATAAAGTCACTAACAGGTAATAAAAACTCACTTTTTATATATCCGATCATAATAAACTTCACTCTATAAATTATTCGTCAATAATAAAATACTGAGTTGACATAAAGTAACTCACTTCATTCAGTGATATCAAAGGGCCTAAAAGGAACATTTTCTACTTCTTCAATGTTGAACTTTTCTATCTGCACCTCATTGGGTCGTTTATTATTGTCTTCCACTGAGTTTACCAGTTATCAATATCCAAAAAATTGGAAATCTTTTCAGGAAGTCTATTTCACGCAAGATCAACTTTCTTTGACCACATTAGTAATAAATGACATACGATAAATGCTCTAAGACGTAACTTTGTCTACAAATAGTCGATTTGTAAATGTAATCCCAAAGAGGAAGTTGAGATGGGTCTTTGAACATGAAAATAGGACTCTCTTTAATTTACATTGGCATAAATAAAAGTGACGAAGGACTTAAGTTGTAATTTAAAGTTTTGGTGGGCCACCGAAAATTAAGAGATACCCAATATAACCAACTTCTATACAGAAAAAAAAGTTATGGTGCACCAATTACAATCTACTATACTTAGTAAGAAAGTTCTGGTGAGTTGCCAACTTAATTTTTTAATGTAATAATATAATTTACTTTCGGTTTAAAGGTTGGCTTAAACATCACAACATCATATTAGCATTATATTTAAATACATAACTTATATACCATTTTAATATTCTATAATTTAGTATTTGAAATTGTATTGTTAATTTATAATTTAATCACCATATCTAAAGTAAATTCGGAACGAATAAAATTGATACCTGATTGGTCGTGCACGGACATTTCGTCCACGGACAATTCGTCGACGGACATTTCGTCCACGAACAATTCGTCCTCGAATTGCTTTATTTTGTATTATATTTATGATGTGTATATATTTTATATTATTTATACATATTCTGCCACATAGAAGTAGGAAACATTTTTTAATTGTTGATGGTAATTAGAAATGTATGGTCTTTGCATAAATTCGTATTGCAATCATTTTATCTTGCAGGCCGGCATCAATAAAATAATGAAATTGAATACTTTTTTAATGATATACAGGCGAGCCCCTCTTTTATTAAACCTCATTCTTATAAAGGCATGACTCGATATTATTATTCCAGTACATAAATATAAAAATCGAAAAAAACGGAGACATTTCTATTTGTGTATATATCACGGAAGCTATAATAATCATCAATAGTAGTTTGGTTATTTGAAGCAATATTAGTTCAGAAATTAGTTTTTTATGGCAGAATATTATTAACAAGTGATATAAAAGAGTTAACTGGACATAAGAACTTTTTCATGTTACGTTTAATTATTTAAACGTAAAAACGTCCGTGTTATTGGACTGTTTCATATTTTCAGACTTATAAAAAACACATATATGTATATAATAATTATCATTTACCTCTATTGTAATAACTTTTATTCCTAGGTATCCACACATTTATTTATCAGTACCCTTTTATTTCAGCTTTAGAATTTGTAACTCACTAATTAATGTAAAATATAAATCGAGGTAATTGATAACATGAAGAAGCAGTCAATCAGTGTAGCATATACAATTGTATAACTGGTTTCGATAGATATACATTCTTTATGTATTCTTGTGCTAATTATGTAATAATGAAAAATAATATGAAATATATTCCATAAATACTTTAAAATACAAAATAAAGCAATTTGTGGAAGAATTGTACGTGGACGAGATGTCCTAGACCCCTGATTGGTGTATGATCAATTGAATCATTATAGTAATAAGATCATAACGATGTGATATATTCGTTCAAACTATTTCACATCATATTATAGCTTCTGCTTATGAAGTTTTCACAACTGATGGTTTTTGTTCCATTATTTTAAGGACACCGTCGACAAATGATTGATGCTTAAAAAGAGTATACAAAAAATATGGTGGTATTAAACTGATCCATATTCGTTTTTAATGAAATTATTGTTCAATTGATTCATATTATGATGTTTTCCATGAATTAATCAATGAGACAATTGTGATTGAGTCTTTAACTTCAATTATATTTAGTAATAGAAAAATATATGTAACCGAATTTTTTTCAAATATCTCTAAAATTTGACAAACTAGCATTCTTCTAATTGTTTGTTTAGTCTTGAATACAATGTTTGAAAACTAGTTTAATTCTAATTGACTAAATATACGAAAGTCGATGTATTTATAGGTGAAATAATTTACTAATATATAATATATATATTATATATAATAATCATTTACTAATCAATAATCATAAATAATAAGTCGTATATGTTTTAGTACTCAGTCATAGCAATATTTAATATAATACTGTCTACTATCATAAATTCTTGACAAAATTTTTCGACTTTGTTCGAAATTGTGATATTTTACGAATGAATTTTTATATGTCATGCAGTTGATCTTTACAATATAATTTTCAATTTTTCATTCAATTGTTTCTCTAGGGCAAAAGTGATTTTAGTTTTGAGACCATATCCAAATGCATTGATTGAATCCCATTGTATTCCATGTACTGCGGGTGTTTCGAATACTGTCGCATATTCATGGAATGGTAATTGGAGAGGTAAACTTTTTGTTTTAGATTTCAATGTTCCAGATGAAGATTAAGTAAATGTAACGATTTAGTTCCAACCGACATATTGGATATGTTTTCAATAAAATGATATATGTTTATATGAGTATTTTTTTTATATGGATAATGAATATATCGCTCGATAATATATATTGCTGCATATCTAAATATTGTTTAATTTTCACTATATAATTCATTGAATCAAGGTCATATAGCTATTAATTATTTTAGATGCTTTCCAGAGTTGAACAATATAGGGAGCGTTACATCAGAGCTAGGAAAAGTCACAACTGAAGATTAGGATCGAATCTTAGTAAATGGTCTCCTACAAGCAACTTAATTTTTCTTATTAGTTTGCTGCAAACCCAATGAAATTCGATAGCCATATATTTTAAATTTTTTATGCTTCTGAAGATTTCTATAAAAAACTCTGTGCTACTGATTTTTCTTCCGACCTTCGAAATTTCAGTCAAAAGAAAAAGAATGTACACCATTTGTTTTGAATGTCAACTAGGTATTAGGAATCAGGTACATATAATAATTTCATCTAATATTTGTATAAAGGTATAACATTGGATACACTTACTAGTATATAAACGTTTAGATACTTCAGGAAACAATTCATATATTCAACGATGGCCGAAAACGCATTGTTAGTGGATAAATTAATATTTGAAATCAAAACAAAGAGTATACAATCTTCTTATTTAGCGTCAGGTTATAGTGATTGAGTCAATAGTTGCACAAAGAATAGTAAACACATTAAAATCAAATAATATAATATATACCGAACAAAATCGTATGTAGTTTGCAGAATAAAATATTGATCGAAGACCTTAGTTCTGTATATTATTTAATAAGCTCATTTTTCTTGGAGCTTCTAAGGAAAACCACTTTTTTTCCCTCGGTAGTAATGATTTTTTAAATAAAGTATTGAGGTACAAATGCACTGAGAAACAAATATCGAAGTCATTTGATATGATTACGTTGCAATTTCGGTAAAAGCTGCCCAAATACGAGAATGTTACATATAATATTTGGAGTACATTAGCTGGCGCTGAGTCTATTGACTCTGTAAATAAAGTGACGATGGCTTCATGTAATTATATCGCCAGTGTCAATAGTATCAAGCGACCCGATATATGGCTTGAAATGATATTTATTGGTGGATATTTTCTCTCCATTTCTTCATACTGTGTTTTTTTGCCTGAATAAATCGTTCGCTTTAACGTTATTAAATTGCGATAATATTTTCACTTTGAAACTGAAATTTAAATCAAAATTATTTGAAATTATGCCACAAAATGTGCAAATTTCAGTTTCAATCATTGACCGGAAGAAGTGGATATTTTTTTAATGTTTCGCTTCACAATTTAGTGTAGCTATAGTAAATACCATACCCTACCTTTCTATTTCATGATTCATAAGAATATGTGAGGTAAACTATTTTTCACACATAAAATATTGGCAATATTTCACTCTCGAGTAAATGAGGCGCAATTCAAAACAATCGACTGTAGCTACATGTCACCTTAATCAATAGTGTATTATTAATGGTATGTTATAGTGTATACTGTATAATGCTGTTCAAGTAAATCATTTTTATTGCTATATTCAATAATCTGTATCCTTATATCACATTTATTATTTATTTGTTAAATAGTGTTATGTATTTCTTTTTGCGTGGTAGTGTATAGTTTTTATTAATGTAGAGGAAGAAAGTTATCGATGAGTGGGAGAAAATTAAAATTTTCATATTCCAAAATAAATTGAATTCTGGATATAATATACTTGTTCTTTTTTAAGTAGAGATAAAAATGACTAGTAAACCATTAATATAGACAAATGTGTTTGCCAAATTTATTTCTAATTAGTATTAATCAGAAATTTTATCTATCTAAAACAATTACAACTTTCCAAGGAGAAAACCTTTAATGAATTACAAATTCGAACAGTTCTCAATTTATAATGACCCCTTCTTCTCGGAGAACTGACACTCCTTTATAATTTTAATGGGATTGTATGTGAATTTAACCTTTCAAAATTTAATTGTCAATTCTTTATTTCCATAATTCAGTGCAGGTTATTATTAATTGGTACAAATATAAAAGTACACTGCTTGGCAAATATGGGTCTAGAACAAAATCACCATCTGGACAAAATCCCCTCCGGACAAAAACCCTCCGGACAAATACCCTCTTCGGACAAATACTCCCTCCGAGCAAAATCTCACTTCGGTCTTTATATTAATTAAAAATAATCTCATTATTTCAAAGTTAGGAATTGTCATATAAACCCTTTAATAATTAATTTTAATAATTTACAAATAGAGAATCACAGTTTATTTTGTTAATTTTTATTTAAAACTACCTCATTAATTTTTCAGGTTAACTATGATATAGTAATATAGTAAATTAATTCATGTCCATGTCTAACATAAGGAAATAAAAACGCAATTTGTTAATGTGAAATAAATAATATGCCCATATTATTACAATATAACAGTAATAAAAGTGCCTATTGTACTGTTAAGTACTTAAAACAACTTTTCTGTTATTAATTATTTCGTTAATATCTTCTTAACTATTAGGTACAGTGCTGCAATTAATTTCAAATAATATAGTTCAGTATCTGGAGTTCAGTATCTTCAGTTGCGAATCTGGAGTTAAAAATCAAAACATTAAAGAATCCATGATGAAATAATTGATACAGTCAAACGTAAAATACAGGAAAGGAACTTAAAAACTTAAGCTGCTTGCAATGTTCCGCAAAAAATCTTCATGGCAATATTTTTTATATTGGGCCGTAACCTTTTTAATTCGCTTTTTTTTCAGTATGATTGAGGCTAGAGCATGAGCAGAACTATATTGAGCTACCCGGCAGTCCTGATATTAAATTTCTGTTTTAAGTAAGTCAAAGAACTTCCAAATATGTGGATGTGAACAACCACACATTGAGGAAAACCGTCTGTGCAGAGCTTTACGATGTTATTAGTTTCGAGGAAGATCGTCATTAGTTCTATAGTGGTTGTTAGAGGCCGACGTATTTTACGATATTGCCTTCCAATTGGGACACAATATCATCCTAAATATAATTCAATATCTGTACTCCTTCTTCTGGTATTAGATTAGATAACTTGTAAAATACAGTTTCAATATCGTCAGGAGGAACAAAAGATAATGCTGCTATCATGCGCATCTTAACTGAAAAGTCAGCATTTTCTTGATACTTTATTTGTAAACCTGTCTTCTAAACTTATTAAAGTCTGTCTGTCTGCATCTAGCGGGAGAATTTCTCCGGCAGGGGATTAAGTCCTGAGTGGGCTTTTGTCCGGAGGGGGATTTTGTTCTGTTCCTGGTAAATATAGCTTATGGTTAAGCAGTCAGAAAGTTGGGGTAGCCCTCTGTGTAAGGTGTCAATCCTTTGAATTCTTGGCCAGTAATATCCAGAGAAATGTGCCTCAAGATAAGAGCCGATACAATCTTAACTAGGTCTATATGTTGATTAACTAACATATGTATATAGAGAGAAATAATTTTTTTAAATTTTGGTTTTGGTTTTGGTTAATATATATATATATATATATATTAGTTACAGTTCATAATTCTGATGTAGTTATTATATCTCTTCACTGCTATTGTCACTATATTATTACCTCAAATGCATCACTCAAAATCTTTTTCATAACGAAACTTTAACGATTAGTTCACGTAATTGGAATCTGGTACAGGCCCACAAACTCAATCGTAGAAGATAATGCGGAAACATTTGCTGCACACAATCCTGTTCAAAACAGGAAGGTATTACCTTATCTAATTTTTTTTCATAGTCATGGTTTATTTCATAGTCATGAAACCTGTCAAGATGGGACAAAAAATACTATTAATAAATATATAAAGCTTTATAAAAATATACCCATTCATTATCCCAGGTGTCATGTGATATTTTTGCTAAACATTCTGATTCGAGTTAAAATATACAAATTAAAGTCTTCATAGTAATTGAATATATATTTGTACGAATATATGAATTGTATATTGTTGCACTACGAATTTATGATACGTTAATAATTCTTCACAATGAAAATTGTTGCAATATGCATTAATAAACACATTGAATTTATTTACACTATCTTATTCATTTACTTTGAGATTACTTTGACACGGTTTCTTAATTATTTATTACCCATCAACTAATCTTTGTCAGCATTAGAGTAACTTTGATAATAAAAAAGCTTCTGTACACAGACAAAAAAGTTTACCCATATCACGTGGGTCACCAATTTATGCTTTAAATCAATTTATTACGTGAGTTGGTTGGACTTTAATCATGTTTTCACGTGTGTTAGAACAACTATGACATGGTGTGTCATCAAACATTCGTTAATTCAATTCATTTTATAAATCGAATCAACTTACTATGAGAGTTGAAAGTTACTTTTTTTGAGAATTTTAAAGTATGTTAAAACAACTATGACAGAGTGTATTGTAGTAACTAACAAAGACTGTTAATCCAATATATCTGTTGTATAAGTTAACTTACTTTACAAGTTGGCGCTACTTTTTTTAAGTTTAGGAGTGAGTCAAACAGACTGTTCTGTTTTAACCAACGTCAATTTAACTACTTTTAAGTAGTACCTGCAACTCACCACGTAGGTAGGCGCAAAAATAACCCATTCATATGAGTCAAAACAAATCAAATTTGATTTGATTCAACTAATCCTTTCTCTGTGTGTATATAGATCGAAAGAGAAGTTCATGATGTTCATGATCAAAAGAGAAGATTATCAGGGGATCTCATCTCGATTCTGTTTTCCTGAAGACATTACTTACAAGGTTCAGTTAAAATTTCCCCTACAATATGTTCTGTATATATGTAACTGAAAGATCAGCCAAATGATGATTCTCTCATTCCGCAGTACAACGGCCTAATTTCATAAAATCCCAACAAACTCACTCTTTTATTACTCCAATTTTTCATTTTCAGATATGGCTTTGAAAAATTGTGCCCCATTTGGCCTAAGTGGTGGACATTTTGTTTTACGACGCAGCAAACTATGCTTCCTTCGATACGACAGCTGGTGTTGAAGTACAGTATTCAGTAGAGTGAAAATCTCATATCGTCGAGAAAGTACACCACTCCTTAATTTAGAAAGAGATATCAGGAAAACATCTACTATTGCCAATTACAATCAATATTCATGTTAGTATAGCATAATTCTCTTGCATAAATTTTTTTGGATACATATCGGGAATGTCTGACGAATTACATTCTATATTATTAGCGTTTTTATTGTACAATTTGATATTCAACGCAACCTCTATTTTGATTTTTAGCGTGAAAATCATGTTTTCTTTATAATCTGACAGGCATAAGACGAGCATCAAAGAGAATTTGAATTCCGTAAACAAGATTACCTTAATCCAAAAGAAAATAAACTCGTTTGGTATTCTGTAGACGTTTGATGTCTTCACGGCAGTTGGAACTTTGGTGAATCCAAGAGACTCAGAAATCATCTAAAATGTCCATATGAAGAAATACGTCTTCATATATCATAATATTATAATCTATACATGTTGAGAAACATTAGTATTTTAGTCTAACAGATAATAATTTCAAAAATATTTTTGAAAATTTCTGTTGAGGTACAATAGACTCTAAAAAATTATATATGATATAGGATAAATTAATACAGGAATTTATAGTCTTGTCACTTGTTTTTCTTAGATGGAGAATTTTCAAATCTTCTATTATAATCACTGGAAATTTGCTGAGAAAATTTAATACTAAAATAACTGATTATCATATTTTGAAATCATGATTCGCATAGAGGAGGAATTTCAGAATTTTAGCAACACAAAAATTAAATTATGTTGGACGGTAGAAAATTATATGACATCCTCTCTTAATCGTCTATAGCCCCACCACATTAAATATCCACAAAACACTGTGGATATTGTCTGCAGCCATATTGTCTGCAGCCTACATTTGTTTTTAGGGATGTCATCTTTTGTGCCCCATATAAAGAATTTAATGTATTCTCTCATTAAGGATTTTTTTGTTTTGCGTAATTGCGAGAGGAAACAGTTCTTTATTTATTATCTGTCTCGTTCATTTCTGTCAGTAATATTAAATTCGAAAAAACGAAGATTTCTGAAATTGTCTTAATAACAAAATTTTGTTAATTATTCTGGACTCCTTTTCCAACCAAATTAATGCAAGAAAATAATTTTTTTTCTGGAAAAATTATCTCCGAATTTGCTGCAGAGATGAAAATTTTCTCTGGCATAAACAAAAAAAATCTTAAATTTTCTCTGGCATAAACAAAAAAGAAATTCTTTACTAACTAATTAAAATTAAAGACACTGTCATAACTAACCTGAAAACAAAGTTTCCTGAGTTCAAAGAAAAATTTATTTCAACCCATAAAATATCAACTGTGAATATTTGGAGAAATTTTCTTCACTTTAAGAGTTAATCCCGAGTGGAATATTATTTGTATTGACTGTAAATAGATATTGTATGAGAAATCTTCAATGCAAGATTTCATTCCTATAGTGGAATAACATTTATCTCTTGTTCCATTGAATTTTAGTATAAAATAATATTTCACAATTAGAATGGTGTTCCGAAAACTTTAAAAAATTTTTTATATGTATCTGTGACTATAAAATTACTCATTTAAATGAAAAGCTTATTTCAGATTTAACAATATGACGGAATCAAAATAGCATTACGATACGACAACAGTTTTTCATTTCATGAAACCATGATATTTCAATACTTCATTCCCTAGATAGGTTAGAACACAAAAGATTACGTAAACTTTATTCTAATACACATGTGTACGCTTCCATTAGTGAAGCATTATTGTGACACATTTGTCTTTTTCTTTCTTTTTATTGTTTAATATGTTTTCTTCGTCTATTTAGTACAAGGAGATAATAAATAATAAATTAGTTTTTCACGTGCAATTTAATTCGAAATATAAATAGTTAATAGTAAATATATAGAGTTAAATATAATATTATAACATTGTAACATGGATGAAAATTAGATAATTTAATATTTTTCACACTGTAGAGGTCCAGTACACCCGATTATCATATATAATTTATTAATTTAATCGATAGTTAAACATTTATGTGTACATATGAAATTAGTTTTTTCACGATATTCTGTATTACTGATATCACTCTGTTGATTCCTCTGTATCTACAATAAACTTTTGTAACATAGCCCTTAAAAGTTTGCTCAGTAACCTAGTGGCTGAAGCGCACTCTCTAGTCCTCACTAAAACTGTTATAATTTTTTTTAATTGACTTTCCGACATTTTGTCTTCATAAAAACCTTCATTTGATATTTTCACATCCATTGGTAAACGCCAAAGAATGAATAAATAAAATAAACACTCAAATATAAGAAATATATACCTATCTTTTGGCCTTTTTAACTATTTCTGTGGAAGCCTTTTTCTCAACCCATCAATAATTATAGTCTTTATAACAGTCACAAAAATGAAGAAACTTAATTAAAATTTATTAGTGGATGGAAAAGACTGAAACAATAGAAAATATGCCAGAGATAAACATGTACCTTCAATAGTTTTCGAAATATACTAACTTAAGTTGAGTTCCATTTTGTTCTAAACACCCTGTATATTTGAATAATTACTCATTATAGGAGTATCTTGCCATTTATCACCTTTTTTTCTATAATTGTATGTAATTATGTTGAAGAGTAAAAGTCATGAAAAGACAGATTCAAAATCGGTTTAAAAATATAATTATCAATAACTGGTCCGACCGGACCAGTCCCTGGGTTACTAGGGTTAAAGAGTTTTCTACTATTATTCAATTATACATTACAAACTTAGTTAGAAACTCAATCTTAGAGCCATGGAAGAGTACGATGAGAATTCATTTAATGTCCTGCCATAGATCTATCCACTTAATCTTCTATGATCATAACATAAAATTTAAAAATTAATTTTGATGTAGGGTTTCTGATTTATATATTAGATATTATATATTTTACAGGTCATTAACTGGGAGTGAATTAATCTGGGTGTGAATCTATAAAAATTTGCATCTAGCATAGCAGCCATTAAATATCAATAAAGTGAGCTAATTTATAGTCTGCAAATGTAATTATGGGGTGACATTTACAACTTCCTGTTAGCGATAAATAGAGCGTATCCAGTCCTAAAATTCAGATTATCAAGTCCTTGATTAATAACCCAAGAAAGATTTATGGTATATGATGAAGACTCATACCCGCCTATTATAGTGTTGTAAAACTGTGTCAATCGATTGCAGTTCTTTTAATTTTATATACTATTAAATACTGTAGAGCTGGAGACTGACTGATATTATGATGAGGAAGCTACAGTGATTGGTTTGCTCCTTGGCTATTGATCGGATATGAAATAGGAAATGTAAACACCAATGATCTTGACGTATGTTTTCAAAGACCATTTTTAAAAATAACTTTATATCTTTCAAGTCATTCCTATAAATATATAGTGGCCTCTCTTGAATTTATTCCTATATAAATACCAAATAAATTTGAGTTTACAAACATTAAAAATTATTTACGTATTGGTGTAAATCAGCCTAAATCACATAAATTAGGAAATCAATTGTAATGTAGTGACGTGAGGCAAAGTAGTCATATCCATAGGTTTAGAAACAAATACAACTTGGTACCCGCTTAAAAATCAGGCCAGGCGGTTTCATGGAAAACACATTCAAGCCCGAGAAACACACCTTCTGCTCCACCCAATCACAGCTCTGCTCTTTCAGTTGCCAATGTCTTATATACATGTATATTAATTTCTCCCAACATCTTAAATATTTTTACTTAAAATTTGGTTCACATTGGTTTAGTATATATACTAACAACTTGTAAAAAAAACAGTACTGTAGCTTTATAAATAAGTCATGTGTTTTTTAAAAACATTGTAGTCTTCTGATACCATCTGAATGTTAAACTCATTAGGGTTAAGCTCTATGAAGATACGCGAATAGACAATGAAGACATTTAAATAAGAATATCTTGTATAGAAAAAAAATATATCATATATTAATTAATACAAATCATTGACAATAAAGGAAGTCAGTTGTTAAAAAACTGAACAGATTTAAACTAATAATAACTTATCAGTTTGTATTGCAATACTTTGATTATGATTTTTTTTTATTGTGTCGGCTAAAAATTAAATAATGAATCGATGATGTCCTTTTTATATTTTAACCCTATGAAATGTGTCGGTTTTTCTCTTATTGAAAACCGAAAAATAATTTTGAAATTCAATTTTATATCAATTATATATCAAAATATTCAATAAACCTTTATCTATCAACTTATTCATCACACAATAATTGCCTACTCAATTTTTGTGATTTCTTTGGATCCATATTTTAAATATGTTTCATACTAAATTATTTGTAATATACTATACGATTAATTATTTATAGTATTGATGCATCGCGGTCGAATGTTCAAAAGTATTTTTAAATTAAATATTGAATACATACGATAATTGATTGATTTTATCGATATATATATTGTTATTGATTATAAAATAAAGAAATATTCTAGTTGCTGTTAAAATCTCTTTGCCCATGTGATCTAAAAACACATTCCAGAGCTTTCCTTGTATTATCATATAATAGTTGAATTGGAGGGTAGAGAGGGAAAGTCAGGTAACTACAATCCTATATGTTCTTAATCAAGTTTACCTCACACGTCCAAATAACTATTAGTTAGCGGTATAGTTGAGTAACTCCTTGCAGGTTATTCAATCGTTCGGCACATGCAGTGAGTGGTAAATATGGGTAACGAGTTACACAACTTTACCTCTACGCCAAATGGTGCTTGCAGATTGAGGTCGAATCGGGTAAGAAGATACTCAACTGTGTTTCAAATAGTATTGTCAATACGGTGAATGGTAAAGTAGATTAAGAACAAACCCAATTGTGTTTTAAATAGTATTATCAATACGGTGAATGGTAAAGTAGATTAAGAACAAACCCAATTGTGTTTTAAACAGTATTATCAATACGGTGAATAGTAAAGTATGGTAAGAACAAACGCAACTGTTCACAAAACAGTTTATCGATACGGAGAAAGGTAAAGTTGGGTAAAAACTAACATAACTATTTACAAAACAGTATTGGAGAGTATTTGAATGGTATAATAATTGGGTGAAAATATGCACAATCCTTTATTTTACTTTTCCTTTATTTATTTCAACCTAATACAAATCAATAACTTTATTTCAACATATTGAAGATATACTATTTTATTTTCTTCCTTTCAATATAATACACTTTGATACCTATCTTCAATTTGCTCCTAACAAAACCAAACAGGAGAGGTAGTCGCACACCCTATTTCACCATTCCCTCCAAACGGTTCTCTGATTTAAAGTTATATAATTTTTTCGAGTGTTAATAAAGTTTAGAAAGAAAAATTATCCATCTATGTTAAGAGTTATTAAGTAGTTTTTGTTTAGCTACGTATTAATAAATTAAATATACAGAAGGGGAGCTCGTGCCACAAGTGGAGTGGGTTTTTGTCCGAGAGGAGTGGATCTCCAGTGTCTACGACTATACACTTATTGTTGCACAAATTAATAGCGTGATTATGTACTATCCTCTAAAGTCTAATGCCTCTAATCGATAAAATAGTTATTCTTTCCTTAAATGAAATTAAGTTGTTTGCAATATACAGGCCTCTCCCGCTCGAATTACCAAATCACAACTCGCATTAATTACCAGACGGTAATTAAAGCGAGGAGAAGTAACGAGTAATTTAAAATTGTCAATCCTTGATTATATATCTCATTTTCTATGAGTTATAGTGAAAGAAAATTTGTTTTAGAGTTAAGAGTACTTACTATATGTATAAGCCTTTTATTAAACAGTATTTCAGTGTCTGTGACTGTGATGAAAGTTTAAAGTAGTGAGGTTTTAAAATCTAACCATAGCTTAACTCTCACTCAGTATAGGTGAGAAATTAATAGATACTTAGACTTCTAAAATTATTGTGTTACATTGAACAAACTGCAATTTTGCACTCTATGAAATAATTTTAAAAAAAGGGTAAAGTTTCAAGTTATTGGTACTTTCTACATTTTCGGAAACGTCCTAAATATAATAATTTTAATTATTATTCTACTTCTATCATGAATACCAATTGAAATAAAAGGTAAATAATGATTATTATATACAGATTTTTTAGTGTTCGAAAATATGCAACCTTGCGATAACATGAAATTTACCCTACAATGGGACATGATGAATTTCTGAACCAATTGCTTCTTATAACCTCATCTGGATTATAATTTTGATGTTTTTGATGGTTACCGTGAAAAAATCTATGTACACGAACGCTACTTATTTCGAGATATGACTTGAAATAAGTACCACTTTCATTAAAGTGAGGTGTAATTAAAGCGAGGCCTGCCTGTATTTAGGAACATAAGATGTGCCTTGTCACCTAATCTATCTAGGTATCTGAGTTTATCTAACCATTTAGTGTATCTGAGATTTAACTAGCCACATCGTGTATCTAGGGTTCCTGGAAAGAAGCCCACAAGGAAAAATGCTCACATGTAAAAGAGCCCACAATACAGAAAAACACAAAGGTGTTTTAAATAAGGGCATAAGTTAACGACAAATATTCTAAAATACTGTTGTTTTTACTTTAATTCAGTATAGGGTTTAACGTCAGCTTTCAGCCATTTCTACTATATCGCCGACTTCAAAAATTATTTTAAAAAAAAGACTGCAAGAAGCAGTCAGGAAGGAAAGTAGCTTCATGAACAATGAATCTGACGATAAGAGGCACAAGCACCAGTGGCTGCACTCACGGATGGAAGAGGAAAATGAAGAGGTAATAGTAAATGAAGCTTGCGAGTCTACCTAACACAAAATCTAAGACCTCTTAGTTGAATAGAATAAACCTAGCGCTTTCCTCTAAAACTGCAAGTAGCGTTAAAAATTTATAAATATGGTGAATATGATAAAAGACAATCCATAATCCAAATTACAGCAGTTTGGAACCCAAGGGACGCTACCCCCTTCTTTTCCATTCACCACAAACAGCTTCAGATAGAGCCCCTGGGACAAAATATAATTGAAATGGTTAAATTGAAATCATGCACGGATGATTTTCAAATAAATCTTCTATAAAATTAAATTTCAACAAGTATACAATTGATCTTAGCTATGAAGACTTTCAAAATGAGACAAAAGGTGCAAGACATAGAAAATTAATTGAATATTCGTGTCTTTGTAAACTTAAGCCCTTATTCAAAACACCCTTATGTTATTCTGTATTTTAAAGAATTATGTAGTTGTGGGCTTTTTTCCTTGTGGGCGTTTTTCCTGTGGGCTTCTTTCCGGTCACCGTATCTAGATATCTGACTGCTAACTGTTGCTAGTGTTTCTAGATACCTAAGATGTGAAGTAATCGACTCCAAAAAATATTGAATCATTTTCAACTGCTTTAAAAAAACTGCGTTACCTGTTTTTCATATTTCACAGTACTTTATGAAATTAAAAGAAATAATTTGCACAATGGTAAAAAAAAAGACATATTTTGCACAATGGTAGATATATAATAATTTTTTATTGATAAATAATGGTGCGAATACTGATAAATATTTGAAATTAGTTGATTTAAAACATAATATATGAAAGTATAACGAAATTAACCAATAATTTTTTCAATTAATTTCAATGATTCAACTACCAGTTCAGATATAGGTACATATTTATTCTGATTTAATTATTGAACTTATGAAAGCACATATCTTTTTATAAGATGATCATTTGAATAATAATAAATTTTCATAATTTATAATTATTATTATGGCTTGATAAAGGCAGTCATTAATATATATTATATATAAAGACAATCCTCAATATAAATGTAATGAAAAACAGGATACGTAGGACTAAATATGATTATTGATGTCTTTGAATTAAAAATATAAGGTATTGTTATTGATATTTATTAATATATTCTAAAAATATTGGATAGGTAGGTACACGAAGATGTAGTAAATTATTAGCCCCAATATAAAATCCTTCTTGTTATTCAACATACTATTTTTCCCTGTTCTATTCAATATGTTATATTGCCCTGATGATAAAAAAAAACAGAAAGAGTAGTAGAAATCATTATTATCATTTATAACAACCTTAGTAAAACAATAATTATAAAGCAATGAACAGATATGGGGAGAGTACATATTCACTTTTTAAATTAAATATCAACTTATAATCAATTCCTCAGAAGTGGAATAATATTAATTTGTGAAGTGTTAGCTAAACAGTTTCAGCGTGCAAAGGACAATACAAATCTCCAATGTATATCAGTAGTACAAAGGTATACAAAATCTTAAAAGTAAAATCATCAACTTCACTAAACACATTTGTGAATAGTTGAATCGTCATTTTGGTAATCTTTAAAGTAAAATCATCAACTTCACTAAACACATTTGTGAATAGTTGAATCGTCATTTTGGTAATCTTTAAAGTAAAATCATCAACTTCACTAAACACATTTGTGAATAGTTGAATCGTCATTTTGGTATTAACAA
Source organism: Caprella mutica (assembly GCA_947561585.1). Classification (NCBI taxonomy): domain Eukaryota; kingdom Metazoa; phylum Arthropoda; class Malacostraca; order Amphipoda; family Caprellidae; genus Caprella; species Caprella mutica. The sequence goes on from CANNZV010000789.1 coordinate 112,276, forward strand.
ATTTGGAAAAGAATGACTAACAATATGAAAGAATAAGATAATCATGATAACAAAAAAGTTAAGTAGCTACCAGGTAAAAGAAAGAATAATATATAAAAAATAAATAAAGAACAAACTTCATAGAGGAATTTTTAAATCTCCTCAATATCCTCAACATCTCTACTGTCTGAATGGGGAATGGCTTTGTACATGGGAGTATAAATAGAGGGTATATAAGGGAGGAGACTCATGATGTCTTTATATTTGACGAATTTTAGTGGGATCATTTCCTGATAGAGAGGGGTTGGAGAAAAACTGCCAGCTGCAATTACTTGGTTGAAAGCAATTATTTTTTTTTCGTCTAATGGATTGCAGCTCTCCCTGTACTCCACGAAGTTTTGTTCTGCACTCACTTTCAACCACTTCAGTTTCAACCAGTTGAATTTCTCGCCCTTCATGTTAGTGCCTTTCAATGTGATTAATTTGGATAGAGCAGAGAAATCCAGAAAAGAATCTTTCATCTCCTGTACATTGAAATTATGTTTTTTCATAATGTCAATGTACTGACCAGGAGTGTAAATTCCAATGCAATTTTTATTTTTGGATTTTTCAATTTTTCCGAAGTCGGTATCGTTTGGAAGGAACGAATGCCCAGATTCCAAATAGGCATGTGTCCATCCAATATCATATGTCGTACAAAAATACTTCATATATGCCAAGATATGCTTGTTTCGGTTTTGACCTCCACAAGCATCACTGAATGAATGAATTTCTGTAATTTTAGTTAGCTCCTTTCCTAACAAAAATTTGTGAAGAGATGAAGCTACTTCATTACTACCTCTTTTTCCCTCCACCTCTGTCCAAACACACATCGTTGACTGCTTTCTACCTCTGTCACTGATTCCAAGATTATATAGCCACATTTGTCTCTTGTAGAATGCTACTGAAGTGTTGAGATATGGCAAAGGTTGGGTTTTTTGCATGTCGAAAGTTAGGCACATCATATCTTCTTTATTTTCGCTTTCCTTTTCTTTGCTCCTAAGAAGGGAGCGCGCTTCCTGAGCTCTGCTGAGGTGCATCTGTCGCTCATGCTCGTCTCCCCCAGAGTGTTTAAATCTATCACAATGAGCACAGGTGTCCTTCCTCGGTACATAGAAGCCAACATTATATTTTGCTACCTCCCGACGGAACAAAAAATATGAAATAGCAATGTTTGGATATTTCTCTCTGAATAGATCCAACAACTTCTTAATGTTGAGGTCGGGGGAAAAATATAATTTCGAACTATCCGAATAATGAGAAGAGAATTTTGGAAAACAATTCAAGAAATTTTGAATGAGGCTCAACAACTCTTCCGAAGTTTTGTTGCTGGGGGAATTTCGACCTCTTCTATCGGGAGAAGAGGTTCCCCTCTGACTTTTCCTGTTAATTGCATAGTCCAGTCTTCCATTTGTTATGCCTAACGTGGAGGTGAAGACTTTTTTACAAACATTGAGACCATTGAGAGTGAAGGCACAAGATTTCGATCTTCTTTTTTCCGTTGGGGTATATCTGTGCTCCTTCACAGGCATCTTTAAATGAAAATAAGGCAAAATTTAGTAAAATAATTCCTCCTTAAGAGCTAATATTAACAATTTGTTTCTAAAAAAAATTCTCAATCATTTACCTGTAAGACGTTAGCACAGATATAGCTTGTTTGTGCTGCCCAAGATGCTAATTTCCAAAACCGATTAAATAGCAACCTTCGCTCAAATTCAGGAATAGCTGAACACTTTTTGTGGCAGGAGCATTGCCACATTTCAAATTTTCTCTCTGGAACCATGTTCCCCTTCTTGTTACAATAGGCTTTGCCTGCTTGTCGCCTGGCTTTGGCATCAAGACTTCTTCTCTCAGGTCTCGATGATAACTCTGTTGAGGATTGGCCGAGACTTCCAACTGAAAAGTGAAATAAAATGAATTATAGTGAGAAAAGGATCTCGAATCTATTTATACCACTTATTCTTTCTTCAGTTCTTTTTCTTAATGCTTTTTGTACATAAAGTTCAAACTGATTGTAAATTTACCAACTTCTCCATTATATTATCTAAATAATATAATATTCTATATATTGATTGAAAAGAATATTGGTGAAAATTAAAAGTTTAATATTTATCTTATCATCAATAAAAACTAGTGGCTACCCATACAAAATGCACAGTTACGTGTATATATTCCTATATTTAATAATATAAAGGGCATTACTTAGTGTTTTGGTGATACATAGCCCATTTTTCATTATATTTTATATTTATTAGGTACCATTAGATTTATATTTTACATCCCGTGACGTCATCACTTTGTGTAGAATATTGTCGTATACAAAATAAATTATTATATAAATAGCTGTATAACTAACTACAAATTACAAACATTATTCAAATAATCACTATGGAAAATAAAATACCTAGCTACATCGATCAGTTCAATGATTGAAATAGATAAATAGAATATAATCCATTCATTTAAATTAATTAATAAAAGCATGTAAAATTCGTTATTATTTGATTAAATATATTTCAAATATCAATTATTTCGAAATTTTATTCATATTTTCACCCGTCAATATAATTAATCATTATATAATTGAAATATATAATTTATTTTCATGAGAAAAAATAATTACCAGCGTATAATTTTTTTTATCATTCGATTAATGTGATTTCTATTTTTTGTATTTATTCCGTATGTTACCATGTATTTACCGATTTGAATTAAATCTCTATGTATTCCATTATTACTTTCAATCCGAATAATTAAAAAAAAACGTTTGAATTTTGTTAAAGAAATCAATATCGTTCTGTAAGACCACAGACCGGAGTCATTTATGAAATCGTTACCCTCCCTCCAACCAATCATTTGTGTCTCATTTTCTTGCATAAATTTCAATTTTCCTCCTCTGTTGTTTCATTGAGTCTATCTTATCACAGGAAGGATAATTTTCTAAAACAATAGAGAAGTGAGTTTTATATCATCTTCAACATTAATTTCCTCCAAATTATTTTCAATAAGATGGTGTAAAAATCAATTCTGTTGACTATTGTCATGTTTAAAAAAATTATCTTTCTCTGACTCAATGCTCAATAAAACAACATAAGAACAAAAATAGTCATTTATCCAAGACAATGCTCACAAGTCTTAGATCCAAAAACACGAAATATAGAGATGAAGAGTAAAGACTGAAGTTAATGAACTGGTCAGATGATAACACCGATCTGAATAAAATTGAACATTACTGAGGCACACTTCAATCTGCGATTAACAAAGATGGTAATCAATACTACTCAAAAGAAGATCTGCAAGTAGCCATTCGAAGAGCTGCATAACAAATTGAGCTTCAAGTGATGATTTTTTGGCAAAATCAGTCAATACGTGGCTGATAAGACATTGTGAAAAAGGAAGGAGGATAAACTAATAACTGATAAAAATGTGCTGTAAAATTGCTTGCATTTTATCAATGTTTACCATTTAAAGTAATAAAATTTCTGATTAAAGATTTTCTTTACTGATTTTGGTTATTTACTGTTTTTTAATCCAAAAATTATGAATTTGCAAAAAATAAACTTGGAACAGTGAATTTTTTTATTTTTTAATAGTAATAAGATATATATTAAATTATTAATTTTCACCTATAATTTTTTTCACTCAACCTTCAGGAGAGAATATTATTTAAACAATATAACGAAAAATTTGAAAAAAATTAAAATCAGTTTATATTTCATGAGATAGTTTATTTATGTAATCATTCATTCATATATTATACATATATATTTATGAACATATATTTGAATAATTTATGTGATCTATGATAAAAAAAAGCAATATATATTATTAATTTGAAATTGAAAATATTTTTCGTTGAAAATCAGTCATTTCAACTTATTTCATTCAAATATTAGAATATTCCTTACTTTAAATGATTAGTTTTTTCACAACATTGTGAAGTTCAACATTGATTATTATATAATCAAATTTACAATATTAATGTCGGCAACATCATTCATACATATTTTGATATGTACCAACCATGTTTAGAATACATTGAAAAATACCAACAATAATATATAATATTGAAGATTCTGAATTTATTAGGGCAACACTTTTTAATTCTGATAATTGAGACATAAAATGGGGGATAGATATGATTTCTAATAAATACAAGCAATATGAAATATTTCAAGTAATTGAATCACATTGTTAAGTGAAGTTTCTCAATCGAAATTATTATATCTGAGTTATGAAGCATATCACCGATTCTTATTGGACTTGATTGATATTAATGAACACAAGGATTTGGACAAGAAATGGAATTAGCTTGTAACATCACAGTGTAAACATAAATTCATACAACCTGTTAACTTCTAAGTTCTACCCTTCATATTCATTGGCAAATAACTAATGAAGTTATTCGTTTGATACGAAAATACCATTAAATGGTAATGTGTTTTTAAAATCTGATTCATTTATGATATTCTGAGTTTTCAGAAATCTATCAAATTAAATTGAGCTATAATTAAGAAAGCCTATATTATATCACATGATATGAAATTGATATTCATTTTCAAAAATTATTTGAAATATCGCAAAACTGTAAATTATGTATACAGTTTAGGATACAGTTGTATGGAAAATAACTTATACAATTATTAATCAATGTAATTCAGGTAAATTAATGTAAATTCGGGGATTCCATATTCTTCATTATACAGTTTACAAAGGTCGCGTTCACTGCAAAGTGTTTGAACTATTGTGTTACTTATATTTTTGTGCGAATAAATGAGCTGTCATAAATTAATAAAATCTACATTAGTAAAAGTAGACTACATAAAATAGTTTATGATTTGAAAATCGACGTTTCTAAGATGATCTATAATTTGAAAAAATAAATTTAAAGAATTCAGCTTAGTAGGGTTTGGATTTGGATATGTGCAGTAACTTATTCGTACCTGAAGCAGATTCAAATGGTCCAGCAGTGACAAAGGAACTATCACCGATGTCGTGATCACTGATTGCCTCCTCATTAAATTGGTGCATTTGATGATCTTCCTCTGTTAAAAATAAGATAGAACTGATATATAAAATAACTTTAGAAATATAACTGTCAATATTTCTCAAAAGTTTTGTTCTACTTCTTAGAAATTCATAATACTGGACCTAATGTTATGATATTAATATTGTGTTAATGAACTCTAATTTCAAATTACCTATAAAAAGTAAATTAATTTATTTTCCTTTCCGAAATTATAAATTGTTATAAATTGTACCTATATATTTAAGGGTTTTAACCAAACTTTCAAAAATAGTGAAAACATAATATAATCTCTCTTTATACTTATACAATATACATATTACACATTTCATGTCACACTTTCAGTAAATAGAAAAGAATGAAATGAAAATTGTAGCTAAGTACGTAGCCATGATATGCAAGGAAATATATTGCTATTTATTTTAAGTTTATATGTTTATATAATTTTATCTATAAAATATATCAGTCAAACTATATATACGGAAAATAAAAATAAAGTGAATTAAAAAACTATCGGGTATAATGTAGTAGTAATTAATTCAAAAATAACTAAAGACACAGTGTCACGGACCATGTTCGGATTGTTTAGCTTCATCAATATAAAAGCCGTTATTCTTTTACTTTATAAGTACACTAGTCAATTCATAAATGACTTACCAAATTGGTTAACTATTTGCTCTGCTGGTGATTCTGCTGGTGATTTGCCCTGCTGTTGATTTGCACTGCTGGTTGGATGGCTCGTAGAACTGCCACTTTCTGTATGATGATAGTAAGATTATTACTAATATTTCTTACAATATTATTTACACAAGAAATAAGAACTATTAAAATTAGAGCTATAAAATATCCTTACGACTAAAAGACATGATTTACCAAACTAGATTTAATGATTTTTCATTCTAAGCATGATTATCTTGAATATACTGGAAACATATTATCATTACCATGAACTGAGTACAACGAAATTTGTTTTAATAAATGTTGCATCATCAATTTTTTTTAATGAATGCATTGAATTGAAGCAATAGCAATTAGATATTATTTGAGGCAATAGTAATAAGAAATATTTGAAGCATTATAAAGTAGATAGTATTAAATCCGTCCGTCTAAGAACATGAACGATCATATGTATCCTCTAAATATTTGATACAATGATCTGCTCACCTAGCGCCACGTAGCAGTTTCCCTCTAACTCTGCTCTCGCTGATGTTCCAACGTATTCCGGAATATTTGACTCCAAATCAGGAAGACTCTTATATGCTTCTTCCATAATATCTATAAAAAATATCATAGAATAATGCATTTTTATATTATTAGACAATCTTTCATTAAAGTGCATATTTAATTTTATAAAATATTGCCAATTGAATTTGAAAAATTTATTTCTCATTAAAAAAATCACCCAATTTAAACTTAGTGATTGTCAAATGATTTGTACGGTGTTAATGTAGTGCTATATGGAAAAAAGAAGCGTGTATGCATGGTGAAGCATAATTGCAAAGAGAAATTTAGGGATTAAAATCCGTACCTTCATTAGAAAATAACCTTCGGCTAATATTTCCATTGAATCCGCCATAACTCCCAATATATGACGAACCAGGACATTCACTAGATGATGGGCCAAGACATTGAGACGGGTCAAGACATTCACTAGATGACGGGTCAAGACATTCACTAGATGACGGGCCAAGACATTCACTAGATGACGGGCCGTTCACTGCAATAATAACTATTATCACATACACAGTCAATGAGATAATTTAAAATTAACATTTTGCATTTAGAAACCTTTACCCAATAAGCTTTATAACAAAAATGTGAAACTTAACACTAGAACTGCCAAGTAGTCATTTTGACTGCATTATATCCGAGAAAATATTTGTATCTTTTGATTATCCTTTCAGCCACGCTATAACTTCAATCCATATTTTTGAAGTTTTTATTGTTGAAATAAGTTTCTTTTGTTGTAAAGGATTATATTTACATTTATTTATATTGATTGGTGTATACTTATATCTATTGACTCTTAACATTATTGGGGAGATAACGATCTTTATGGAATATGATTGAAATTGATTTCATACTTGACGCGCAGTATATTTGAGAGCATGGTAGTTGGTAGCTGTTGAATCAACTTTCATTTTGATGTACTTAAATGTGATTCAAGAATTGATTATGCTCGAGTAGGATGCTCTTATGTTTCTTATATTATCTTCTGTTGAAATGAGAGTAATTTCAGTTAATTATAATTAATAGCTGAATAATTCAAATTTGGTAACAGATTTCATAATACACATCATTTCTGAAAATTGAAGCCTTCGTCTACACAACGCAAATTATTGTGTTGCGTGAACACTTGGCAACGAAATCTTGAAATTGAGTAATCTGATTCTGATATATATGCGAATGGTACGATAAAAATATATCAAAACATATCTCAGTTACCTATTTCAAAGCACTGAAGCTAATATTGCCTACCAACCTAAATAGGGCTTCTTTATAGTGGTTTTCTTAGGTCCTACATTTGAAAGACAAGAGGTTCATTGCTACACAACAAAAGAATCATGCTGCTCCGAAAAAGCCAATTACCAGAATATTTGAGGATCTCCTATATAGATCTTTATAGGACTTAATATTTTTGGAAGAGAATTAATTTTCAAACAAATTTTACCATCTCTTAATTTTCTATTTGGGACACGCATATCTTCTTACATAGTAATTAATTATTCCATTTTAAGTTTAAATTCACGCTATTAGATATTTAATGAAATATGACAATCATACATAATAGTAATGCATAATTAAAATAATGCATATCTATATAATTATATGTAAATTATACATGAGTTTATACATGATATATATATAATAAATTGATAAAGTAGGCAGTACTACTTTCTAGAATGAAATCTTTTCATTTGCAGGATATATAATTAAAATTAGGAATGAAGAGATGTGTTTTTCTTCTGTTTTTGTTTTGTGTATGAAATAAGAATTTAACGTTGATAATATATAGAAACTAGATTATGTGCACTCTGTAGAGCGCATAACTTCACCGCCGCTTTGACCCGTTCTGCTAACTGGATAATGAACAATCGTCCCAACAAGTTTCATGCAATATGGTTCAATACATTATGAGTAATTGAGTAATAAATGACCTAGACCTTTAATCGGATCGCTCCTTAAATTCTAATAGATGGTTTTTGGACATTGACCAATCGTTTCACAAAATTTCAGGCAATTTGGTTGAACACTTTTTGAGTTACCGAAAATAACAAGATGATAAATAAATAAATAAATGACGGGTAAAATATGACCTTACGCAAATTTGCGAAGGTAATAAACTTGCATCAAATGTTTTAAAAGAGGTGAGGTTACCCTATTGTCCATGATGCAGGTCTAGGAAAAAATCCCCCGGAGGAGAAAATCACCCGGCGGAAAAAATCCCCGGGGAAAAATCTCCCGAGGAAAATATCCCCCTGGGAAAAAATCCCCCAGAAAGCATCAAACGAAGAAAGATTATCTTCACGTGAAAAATAGAATATGTAATAAATATTTTAATTGTAAATAGGCTGTACAAAACTAAAAGTTTAAAGTCTATGTAATGGCCTTAATATGGGATATATATGAACTATATTCGTCATATTTTTCTACAACATTGCGCACGCAGTCTAATCAAAGACTCTTGATATTTGCGATTCTTCAGAGGAGTGTTACCAGCACTAAGTTGCTCTTATGAAATTCCTGAAATGATTGTTTTATTACAAAAGACTTTGAGGTTGAAGATTAACATTTAAAATTTAATTACAGTCAACTATGCATTTGGTGATTGTGACATTTGATTGACTATACATACATGTAACAAACATAATATATATTATATATACACAGTAGAAAGAAACTAGTTAACTATTGAACTATAGAGTGATGGCAGATGATTAAACAGCGATATATGGTATAACTATCAATAGACAAATAAGGCACATAGATGTTTAAACGATCGATGACATTCAGTTAAAACGATGCAGCAATAAACTGATTAAACAAGTATTGAACATAAACAAATTTTCGTATAATAATATATCCAAAATTTAACTCATTTAGATATTACCTCTTCTCTATCTTCTACACTCTTACGAGTCTACATCTACAGTGACAATACATCTCATAAATTTGATGTTTCTTATTAGGCATTTAGCTTGAGACTGATGGTCAACAATTAAAACTAGGAATATGTAACTATCAAGAGAAAAATAGGGCACAAATACGTTTTGTGGGGGATTTTTTTCCGGATACCCATGAATGCACCTCTTGAACAAACTCTTACATTAAATTCATATGAGCACTATTGGTCGGTTAAAGGCTCATGAGAAATCTGAGAAATATGTGTAAATCAATAGCAAATAAATCATGGCAAAATATTGTCACTGTAGATGTAGACTCGTAAGAGTGTAGAAGATAGAGAAGAGGTAATATCTAAATGAGTTAAATTTTGGATATAATATTATACTGAATAATTTAGGCATACTAAATGTGATTAACTGATTATATAAAAGCGAGTTTAAATTTTATATTCATATTGTACTGTTATATTGAATTGTTAAACATGGAGAAAATAATCTTTTATTCTAAATACCTAATCTCATCAACTTTCCTAAGCTTCATTTATGGTTTACTCACAAATATTTGGTAAATAAACGCGATTAAATCGATTAAATCTATAGTTATTGTTATATTTTTCATATTCTTAACTGAATATGAAACAATAATTTTATACTGAAGAATAAATTTATGTTAGGCCTACTGATGACCGACTCCAATTTATATCAATGTTACAAGAGAAAAAAAATGACCTCACTAGAATAATTTCATTTACAGATTTTAGAATGATTATTAAAATCATATTGTAGTAGGTAATCGTTCAATATTTTAGAAATAATTTTGGAAAATACTAGATAACTTGAAAGAAGAGTCAATGAACTTGATTTCTAACCTATAACTATGTACCTTTTAGTTTTAAAATATTTCTATTTAATAGGGAAACAGTTGCGAAATACTACTCTTTTGAAATACAAAAATCCGATCCTAACTCCTCGATCATAAAATATTATCTGACATGTAATAAAGAGACAACTAAAACGCAGTTTAGGTTTCATTAAAAAAAATAGTTTATTCTAAATCGTAGTTTTGATTATATGCATAAATTTCATATCCTAACCTAACCTAACAAGGCTATTCTCCTATGCTATTTTACAAGGTGTCATGTTTCACAACTGGGGTATAAAGGCCGTCTTTTAAATTCATTGATCCGACTCCTCTCATGGTAATTAAATCGTATCTATTCACTATTCCTACGGAGAGAAATTCAGGGGAGTCACTTTTCATGACAGCTACATATAGAGACGATCTAAAAACATTTCCACTCCTCTTAATTTACATTCAAGTATTAATTAGTAATGAAATCATTCTAATTCTATAATAATTAGAATAAACATAATAACAAATTTTTGTATCATAGTTACATAGATCGAGGTGTCGTATATAATTTTTATATTTGGAAGGTGTCGTATTTCATGACAACCATCATTAAAAACACACAAAAACCCATATTATCCATTGGAAGGGGGTCGTATTTCGCAACTGAGCCGAACTCTTAATCAAAAAAATTCTACTTTAATAAATAAACTTAATAAAGGCTGTAGCTATTATATTAGATAACCGTCTGAAGATTGATTATTCTAATGATTATTCTAAAGCACTATATATTCTTTATTCATAAAAAAATAAAGCTTACTATTTTGTGTGGAACTGTTCGACAATTAGTAACCATACCCTTTCTAATTACTCGATTCAGGTATTCAAGAATTCAAATGATATAATCCTGAGTTATGAAGTTCTGCGTTATAAAGCACTCAAGTATTTATAGAAAATTATATATTTTAGGAATTTTTTTCTAGTTACCCCTCAATAACCATAGTTTCTATGATTTTAATCACAGAAAACTATCAGTGCCCTAAAGTGACTCTGAGATATGAATGAACCAATACTTCATAACTCGAAGAGTTTCACTGTATCTAATTAAAGATATACGTAGTAATATTTCATAATGATTCAGAATACTTAAATTTCATAAGTTTAGTATCTAACATCATTGAATTTTCCACCTCTATTTGTTTGCAATGAGTTCCAAACCTCCACTATGTCAGTAAAATAATCAGTTAGTAATTAGACGTGGTGGTGGTAGTGTGTGCTCATCTCCACGGGTAAAGATTGTTACAAGAGAATCTGCTCTCTATAAAGAACTAACTAATTTTTCCAGTAGCTGAATTAGGTATAAGTTATAACTCATAATGTGTCTGTTCAATGAAATATTTCACTATTTTTATGGTTAACAATAATTTAAAAATACGCATAGGTAACTAAAATCCTAGTCAGAAATAGTAAGAGCATTGCAGAGGAATAGTAGGTATTTTGATTAAACTTTGACGTTGCAGAACGTCTTGATAAACCATTCTCTGTTTCCAATCGATAAACGAAATAACCTAGTATTGAACTTTCTTAGTTATTCGTACGTAAAAAGTTAATTAGAGTAATGCAGGTAAATTGCGGCACTCTAACTAACTGCGGCCTCTAACAACAGAAACATCAAAACACTCGCTAAAAACTTAAATTAATAAATTATAGCATGCACTGCACTTCGTTAGGTCTGAAACATTTTAATGTAATTTCGATTCAGAATGTTTTAGAGGATCTCTTGAGAGGGCCGCAATTAAAAATTAATGGGCCGCAATTTACCCGCTTGACTCGGTCCACAAGTCCACAATGATAGACACTAAACATACATTTGGTAAACTTGTGCTTTAGGTCCCCCAACAATAACATTAATAAAAGTTAAAGGACCCATTTAAAGACTACCATTTGTTGTGCAAATGCTTCGCTTTCGAGATATAGCGCAATTAAGTTTTTGGTAGGAATAACATTAAGTTTGTAGAAAACCTAAGGCTTTACGCCTTTGAGATTTTTGTGACATGAAATCTTGGTGCCATGAAACTGTTAATGTAGTTCACTGTATCCGTTAGTTTGTTGTTGTGCACACATCATGATTGTTTAATGACCTGGCAGGGGGGTTCGGTTGGCGGCATGCCCCCCTATATACTTATTCGTGATGTTAATGTACCTTTCCATACCCCCAATCTGAAAAACGTCTTAAAATGGCTCCTTTTAACTATAAAATGTGTCAAAATATCGAAAATCGGTGGGGGACCTAAAGCACAAATTTACCATATATTTTATGTTTAATCTGTAATGAAATACAAAAGTGTCAATAAGGATTAAATAATATAGCTAAATAAGGATTAAAACACAGGAGGGGGGGGGGGGGGCTTATGACCTACACGTTGCGAGTCGACCTAGCCATATATATGATCATTGAGATACTGGCATGTGGGTACAGTTGGGCAGCTACTGTCCACTTCTCACGACAGTAACTCGCACCGTGTAACAAGGCCTTAAGGCCTAAGCCAATTATGAAGTTAAAATATCACACAAATTATGAGCCAAGCTAATTTCCGCTCATTTTTGAAGATTTCAAGCCAAAAATAAGTTTAATAACATTGGAACATAGGAATTAATTTAAAGTGTTAAGTCAATTAAGTACTTATTAGCTACATAAACATATTCTTATTTGAGGTTTGACTATCTGAAATGTACCTAAGCCAATCATTTAATTGGCCTTGATTGACAATCCAAAAAATATGAAATTTAACACCACACCTCCTCAGATTTTCATGAAAGTTGGTACAAGGGGTTCTTGTGACCAAAAAAACTATTTTGAGCATTTAGCTCTCTAGCTCTTATATGTCAAAAGTTATGACCTTGTGAACTTTCCAAAAAAAGGAAAAAATGCCTTGACATCACCATTTTTGAAAGGTCATAACTTTCTTATTATTAGACCAAATCAAAAAGTTCAACATTTTCTTTGTTCAAAATAAGCTAGGCAATCTTTCTAGGTGAACAAAAATCTATTTTAATTTTTTGAATGAAAAAGGGCACTTACCCTCTTTGGCTTTGACCTTTACCTTTAAAGACCCCACCTGACAAAGGTGCTTTAGAAGTTTAGACCAAGAAATATATAAGTACAAGAGAAAATCATAATTTTGAAAAGTTAAATTGAAGTGAAGTTTAACAAATAACTAATTTACTGATATTAATAATTACCAATATTAAATTTAGTACTATTTTTTACTAATACTAATAGTTACTCTTGTTTTTTAAATTTTTATTATTATTTATAAATAGTTATTCTTCTTTATTAATAACTACTATAATTTATTAAAAATCACTCTTATTTATTAATAATTACTAATATTTACCAATTTTAAATTCACTAATGTTAAATATATACTATATTATATAATAGTAAATATTAATAGCTCAATATTAATGAATGTTAGTAAATATTAATTAATATTAGTAAACATTGATAAACACTAGTAAATATTTTTAGATATTAGTAAATTTTTGTAAATATTTGTAGATATTAGTAAATATTAGTAAATAGCTATTGATAAATATTAGTAATTGATAATAAATTTAATATTGGTAAATATTAATATTAGTGAATTCGTTATTTGTGAAACTTTACTTCAATTAAACTTTTCAAAATTATTATTTTTTCTTGTACTCATATTTTTTTTTCGTCTAACGCACCTGTTTGAGCTCAAATATATCCCTAATCCGTATAAAGAGGGTAAGTGCCCTTTATCATTCAAAAAATTGATATAATTTACACCTATAAAGATTGCCTAGCTTATTCTGTACAAAAAAATTGTTGAGCACAAAAACCCTTTGTAGGTACCAACTTTCATGCAAATCTGAGGGGGTGTGGTGTTAACCCTTGGTCCACTTGTCCTGGAATGCCCCATAGGCTAGGGTAAGTTACGAATTATCTGTCAGTTTCACTCTTCGGTCACATGAAGAAGAGATCAGGGTGGATTTAAAAAAACCAAACACTTGGTTTAAACCATGTTTTTTTTTTGAGCAATAAAAACCATTGGATTTTTTTGGTTTTTATGGTTTATTTGGTTTTTATTAGATTTTATCATATACAATCACATCTTACAAATATAATATGAATTAAGTCTTTTGCTGTTTTAAACCAAACAAAGGTACATATTTATTGATTGTACATAGGTACTTTGTTGAAGTTAGTTTTATTTGCTCAGCACTGAATAGGTAGATATGTGATGATTAAATTCTAGTGACTTTTCTTTAGTCTTGTGTCTCTCTCTTGAAGTTTCCTTTAGCGTTCCTCTAATTAGTAGCAGTCAAGTTGTCAACCAGTTATAGCGTAAACACACATGCAAATTCTTCAGTGAACTCCAATTGTGTTTGTGTCTTTTTATAAATTATTATTTATTTAACTTTCATTACTCTATGAATAGTTTATTAACTTCATTTTAGGTATTTGCATATCCTTAACTCTCTTCTCTGTCTATCGTTCTGTCTACAAGCATCTATCGCGTTCACGTAATTTACTTTTCAAATAGTTCCTAGATAATTTGTACCATCATGTGGTTAAACTCAGCCTTCATTCCCCTGTAAGTTTTGTAATTGTCTTTAATTATATATTATATAAATATTAAACTTAAGCATTATAACCATAAATCAATCGGTTTGCATAACTTTAATATTTTTTGTACCTTTGTCTCAAACTGAATAATTATTGCAGGTCTATGTTCTACCTACCTTCTAAGCTTCTTAGTTGCATTTTCTTGGTTTTCTTATCTGTCCACTGCAATAAATTACTTAATCCAAACTCACATCTTTGGTTTCAAACTTTCAATAAACCAAAACTATTAAACCCCTCAGATTTGTTTATTAATTATTATTTTATTTTATGATTTTACCCAACCAATCAGCAACTAACAAAGAGTTATTCATATATATAAGTTGAATTTATTTTAAAACTAGTATTGTAACATTAAACATACAATTAAATCTGATAATTTACAACGAAACAACATATAAACCAAAAAAAAACATAATAAACAAAAAAAAAAACTGGTTTATTTGGTTTTTAAAAAAAACCTGGTTTTAATGAGTTTTTTTTTTAAAACATGGTTTTTATCCACCCTGTGAAAGATAGATATATAGGTAGGTAGGTAGGTACCTGGTAATTATTCTTTGTTTTTAATTATATTTGGTATCCATGATACCATGCCTGCAGGTTTCATGGATACCAATAAAAATCAAAACTAAATAATTATTAGGTACCAGATAGCCTCCTATGTCGTTTTTTCTTATATGACCGAAGATTTGAAATCAAGCGATAATTCATAACTTGCCCTAATAGGTAGCTAGTCTGTAACATGGGTCGGTACTCGGTAGGTTACCGTAGGTACTATACTGATGCCTATTTTTAAATGTGGTTATTATTTCAAGAGACCTATTTAATTATATTATATTATTTACTCCAATTAGATAGGTATAGGGTACGTTACGAGTTATAGGACAGTTCCAAATTTTCGATCAGAAAATGAATAGGTAGGTAACAATTATTGAAATAAAAGTTAAATAGGCTACTAGGTAGTTAATTAGCCTATCACATATTTTCTTTTTTGGTAAAGGTGCACTTAATCTTCGACTGAGATTGTCAGTCAAAGCTATTCTTCCCCTTCTGTTGTTTTATTAAAAAATGAATAAAAAAGTGTACCTAGATATCATTATTGTTTAGTTATAATTTAGCAGTCTTATTGCATATTAGTCTCGTGGCTTCTAGCAAAAAAAATTTATCTAATAGAACATTTTTACTTTAATTTCATTTGAGAAAAATTAAAAAAAATTGAATCTTATGTAAAAAAAAAGAAGAATCATCTAGGTACCTAGCCCCCTTCTAGGGTAATTTCCGAATTATCGGTCAGTGGACATATGGGAAAAACAATATAAAAATTATTATTAGGTTTTAGAATTTTTATTAGAATTAATTATTAGATATAACTGAGTACCTAATAATAATAATTTTTATATCGCTTTTTCTTATAAATGTGTCCAAAGATGAAAGATGTAACTACCTAGAACTGACAGATAATTCGGAATTCACCCTAGTAGGTAGGTAACCTGGCAGGGGGGTTCGGGGGGCGGCACGCCCCCCTATATACATATATTTTATGTCTAATCAGTAATGAACTAGAAAAGTATCAATAAGGATTAAATAATGTACCTAGGTAAATAAGGATTTAAAAACGGGGGCTGGCCCGGGGCTCTTGACCAGGGGGGGGGGGGGGCTTATGACCTAGGGGGGCTCTCGACCGGGTGAAGGGGGGGGGGGGCTTATGACCTACACCCTAGGTACCTACCTAGATGATTTTTCTTCTTTTTTTTTACATAAGATTGTTTTTTTTAATTTTTCATAGGCCATATTTCATAGGTTGAAAATTGTAAGCCAATTTATGAGCCAAAATTTCTCATAAATTCTTAGCCAAGCCAATTTGGCTCATTTTTTGAAGATTTCAAGCCAAAATTAACATGGGAACATATAAGTTAATTAAAAAAATTAAGCTAATTAGACATAGTCTAGGTACCTATATCTGAGTTTTGATTTGAAATGTAAGCCAAATAATTGGCTTTAACTGACATACTCTGCAACATGGTTCCTAGGTACATACTGTTATATTTTATGTTAAATAACAAGTAGGTATATTATGGCAATTATGCTAGTAAATTAGTCGATGCGATTATTTCTATTTAATTTCCTATTTATAACAGCTACCTAGGTAGGTACCACATTGTGAATATTTAATAAAATAACAGCAGGGGAAAATTGGTTCGACAATCTCAGTCGAAGCTTAAGTGCACATTTAGATGCATCTTTTTATGGTTGAAAATGTGGAATTGACCGATATATCGGAACTAGGCTATGTAGCCTACTAGGACCTACCTAGTCTACTTAACTAGGTACCTTACGTAACCTACCTTTTTTCGCGTTTTCCATAGCAGATTTCTTCTTTACATCTAAACTGAGTTCCAACAGTTTTTTGCCGCGTGTATATTTAGCCATCTTAGGATTACAATTAATACAAATTGATAAAAGACACTAATTAAGATTCTAATCTATTAACAATTACTAAGACTTCCGGAGATGCACTGACGCAGTGTAGCGAAGATGCGGTGATTATATAGGACCGGGGGTCATATTGGTTATCATTTTCAATCAGAAGTGAAATAATAATCTGTAAAAATGATCAATATTTCCACTTCAAGCTATATTTGATTAGTTAATTATATGCATTTGCATGTATTGTGATATAATTCAAATTAGTAATTAGTCTAAAACATAATGAAAGGTACTTTTGCATATAAATATCTCCCCAGCCATCAGAAATAGTATCTTTCGATGGCTTCATCAGTCCCGCGTATTTAAATCCCACCCCCTTTTTTGGGAGTGGATTTGGCGCTTAAAATAGTGGGTGAATTGGGGAAATAGATACTTCTCTCTCAATTCGAATGATCTTGAGATATATGAAATAACTTCCTACATTGTTATGTCCTACAATCAATTGTTGATTGATTTTACAATTTAATATTTACCCTATAATGTGATTTTAATGATTATTCATTAATATCTAGCTTGCAATATAATATCATTATATCTCTCACATTTTTACCGAGAACTTATAGGTATTGATTAAATGATATAGATAGTTTAGTTACATCTTTGATCTTACATAATCAGGGCAGTACTATCTATATTCATTATAACAACAGCATTTACTTAAACGACGATTATATATGTGTGTAAATCATTCTCATTGAATGTTTATATAGTTAATAACTTCTGAATAGGTATTCATCTCTCCAAAAAATATCTTTATTTGTCTATCTCAGAACGAATTAGGTAGTATTTAAATTTTAAAAAATACGTACGCTTTCCTTATTTACGTATAGGTTCTCAATTTATAGTTACAATTTCTATCTTAAGTATCGATCTCCTTATTTTGAATAGCATGATGCAATAAATTCATTCATTTCCTTCATTTATCATTATACATATGTAACATATCAATACCTCATTTCTATAGAGGTATTGATACATTATCACCCCCCCCCCTCCCCTTCCACCCTCAAACTTTACAGCTAATCTTATATAATAATTTTCAGCGCAGAAAGAAAAGATTGACCCTCTTGCCAACATACATTTACAGAGTTGCAATGAAGTTCTCATTCATTGAAATAAACGAATAAAAAATAAATATGGCTCGTGCCTTTAGATACCTACCTATATCATAAGGCCCCCTTCACACTAGCGTTTCTCACCGCCGCCTTTGAAAAATGCTCATGACAAAAAAAATAGTTACAATTATTGATTTTAATGGAGCCCTTCACACTTGCGTTAGAAAAAATGTTAGTTAAAAAGTAGCACAGGTGTGAAGGGCACCGTTAAAATCAATTACAGCTAAACATTTTGCCATGAGCATTTTTTAAAGGCGGAGGGGCCTAAGGAGGAATCCTCTTACCCCAATCTACCTCAGTTCAGTTATTGTAGCATAGAAGATGGCCTATAAATAATTGAAATGATGAAGATATTAGGTAAGAATTAATACGTGTAGGTATTTATAAAAAATATTTATGCACTGGTTACTGTATTGATTGATCGAATTTAGATTAATTTCTGTAATATATTAGGTAGGTATTCTAATGCTGTGAGTTATTAATAATACCTTAGCGTGGTTGAGTAGCTACAGTCAGTGCACACGCGAATGCCTAGATTAACGATTAACAAATGAGTTAGTTATCAATAATAATAATTGATTTATCATAATATCATCATGTATGTGGATTTTGAAAATTAGATCTTGGTAAAACTATGAGAAGTACCTAATATATCCCGCTTTTTATATATTTTTTCAGTTCGTATAGGTAGATGCCACTCTATGGGAATATGGATATTATGATTATTTTATACTAATTTAGTGTTACCTATACCATTAGAAATAACTATTTTCATAGACATCCATCATAGTTAGGTACCTAACAATATTATCCAGGCATATTGATATTCGGTTTTGAAATATTAGGTAACAGCGTCAAAAATGTAGAACAAAAATTAAAAATCAATTAATATTGAAAATAGTTCACTATAATTTTGTTTGTATGATTAATATTAGCTTTGATATATAGTCAAAATAGCACAAAGAGTAAAATGACATTAACTGAATGAATCATTCATTTCCAGCTCATCAAATAGTTTGCAGTGGACATTAGCTAGGTACCTGAAAATGTAACATTAGTGCGTGACTGTAACGCTCATTCCCCCTGCCCCACCCCACCTCGGTAGCAAGCTGCTAACATTTTGATTGACGTACATGAAAATGAAAGTCACCCGCTTACAGTACAGTGTACATGTTTGTACGTACATACGCACACAAAAATGCACGCACTAACTGCTGTGGTCAGTGGAGGCAATTAGATATGGTGTATTGTGTAAAATAGTCATAGAATGTGTACTTATAATATCGATTATTTATCTTTACTGACTAATCAATTAAAATGTCTATTATTGTAAATGTGTAACATGTTTATTATTTAACTCTTTAACATTAATGCAATACGGAAAGCTTCAAAGCAGATGAACGTCGGTTAGCGTCTAATTACGACTTTTAATCAGGGGTTAGTTGTAAAGATGTATAGATTAATATGAAAATACCAATTAAGAGTTAATGGTTTTTAATATGATCGCAATTAACTTATTGTTCTTATATTTTAGTATAGCTTTCACAATTATTGAGTATACCACCTATGCTGAAGTAGTTAAACAAATATTCATTTGGTAGTAAGATGCAAAATTCTTCATTATGTTAAAAATGTATACAATTTTTTTTTCTTAACCTAATTATAAATCGGATTGATAATAGTTATGGAGAGGTTAATTTGGCACTATGTAAACTATCAATATTGTTAATAATTATTAGATTAATGTTGTGGATATGATTCAATTAAAATTCGTGATTATGTAATGATTGTAACTGACAAATATTTAATATTTTTATTTTACTCCCCCAGATAATTATATAATTTATCTATGATGAACTTATCATTCCTATCTGAGTTCCATGATGTACATTGTAAACGTCGATTAAAAATAGTAATGTAAATTGAGTAGAGTCTTAGAGGTTTTTTTTCGGACTCTGAATAGACTTGAGGACTGTGCTTGGGCCTTTGGACACATGAGAGCTAATGGCGATGGACATTTGGACCCATGCGTTCTACCGACAAGGAACATATGAAACGTAAGGTGACTTGCCTCAAAGTTAATTTGTTTCTTATCCAGTAGTGAATATTAATTATATAAAAATTATAGGCATATTTGTGTTTATTAATAAATAAATCAATTAGTGTAATTACTCAATTAAATTATTTTTTACATAGGTTCTCCAAGTGTTTCTTCTTTGCGTATATCTCCGATAAGAGGATGGCTCAGCTCGCACTGGGTATACGATAGAGGATTGAAGATTGGCAAAGAAAAATGTAGTATTATCACTCTATCCTTAAATAGATTTTAAAGTTTAAACTCTACAATATAATTATAAATAAAATTATAAGTCTCAGACTTCTGTTATATTTGTTGTAATTAAAATTGTTCAAAAATACTCAGAAAGAAAAACTTATAACTATTTGCTACTTACTGCATAATACTAAAGTACTAAACCAATATAACACACATTCATAAATAAAAACAGATAAGATTAATTGATAAATTCCTATATTACTGCAACGTTGCCATAAAATAGGAATGAGGGTATTAGTGCAACTTGCAGTAATATAGTAATAGGGGTATAATGGCTATTATTTTCATGCTTTTGAAGAAGTAATAAAATAATCTGTTCTTCGTTTTCTATTCCCTTACAAAGATGCTATCTTCACAAATTGTGCAGCTGTATTGTTCCATTTTGAAGTGTCCATGAAATCTCTATAATTTAAATCTGAACTAACTCAATATACAGGGTGACCCATTAAAAAGAGTATCCAACTTTGAATTAATTTAAATATTTTATTCTAAAAATTAGGATTCATGTGGAAATAAAAAATGGGTATTTCTACTGGTATCGATTATAGCGCTTAATATATATTTCTTAAAATGCAATATCTATAAAGTATTATTCAAAGTTGGGTTAACTTTTTTGTGAGTCACCCTGTATTAGTATATTCAATGTGTAGTACAGATACAAAGATAAAAATAAATATAGCTATAAAAACAAATTATTAATACGTAGTATCATATATTATTTCTGACATTTTGTACACATTCAATAAAATAATTCATTATACTCCCATTCCTATATTAGTTGCAGTAATATAGGAATTTTCAGATGAATTTTTTTTATGTGTTTTGTTCTTTATATTCTGACAAAGTTTTATTTAAAATAGTTATTAATGTTTCTAATTCTTTTCATTATGTATTCAGCACAGTGACACCGTTACAAAATTGATATGGTCATAATAATCATTAAACGTGATTGGAAACCTAACACTGTATTTTTGGGACCTAACTGGGCCTAATGTATTTTTAGCAGGAAGATTTTCATTTAAATGTGAATTTATTACGAACTACAGCCTCAGTTTCAATGAAGTGACTCCATTGAGTTATTATTCAAATTGTTATTTTGTTTACAGTTAATTTAACTTAATTATCAAGTATGTATATTGTATAATTCAAGTTTTTATTTAAAATATATTTTTATCTCTGTGATATATAATAATGTAACTACTCCAACCTATTATATTACAATCATTTCGAACTATGAAATAACTTTTTTAAATACAGATGTCTTAACATTTATCAGTTCCGCGCTATTTGCCGATGTGCACAATCGCGTTTTTAGAATCATTGAAAATGCGTGACAATCTCGAAGAGTGTGCAATGCAGGTAAAGGGTATGTAGCAGGTCCAACAGTGATGTGATGGAATAGATAATCAATTTTATGTATCTTCTTAATGATTGCACTCACAATATAATAAAATAAAATAATCATAAGTTTAATAGTTTTCTCCATATCTATAGAGTTTAAAACTTCAATTAATGTATTATTTGTTAGTAGATGGGGAGGGAGGGGAAGGGATACTAGGTAACTAACTGCCTATACACTTGCATAGAGACTCTTATGACGTATAAAATAGTGTACACAAGTATCTGACGCATGCATAAACTACTGGTAAACTTCTTCATAGAATTATGGTTAACTATTTTAAATAGGCATCACTAAATTCATTTTTTATTGATTGCATTTATAGTAATTCTGTAATTCTATGAATCCTTAATATGTAAGATATCAATAACAGATAATAAAGATGCCATGAGTCCTGACGTCACTGTGTACACTTTTTAAAGCGCGCGAAACCCCCACTCTCTCTTGCGTATGTACGTTCCTATTAAAAGTAACGTTTTAATAGTCTGAGTGAAATAGATATTGATTATTATATGAATATGAATGAAGATTTTAAGTGCATATCGTCGCATTCAATATTGTAATGCATGGTTGAAGCATTAATTAATATCCTAATTGTAAATGAATAAATATGAACATTATGTTAATATGTTGATTCATTCGTCTTGTTCGTTCTTTTTATTTTCGTAGAAGTTTACAATCTTCACTCCGTAATGATTCAATTTATTAATGGATTTAAATAATTCATTTGCCAACAGAAGTAATTGGAGCAATAACAAGCAACTAATTTAACTTGTTAACTCTAACACTGTATTGATGGTTTGACTAATAATTTTTTGTAGACTGATAATAGGTAATAAAACTATTAGAAGATATACTTTTACAGTCTTGTTCCGCATATACTATGCACTGCTTTGTGAATAATAGCTACAATAGTATTACAGAGGTATACTAGGTACTCATCACCTCTGAATCAACTTTAGACAGCAATGTATACTAACTGTGAGATGCAACGAATAGTCATTGCCTAATTTGTTTAATATTTGAATAAAATTATGAATTTATCATTAAGGAAATCATGTAATCATAGAGATAAAATTTATTGAATAAATGTAAATTAATTGTTTAGTTTATAAATGTGAGTTGTGACATCGCATATGCTTTTCTAAAACGCATGTGATTATTAGATTTGCATATGCATTTATCAACATGCTTATGCAATTATAAATATAAATTAGATGCAAAAAACAAATTGGTATAAATTGGTTTACCTAAGTGTGGAAATATAATTTCCACAATTTGAAATAATTGGTGCACAACTAGGTAGGGTCATTTCCAAATTATCGGACGGTCCACGTTCACGCAATAAAGAGAATTTAATTATTATTATTCAACTTTTGCTTTAATTGGTATCCGTGATACCTGCAGGTACCATGGATACTAATTTATATAACTAAAAGTTAAATAATAATTATTATGTAGGATACAGGTTAATACTTTTTTACCTTCGCAGAATGCGGGAAGGTTATATTATTGACACATTTATTTATTTATTTATCATCTTGTTATTCGCATAACTGAAAAAGTGTTCAACCAAATTGCCTGAAATTTGGTTATACGAGTGGTCAATGGCCAGTGACCTGCTGGCAGAACTTGGGGAGTGACCCGGTCCAAGGTCATGGTCATTTATAATTCAAAAAGTATTGAACCATATTGCATGAAACTTGTTGTGACGATTGGTTACTATTCAGTCACCAGTTTATTAGATTCTGATAGCAAACGGATAAGCGGCGGCGAAGGTATGCGCTCTACTGAGTGCACGTAATCTAGTTTCTTATGTGACCGAAAATATGGAACCGTCTGAAAATTCGAAATTACCCTAGATAGGTATGTATATATAGGTGATAGGTATTGAAATACTAATCATCATCAGGCTTCAATTGACATGATTATAAATTACTGACCGAATTACGAATCAAAGTTTGAATATGTGGTTCTAATAGCAAAAAGAGTTTCAAAGTAATTGTAATAAAAATAAATACTCCTCAAATATTTAGTTTACTATGAGTTGGAATAAAAGAAAAATGTGCATATTCCGCGCAATTTGCCGATGTTGCACAATCTATAAGTGAATGCGCTTGGCGTTTTCAAAGATCCTAAATCGCGCAGCGCATTCTTGCTTGTAATAAGCATATAATTTTATGGAAAACTCTTCTTAATTTATTTTATTTTAAAGACTATATTTTCTACATTATAAGCATCCATGAGGTTAATTCCAAACGTTTGGTAGAACGATTGATATCTCAGTAAAATTAAAATACCAGTTTTGTTCAAATTTTCTTTAGGTTTTCTGAAGCTTAATTACCAATATATTTCTTTAAAAAATTTAATTATCTAAAGAAGATCTTCTTCTTCTGGCAGGCGCCTTTAAAGAATAAATATATATATATATATATATACTAACTACCAAGTTATTATGTATAGTTTAACTATCATATTTTGATGGAATGGACTAATTAAATGCATAAATATTTATTATTGATTAATTATTATCTATCTACTCCATTTCTGTTGGTCCTGCTTCATACCATTTACCTGCCTTGCACAATCTCGAGACTGTCGCGTATTTTCAATGATCATAAAAACGCGCATCGTTTTCTTGAGATTGTGCAGCATAAAATATGCATAATTTTTGACGCGATATGCAGCATTTTATATGCCTTTTGATGCATATTCAATATAGTGTGCATATTACATGATCTAAGTTAATTACGGAATTCAAAATAAAGTTAATCTGTTTATAGTTATGTTTTGAATGTAATTTTACTTAAGTGTTTTGAATGGAACTTACAATAAAGCGAAGATGTTAATCTTACTTTTTTAAATTTCACTACAAAATGTATAACTTTTAAAAACAAAATATAGAGAAGCTGTTTTAAATTTAAACTTCTTTAATAGTAAATCATTTTCAAACATACACATTCAACTTCAAACTGTGGAATTTCATTTTATTGTTAAATGGTATTTCAGGTTTCCAACAGTGAATCTCCTTCTATTATCTGCTATTATAGTTTTGTACTGGAAAACATCCGTTCTACATCACAAGAAACAAAAGGAGCAAATGTTTCCTTCAGCCAAATTCAGTCTTCTAAACTATCCTACATTCATGTATCACATTCCGTTCATTACTTTAGTCATGACTCGAAAATCATAAACCATCTTGTTAGACCAGCGGTTCCCTTCAAAGAATCCAGACTATAAGCACTGACACTAAGTCATTAAATGGTTAATTTATACCGTTTTGTACTTAATTACTTAAATAAATTATATACCTACGATCAATTACCTTTCATATTTTTCGAGTAGTACAACTCTAACATAATTTTATTCATTTATTTATGAATAAAAACTATAAAATAATAGTAATAAACTATAAATATTTACTAATACCAAAATTCATATAAATTTATTAATTCATTTATAGTTTCAATATTCCAACTACAAACTTTTTAAATTTGAATAATTAGTTTGATTATTTATACTTGAGTCCACAGTTAAAATCGTTTTCTATGCAGGGGCCCAGAAGAAAACGGCATAGGTTAAACATTTGCGTGTTAAAAATTGACCAAGAAGTGCATATTTCTCTGTTAGCATATATGCACACGCGCATATTATATGCACAATGTCACATCCCTAGTTATTAGATTTAAATACCTGTGTTACATAGAACAATCATATTTTACTAAATATATTTTTAGCACTGTAAATTATATTTTTTTGGCAGCAAGGTAAGTTCCAAGTATTTAATTGGTTGTGTGTGTTTCGTTCACGTAAGAAAAAGAAAATAATAATTTCAATTTGCTTCTATTTTAATTTTTAACATGATATATGTATAAATTTTTTATATTAAATCAGAAATAAACTGGAAAAGTGTCGTACTATTAAATATTAAACCGTGTAATCTATTGTAGAAGAGTCTTGATCATATGGAGAATATGAACAAGAAGTGACATGTACGATGAAAGGTACATAGTACAATCAGCCAGTGCAAAGTGACTGTACATGAGCATTCGTACGTACATCAGTCATACACCCACGTTTTATAGGTCCTCTTCACTCTAAATTAAAATTTCTCTAGAAGTTCTTTAAATTGCTAAAGCTAAGGTTATATAACGGTTAGCTATCAGAAACGATTTAGTATTTGCTTCGTAATTAATTATTAAAGAAATATTCACACTCAACTGTCACAGACCGACTTTCTAAGATTAAATAGAAGAAAAAGTGTCTGAAATGAAATGTTACATCGTATTATCGTAAATTTAATGGCAATTAGGTATTTTAGTAACTAAATATTTTTCCTAGGGTAATTGTATTTAGATAGCGGTATAGGTAGCCATTTATAAAATTTGCAGGACTTTGCTAATTTTTTTTAATTTGTCAGCAGTTGATCATTCTTTTTTTTTTGCTTGTATTTCGAAGGATAGAATTGTAAATACTATAATAAAAATATAGAACCAAATTTGAAATGGTTTACAGTTTTATAATCAGTAACCTTAGGCCTAATGAATAGAGAAATAAAAATAGAGAGAGAGGGGACTTTTAAAATAAACAACACTTAAAATTCATTATATATATAGTATTTTTCTGATTAAATTTGCAATTTACAAATTAATATTAATGCACATTATGATTGTATAAATAATTTCTCAGTGCATTATTTACTAGTTATTCACTATGCATATTAAATAATAAACTACTAAATAGCTACAATGAAAACCTAATTATAATGTCAACTAAGAGCAATATATATAGATTGATAGGTAAAAATAAATTACAGTAGGGCCACAAAAATACTTGCAATACTTTATTAAGTCAATGGGCGAAAAAACTGTATCTTGGTCTCTTTTCACCACCATTTATTGTACTACATGCAAGCCTCGCTTTAAGTACACCTCACTTTGACAAAAGTGGTACTTATTTCGAGTCATGTTTCGAAATAAGAACCGTTTGTATACATAGAAAACGGAGACAATTTTTTTGTGATTTTTTTTCACGGTAACTAAAAATAACTCAAAATTATAATCCAGATGAGGTTATTAGAAGCAATTGGTTCAGAAATTCAACATGTCCTATCTTGAGGCAAGTTCCATATTTTCGAACACGTGAAAATCTTTAATAATAATCATTATTTAGCTTTTATTTCAATTTGTATCCATGATACCAATTAGAATAGAAGTTAACTAATTATTTTAATATTCTTTCCTGACATGTTCGAAATTGTAGAACCAACCAATAACCAATCAAATATTTCATAGAGCATAAATTGCTGTTTTTCAAATGTAGGCTGTAGCACAATAATTTTAGAAATCTTAAGTATCTATTAATCACCTATACTGAGTGAGAGTTGAGCTATGGATGGATTTTAAAACATTTAATAAATGCACGACTTCAAACTTTTTCATCACAGTCACAAACAATGAAAGACTGTATATTATTATTAATATGCTTATATACGCAGTACTCTGATAACTCTAAAACAAATTTTCTTTCTATAACTCATACGAAATTAGATATACAATCAATGAGTGACAATTATAAATTTCTTGTTACTTTTATTCGCTTTAGTTACTGTTTGGTAACTAAACTGAGTCGTGATTTGGTAACTAAAGCGGGGCGCCTGTATTAACAGGTAAAAACAATTATGAATTGATGGACATATTTAAGAACAGGTAAGTAAAGAGTGAGGGTGATTATTTTTTCATTAGAGTTAACTCTGTATTTTTCTTACTAAAAGGCAGTGAATAAAAAAAAAAGGTAAACATTTTAACACAGGGTGCTAACACCTTTTCCTTGGAAACTATTTTGATATACTATAACAACTTCAGTGACATATTTGATCTTATTATGAATATTCGTTCTTTGCTTGTTAGTTATTGCATGGTTAATGCCCGTTTCAGACTTGAATTTTTAACACTGCAGAAAAATAGCTCTTCTTAAAATGTGCTGCGTTTTTATTCCGTGAAGAAAAATTTAATGTGATTTTTCCTTCAGCAATAAAAAACGCAAGTGTGAACTCGTTTAAAGAAGAGCTATTTTCCGCGATCAGAACTAAAATGCATATCCATGCGTGCAATAAACAAACTAAGAACGAATTATTCATAGTGAAAACTTCAATGAGATCAAAAATGTCACTGAAGTTGTTCTATTTCAAAATAGTTTCCAAGGAAGAAGTTTAAGCACCCTGTACTAAAATGTCTACCATTGTATTTTTTCCTTTTGTTCACTGCCTTTTAGTATAAGTAAAATACAGAATTTCCTCTAAGAATAACCTACGCGCAATGAAAAAAAAAATCTTCAACACTCTTTGCTTACCTGTTCTTAAACTATGTCCATCAGTTCAAATTGTTTTTACCTGTTATTAGTACAATAAATGGTGGCGAAAAGAGACCAAGGTACAGTTTTTTCACCCATTGACTAATGATTTATGAGTATTTGAAAAATCGGAAACATTTTTGTAGCTCATACTGTATTTATAAATGATACCTATCAATACTCAAATTACATTATAATATAGTAGTAACTTATTATCAGTATTAAATTATGATTACGGTGACCAAATCACATATTTCTAATAGTTTTTTGTCTTTGTAAATCATTACTGAAATACGTATATGAAACGACTTTTTTTCATATAAGTTAACAATATTTAATATTTCATGCAGAATATGTTCTAATATTTAACTACAGGCAAGCCCCGCTTAATTATTACCAAAATAGTAACTCAGACAGCAAACTTTATATAATTGTTACTCCTGAAAATTATCATTTTCTATGAATTCTTACTAAAGAAAACGGGTTTTTAAACCTAGCGTATAAAACGGTGTGCTGTGATTTTTTGCCAGAATCTGCCTTTGAAAGTCGCAAGTAGTGAGGGGATTATTATAAGTCTAATAAGATTAGTATTTAAATTCAATCAAAGCTTAACTCGCACTCTTTATTGGAAACTAAAAATAAGTTTATGGTGAGAGGCAATCTTCTGTAAATCTTTGATTTGATTAGTGAGAGGCAAACTCGAGTAACTACGCACCCAACTTCTCCTGTAAATCTTTGATTTGATTAGTGAGAGGCAAACTTGAGTAACTACGCACCCAACTTCTCTTGTAAATCATTGATTTGATTAGTGAGAGGCAAACTTGAGTAACTACGCACCCAACTTCTCCTGTAAATCTTTGATTTGATTAGTGAGAGGCAAACTTGAGTAACTACGCACCCAACTTCTCCTGTAAATCATTGATTTGATTAGTGAGAGGCAAACTTGAGTAACTACTCACTCAACTTCTCCTGTAAATCATTGATTTGATTAGTGAGAGGCAAACTTGAGTAACTACGCACCCAACTTTACCGCAATAGGATACTGAATTTATTTGAGCGGTATAGTTGAGTAATTAGTTACCTAACTTTACCGTAGAGCGAAACCTTCATTCTGTGGAGAGCGTCACTTCGTAGTTACCCGACTTTCCCTCTTAACCCTCTAATTGTTATTAAATCCAGCTAATTATGCAATGAGTGAAAAAACTAATTAATTAATTAGTTAACCTAAAGTGAGTCTTTTTAAATAGGGCTTTTATACCCAGTGACACCACACCCACTTTCCGAATATGGTCTGTCTTATTGAGTGTCCGTTTACTGCAAATGCAACTACTTGAAGTCATGTTGAAAAAAATGAGAAAGAAATATTAATTTTCCAGTTTATTCACGATTGTCATTTTCAATCGCAATAATCCAATTTAATCAGAAAGTCTCCATCAAAGAATTACTTCGAAACATAATACCAATGTCTGATTATCAAGAAAACATCCAGAGTGAAGATTATTTCCTGGTTTCCAGAAAAGTTCGATACTATTTCTTGTATTCCAACTTTTTTCAATAGTTTTTAATCAACATTACGAGCCAAACCAATATAATGAATAATTATTCCAAAACATTGTGAAATTTATTTGCATTGCTATACATACAGAGGTACAATTTAATCAATTTAGGATGGTTCTATTTTCATAGTTTGAAAATAATTAGTTGAAATAATACATTTTCTCGTGATGCAATTTTATTTCCAAACTGAGGGTTTGACAATTCCATTTGAATAATTTCAAGGTATAATTGAATTCTGGTATAATTGAATTCTGTTGAATTATATATAGTCAAAAAATACATTATTCGAGTGTTTCCAGTGACGCTTCTTTATAATTAAATATAGATGTGCGTAAAAGCTTCCAATGAAAATGAACCGGGTAATGAGGAATCGAATTTAATAAAAAAAATTAATGTAACAAATAATTATATTAAGTATAAATGACTTGTCAATCATAAATAGATTTTTTATCAATAAATGAGTGTTTCATAACAAATATTCTTGGAATAATACTAATTGTATACCAACGCCAAATTTTGAAAAAATGACTGTTCAGTGGGATTATGACCTAATAGAATATACTAATCATGATGAGTGTTCGAAAAAAAAGTATTTTCGATTGATGAATACATATAATATACGTATTAAACATTAATTTTATGAATGGTGTTGTTTTTACTATGGAGAATGGTGACTACCCAATGATATACGTTGAAAAAATGAACCACATTCTGCCAGAAACTGGCCTCATCACAGCATAGTGAACTATCATCTTCCTTCTACCAACAATCCTGCGATATTCCTTTTGCAAACAGCTGCCGAGATTGAGAAAAACGCCCCCGGTACCACAATAGGCACAGTTTATCAAACTGTCAGGATCATAATTTTTTTTTTAGTGATTTCATTTGTGCAGTTTTATACCTAGCTGTTTTGGTGTTACTGGATTTAAAGTTACACATGAGTTAAGTAATGTATATTCTCTATATATTTATTTATAAACCATTGTTTTTGAATACATTACAAGACCATCAACAGTAATAAATATATAAATACATCCTTTGTCTTCATAAACAATTGCTAATGCTTCTCTGTCAACTTAAAGAGAATTAATTTGCATTCTGTAATTCTATTTTTTCATAAAACATTTCAGCTTCTTATCAGCTATTCTTCTTATCATTAGGCACTGTTTTGATGATTTACCAAAATCACAAATTATTCCAGGAGTTTAATGAATGAAAACAAGATCTCTGATTAATTGTCAGCACGAATCTTCGAGTCATTCCTTCCAAATTACTCTAATGAGTTTCATCTCAACTCTCAGTTTGAAAGAGCGGTGGTTCAGCAGCACTTTTCGAAAGTTACAAAACTTCTCTGGGACAACAAAAAGTCGGAAATATTCTATGACATCCCAGGATTCAGTTGCATAATTCAGTTAAAATGAATGAAGATATTAAATTCGCCATAACTCATAAATATTTTTCTTTGTGCGTCACTATACGTACTGCAGCATATGTACAGTATACACAGAGAGAAAAAAGTAAAACCGACATAGTAATATATGTATAATGGGTCATCAATTTATGTTTTGAATCAATTTATTACGTGAGTTGGTTGAACCTTATTCATGTTTTCATGTGTTTTATATTGAGGTGTGGGTCAAACGACTGTTTTGTTTTAACCAACGTCAATTTAACTACTTTTAAGTAGTACCTGCAACTCACCACGTAGGTAGGGGCAAAATCAAACCATTCACATAAGTGAAAACAAATCAAATTTGATTCAACTTATCATTTCACTGCATGTAGGTTCAATTTCATTGTATGTGTCATTACACTATGTATTTTAATAAATACTAATGTGTTTCCGCTCTATTTAGGTGCAGAATGAGGGAATACTTGGTCTTCGTATTCAGTACAACTTCGGAATTGTTGTGTAAAATACCTTACATTATAGACAGACTTTTATTGTATTTTGGTACAAATAGTTCAGTATCAAATTATTTAACAGGTATCGTTGTACATAATTATCCTTAAAATTATACCCTATATAAAATTTGTGTGTAATATATACAATGGTATCCTCGGAGAATAATTTTTAGTTTGGGAAACCGTAATAATTTAAAGATGCATAATGGCTCTTAGAATAAGATTGATTTTTATCATATATGGCCAATATAACTAATTGAAATTCTCAAAATATAAGAAAGATCCTCTATGTTATTTATTTATCTACAGTAATCAGTATATGTGTGTATATTTATTTTACATTTATAACCTCAATTCAATCTCTCAAATTCTATATAGACAGATTTGAAAAAAATATTATCAATAAAATTTCTCTTAATTTAATTATTGGATTCGGATATATAATTGAAACGCCTCCAAATAAATCTTGTTTATGTATAAATATAAACTTGAGAATAAAAAGTGATCTAATCAACAATATATTACATTCCTTGCTGTAAGAGTTCAGTTACTCGATTTAGGGCGATTGGAGCTGGTGCAATATAATTTGGTTTATTGAATCTGAGAACAGAGTTTACATCCAAGAAAATTACTAACACTAACTCTAGTTAATTTATTACTGAAGATTAAGGGGTTCATTCGGTGGTTTCGCTAGCTACCAATAAATTTTTCATTTTGAAGTATTTCATAATTTCATTTTAAGACATTAGATGTGCATTATGAAATAACGAAATGATTCTAGAATTCATATGCAGAACATCAATTATAAACTTTAATTTCTGAAAAGTTACACGATATAATTGAGGTCAAATTTTTATAAGTATGATTATATGACTTTTTTTGTCATGTCCGACAAGTCAAATTATGAAGCTAGTCTGCACGGCTAGAGGAGGTCATAATGTTATATATTTCATTATATTAATCAAAATTCTCAGTTTCGTTGTTGAAATAGACAATGTATACTACAGTAAATTGCATCAAACAATCAATACGATTTTCATATTTATAATGGATATCTTATCGAACTTGAACTTAACTCTGTTTTAAAGAAGATTATCAACTAATCATTCGATAATCTAACAATAAACCAATCTCTGATTGATTGATTGAACTAATCTATCAATCTAACAGTCTACAATCTTTCGGTAAATATAAATACTGAACAAATTATTAAATAAACCCTCACAGGCTTCCCGGCCCAAAACGTCATGTGGATAATATGTAGATGAAATCTCTCAGCCACAATCTTCATCAACAGCCTATTATCATCATCCGTATTCAGAGTCATATGCAAGTGACATCATTTCAAATTCTCACTCAGAGCCATCTTCTTCCATCAATCTTCCTAACATTACATCCAATGAAATCCTCACAAGTCTCCCGCTTCAACAGCCACTGTCATCAAATTCATGTTCACCTTATTTTTCATCTGGACTGAGAGGAATTCGCCTTAAGGCGTTTCATTTTTCTTTTTTTCGTAATAAGAAACTATAGAAAAAAACCAGTAGTGTACCGTAAATAAAAACTTATATTCCTCTATGTATAGTATATACATATTTTCCGCCAGTGAGACTGGAACGGAAAAGAGATTAATCTAATTTTTACTATCGTAGATCCTACCTTAGAAATACGATTTTTTTCGGAGGATCGTTTTATTATCATTTGCCTTACAGTAGAAAATCTCTTAGTCAAATAGAGTTATGGAAGGAACAGTTAAATATATCAACAGAACTTAAAAAGTATTCGAATAAAGAAAGAGATTTAGAGGCTAATATCATAACAAGTCAAGTAGACAGCTTGAAAAGATGAATAAACAGAAAAAGTCTGGTATTAAATCATTACAGAAGCCTGATTTACATGAAAAACACCATTTAAAAAAAATAATTGGGTTTGAATAATAAATGACAATCCCATTTAAAAAATTATGATAATCCTGTTGAAAAAAATACGTAAGTATCTTATTGAAAACAATATATGACAATCCTTATGGAAAACACATGATATTCTTATTAGGAAAACACGTGATAATCTTATTGGGAAAACACTTCATAATATATGATAATAATATTAGAAACATCAATATTAGTAAAAAAAACTTGGTAATCCTATCTGAAAAAACATGATAATCCTATAGCAAATAATACTTGATACTCTTATTGGATGAAAATATGTGGAAATCATATTGGAAAACCATATGATGATCCTATTGAGGAAAGAAATGATAGTCCATATAAATTGAACACAATTAACAGATTAAAAGTTATTATGGGGCCGTAGGAAATTGTGTAGGGTCTAATCTCCCTTCTCTATGATGGAAATAAGAGAGTGTTCACTTCACTTATAAATAATAGGGATACATATTGAAGAAAAAATTAGTACAATAAATATTCATTCAAATAATGGATATTAGTATATAGTATTTTTTCATAATTCATGAATTTGCACTATATACAACATTCTACTAGATGATGAGCAATCATATTGAGAGAGCATAGTTTGTTTTAAATATTAATGTACACAGAGCCTTGAATACGTTTTCTCTCTATTCTTAGCGTGCATGTTATAATATTACCCGAAAGAATATAAGAATAGATAGTTACTGAATTATATTTAACTGAATTTGCATTATCAACTAGTGGATACTCGTCAGTGGAATGTCCTTAATTAACTATTGAATGGCACATCTTTCTTGCCATTGTAGTTCATGATAAATGATAATCAATTGGTCCCTACTACCTTGTTATCGTGATGGTATCCAGAGCAATGAATATTGTAGATTATTCATCAGAAACTATCGAATGGTTCACTTAGTTTACTGTACGTACAATTTGTTAGCAGTTTTTCAAATACTATTTTATGGAAATATGTAAGATAATTAAACATGGTACAAGCAGAGAATTTTGGGACTTAATCAAGCATTTGCAAAAATTTTAAAGAAAAGAAAAATAGTTCATAGATGACAAAATAATATGTCATATTAATCAAATAATAAAGAGGAAAAAACAATCTATACAGAAGGTCAACTATACAAATAGGGTTAATTGATTATATGTTATCGATACCAATTGAATCAGTGATTAGCAGCTCTACTATGGACGTAATTAGCCTTCCTTGTGTAAACATGTCAATCTTCAATTTATAATCAATCTTTTCATGCATTCGATTGAACGGACGGTGAAGAGCTGGTTCATATTCAAATAACACTTATTCAGCTGATAACACCGATTGGAAACAGTAATTCTAAGTTGAAGGATCTTTTCTCTTTGCTGGGCCCACAGAAAATAATTGAAATAAAATGTAATGGTATCATACTTACTGACTTGAAAAATGGATTTATTTAATTAGAAATAATACAGACTTGATATATTAAATAATGTATTAGATAACGGATGTATTAATAATTTATTAAATAAATAATAAATTTTCGAACATTTTATGCTTCGGTATAATGCCAT
The DNA here is from genome assembly GCA_947561585.1 of Caprella mutica. Classification (NCBI taxonomy): domain Eukaryota; kingdom Metazoa; phylum Arthropoda; class Malacostraca; order Amphipoda; family Caprellidae; genus Caprella; species Caprella mutica. Next base: position 147,591 of record CANNZV010000789.1, read on the forward strand.
ATTTCTGTAGAAATGTAATTTAATTTTCATTCGGATCCAAGTTTCTCCAAATCCACTTCAGATTATAATCTTCGTCCATCTTTGTCATCAAGGAGAGGTGTTCTCTTGAAGCAGAGGTCATTAAAAATCAGAAGTCAGTAAGTATGATACCATTATAATTTATTATTTTATTTCGATTATTTTCCAATATGAAATTGTGAACTGTACATATAAGATCAAAATTTGGATTTGAGAATTTAGTTTTAAAATTATTTACATTTTAAAAAAAATTGACGATTATCACACCAGAGAATTTCGAATAATAGATATTAGGATAACAGAAAATCTGGAAACTGAAATTCGGATAAACAAAATTCCGGATAAAAATTTAAATAACAAAAGAAATCCGATTTTCTACAATCAGAATTCTTTTAAATCTTTTTTTTTAATGAGGTTCTATTAAAAAAATCCAAGTAACAACCAAAATTCGGATATTTAAAAAATCCGAAAAATATTCTAAAAATCATGATAATTTCATACGAATGATAACTTTTTTGACTATAATCGCATATTCAGCAACATCTGTAGGAAGTTTTTTTTCCTTGCAAGACACAATACATAAGTACTAAATAAGAGTGTGTCGTATATGTAAAATTTCTCATCAGTATGGAACTTTTGATTCGATTCATTTATTTGTTCTATATACTATTTTGAGATGAAATTTACTGACAAATGAATATTTGATTTAAATTTCCAATTTGTATAAAAATATTCAGTGTAAACGAAGCTACCATCAGTTTCTTTCATTAATTAAAAGATTGTATCTTTTTATTTATTGTCATTGAATCAAGAACAAATAATGAGATTGCTTTATGAATAAATGTTTTGACTATAATGAATTCGATGAAGTTACGATATCCAAATTATCAGATTTAATTACATATATTTTATACATAGATTATCCTTCTTATTTCTTTTCAGACTATAAATTGTTTCCCTTTTTCAGCCAAACATGGGTCAGTCTGGCCCATACATTTTTTTAAAGCAACTACTACGCCATTGGACTAAACAGAGAGCAAATGGTTCCTTTTCAACTGCAGAGAGTAATGAGTTTGCCTCATTTATTCACCCCCAAATTAGACACTGTTTCTTTCTCACGACTTTTATTTAATTTGTAGTTACTTACGAGAGTCTATTTTCACTAGCTGTTATGAAAATATGTAATGGAAAATATATTGAAATAAAACTTAAACTGTATTCCAATCAAACTTAAGTATTATATGATAGAGGCCGAAGTGATCAATTATAGTTTTTATATTATTTCTTAATTATTGATAGATTTATATAATTGAATTTAAGATATTTAATGAAAGAAACTTGTCAAAATCATGTTATTGAAACATCAGCAAATATATTTCTATACCAAGAGAAAGAGATGTCAGGTAAACTGACGACTTAAAGTTACTTAATATATTAATCGATGGTAGGGTATTGAAAAGTAAATTCAACAAAGAGTTAATCTCACTAAGAGCTCTCTTTGTTTGTAAAAAATATAAAGAGCATTAGTGTGGTAGTGGAGAGTGTTTCCAGGCCTCATCATCTTTTCATTTGAAACAGAGCTTCTTTTGTTCGCATAATATTTAGGAGATATTAATGTAGTAATGATAATGCGATAATAATTTTAAAATTAAAATTCTATGATACAATTGTAACCAGAAAACAATCAATTATGTAGTTTTCCAGTGATGAGATTTTGAAATTTGTTCTTTTTCTCTTCAAGTGTGAATTCTAAATAAATAAAATATTTACCATCATCCATTACCGAAATACATATAACTACATATTTTTCCATCTCTTTACATAATAATTTAAAAGTAATAATAACTTAAGTCACTTTGATCTTATCACTTTTGCACCAAATTAACTACTTTGCAGCACAGTGTGGTGAATGTTATTGCTGATTATCTGCATACGATTATACGAATTGAATCTACATATCACAAGAAGTAGTTGGATTTAGGGAAAATATTTTCTTAGATACAGAAAGTTTAGTAATACTTGTTGAATTTTTTATTCACAAATCAAATATTGAAAAAAAACTTTATTTGATTATAAATTTAAAGGTAGGTTGATTTCAGATAATCTCACCACATTTTACAATTCTCGATTATGGTGGGACCATATATTGTTAAGCCCTAATAATTACAGGTGTCCCCACTATAATTTTTCTATCATAAAAAACTGAATAAATAAATAACGAACATTTACTAATTCAAATAAAAAACAATGGCATGTATTACTTATAAATCAATTTCAATTGGATTGCATAGAGCTAGTTGTATATATCAAAAAAAAAAAATAATGTTATGTAATCCTTTTTTAACAAGCAAAGGATTAACAACATTGTTAATCCTTTGCTTGTTAAAAATTACTGAGAAATACAGTATCACATTGCTTAATTTATATAATGTAATAGTTTCATACTGCACAAATAATATTAAAGTATGCCGAATATCAGTCATTATAATTTTTTACCAAATATAATTATGAATTCCCTACTACACGTAATAAATGAAACGTAAAAATAATGTATAGAAAATATTTGAGAACACCTTATTATTATTCAAAAGACTAGAAAATTATGCCGTAAATAACAATCTTCAACCTGACATAACTTTTTTCTTAATAAAAGTAATATTGTGAATTTAAGGGGGTCAACCCACTTTTCTGAAAAAAACTTTCTTATTTTCAGACCAATCTTTTTGAAGTTTGTGTGGTATACGTAACTTTGTAAAAAAAAACACATTTTATTAGTGTAACTTTTTCAATTTTGACCTTTACAAATTTCAATAGACGAGAAGAGTATGAGTGTATATGTTAGAATAAAAAAGAAAACAGTTTTGAAATCCTTGGAACATTTCAAACAAATAAATAGGGTGGTTTTTCATATTTTTATCTGTTTTTTTTAAAAGAATTTTTTGATTATCGATTTTGAACTGCGATATAAAGAGAACGAGGAATAAATTCACAGTAGCAGTTCAAAATAGATAATATTTTTGTTCGAACTGTTCCAAGGATTCCAAAACTGCCTTCGTTTTCATTCTTTCATTCTTGTTTTCAAATTGTAAAAATAAAAAAATTTAAATTGTATTTTCCAACTAAAATAGACGAGAGAATAATGAGTTCTCACTCTACAAGTAAACCAAAAACAGTTTCAGTATCCTTGGAACATTCATAACTAACCTATGGATGGCTTTTTCTAAATTTCTTCATCGTTCTATTTTCATCGCGGTTCAAATTCGATTTTTTTTTCGGAAATTTTAATTAGTCATCAAAAAATGTTTATAAAAGAAAACCAAACCAGATGGAAATTGAAAAAAACCTTTAAATATTTATTCAAAATGTTCCAAGGATTCCAAAACTGTCTTCGCTTTCATTTTAGAATATACACTCGTACACTTCTCATCTTTTGAAATTTGTAAAAAAAAATGTTAAGTGAAAAACTTTTTTTTTTCAAAAACTAAAGCCAAAATCGAAAAAAGTTAAACGAATAAAATGTGTTTCTTTTACGAAGATACACATACCGCATAATTTTCAGAACGATCATTTCAAAAATCAAATAGTTAAAAATCCTGAATTTTGACCCTCACCCAACACCCTCTTTTGGACCCTCGATGATAAAGCGGTCGATCGTACCCTCACAAAAATTTGGGACACAGAATGCCCACTACCTAAAGACTCTTTTTCATTAATAAAAAAAAAATATGATAATTTGCACCAAAATCGATGGGTTGACCCCTTAAATTATATGCCAATGATTTTGAATGATATCTTAGATACTAAAGTCATATGTAATTTGTATTGATACATAGCCAGGTTTCTTTACCACTAAATAGATGAAGAAACATATAATTATTATTGGAATTGACTTTGGTTATTAATGGTGGATTGAAATTTGAAACACTTGGAATATATATTTATATTCTCAAATGAATTGAAATTATTGTATAAAATTGAATATTGTTTTCTACTTAATATCAAAAATTGAATTGTTATACTTTTATCTAAGTTATTTATTAAATAAATTACTTCCATATTGTTATTTAACCAATTTAATGCAAATTGATCATATATTGATTGTCCAGAGAAAATACGTAGAATACTTTCTGGAACCTCCATTAAATATGACATTATTGATTGTATAATGCAAAATATTTATTTAAAATACAAGAATTAGATAAAGATAGTAAATTCATATCTCGAATTTGTTTTCACTAATGGTCAACCTAATAAAAAATATAAATGGTAGGACAGACTCGATCCCGCATAAGTGTCTCGCGATAAAAACGTTCGCCGTTGAAATGACCTAATTGAGAAAGGACGAAATTTATGTTCGGTTCCATCCGCATTCTGAGTTATGACGCCATGAAAGGGGCTGAATTGCCTGCAATATACGCAGCTGTAAAAGAGAAAATAACACAACATTGAGAACAGCAATGAGCTCATAGGGGTGAGTAATTAGCTTTACTTTTATTTAATTTTGTGTTAATAGAGGTATTAATATACTATATAGAAACTTGATAATGGAAGAAATATAACAATATAGAATTTGTATGTTGAAAATCAAATTTTCATTATTTTATTAACACGAAAAATACCTTCTCTTTGCTACAAATATGTATTTTTTAAAGATAATATTTTTACTTTATAACAACTATCCATCCATTTCATATAGAATGCAATATTAATTGGAATTGCAGGGAATTTTTGCAGTGTATGTTTCACACCAGATCTAGCAAGGAAGATATCATATCAGATGGTGTCCCTCTATAGTATATATTATAGATAAAAAAGTTAATAAGATAAGATTATGGTAGATAGGCATGGTAGATAGGTATGGTAGATAAATAAGTACAGTAGTTAAGTACGTTCGATAGGTATGGTAGATAAATAAGTACAGTAGTTAAGTACAGTCGATAGGTATGGTAGATAAATAAGTACAGTAGTTAAGTACGGTCGATAGGTATGATAGATAATTAAGTACAGTAGTTAAGCACGGTCAATAGGTATGGTAGATAAATAAGTACAGTAGTTAAGTACGGTGGATAATTATGGTAGATAAATAAGTACAGTAGTTAAGTACGGTCGATAGGTATGGTAGATAAATAAGTACAGTAGTTAAGTACGGTCGATAGGTATGGTAGATAAATAAGTACAGTAGTTAAGTACGGTCGATAGGTATGGTATATAGAATGACCTGATAACTCGCCGATGGGAAACTTGCAACCGGACAATTATTCGCCATGAGGACAACTCGCAGCTAGGACAATTCGACGCAAGGACAACTTGCCGTGTGATATATGTTTTACCAAACTGTATATATATAAAATATTATAAATATAAACTGTGTGTTGTCAATTAATTATCAAATCTTCTTAGCCCTTTGTAATAATGTTCTTATTTCCATTTTGGTTAATGATGTTATCCGCCTTTGATAAATATTATTCACATTTTAATACTAATAATTTAAACTTTTTCAATAATTGTTCTTTATAGTAACACCATTATAAATGTGACCAAATTTTCCGAGCCCGAATTTTCCAAGACCGAAATTTCCTAGAACCAGGTATGGTATAGATAGCTTCGGTAGATAGGCTTCACATGTAGTTTTTATTAAGTACGGTACCAAGGAAGATTTTTATAACAATGACTGTCGAGAGCAATGCTAAATTATTGACTGGCATTGCAATATTTCCATATATTATATAGGAATATAATAATCAATCGTAATTGATTCCGAATTTATTAATTTGAAATAAAGAATATCCTTCAGTTACATATACGCAATTATTTAGAATTATTATATATTTACTCACATCAATACCATAATTAAATTGTTTATTGAATATACACTTTAAGTTACAAAGATGGACATAAATATTACTGTTTGATTCGATGCAACTTACGAAAAACTATTTTCTACTTCAATATTGTAAACTATCCTAGCAATGGATACACATGACTGCAAACTTTTATATGCTATACACGTGCGTTTAGATTGGGGCCAGTTGGTGAATTAATAACTGGAATAAAGCCTATGATTGTCAATCACGGTGAACATTGATCGTGTTTAATCGTAAGATATAATTCCTAATAAAATCATTGGAATTTCATGTCGAAAATATGTGACCAAGGACAACAGTCTATAAGTATTGAAATAATCATTTTATCATCAATTAAAGCCTAGGATTGGTGATAACCATTTTGCAATTGGGAGTTGATGATTAATAGTTTGTTCGTCACAAAGTGCGCTGTATACCGTGTTTGTCATGCGTGAATATTGTGAGTCTCCTTATTATTTTTTATTGGTCTCTGACAGTCGATTTGACCATTCACTGATGTAACTAACAATTAGACATGTGCCATAGCGAATTCCTGTATCAATAGTGAAATGTTGTATCCATAGCGAATTACTGTATCCATTCCGAATTGTTGTATCAATAGCGAATTACTGTATCCATTGCAAATTACTGTATCTATTGCAAATTACTGTATCCATTGCAAATTACTGTATCCATTGCAAATTACTGTATCCACTGCAAATTACTGTATCCATTGCAAATTACTGTATCCATTGCGAATTACTTTATCCATTTCTAATTGCTGTATCCATTGCGAATTACTGTATCCATTGCAAATTACTGTATCCATTGCGAATTACTGTATCCATTGCGAATTACTGTATCCAATGCAAATTGCTGTATCTATTGCAAATTGCTGTATCCATTGCAAATTACTGTATCCATTGCGAATTACTGTATCCATTGCGAATTACTGTATCCAATGCAAATTGCTGTATCTATTGCAAATTACTTTATCCATAGCCAAGTACCGTATCAAAACTACAAAACAGGAAGTAGTTTTTGAATGAATAGTTTAGAAGTTCAATGAATAGACTGCCGAGAAGAAAATTGATATTAAGGATTTATATTTGAAAATTATTCATAAATTTCTTATAGACATCATATAACGGCTTCTATTTAATCACAACCATAGTAAAAAATCAATGAATTGAAATCCTAAACAATGTGTCAAAATTCAATGATTACACCGACGATGAATGCGAAACTGTATGCATTAATTGAAAATGAAATATATACATATATTCAGAAAGTATAAATTTTTATATTTGAGACAGTCTAAAAACGAAACTTCTTGTTTTTGATGTAAAAATATGTTTAAAAAAAATACCATTTGTTTATTACTCGAAGAAATTATTCCAATTTGATAATTTTTAAGATTTTCCAAATATTTTAAAAGATAATGTTGAGGGGATGTCATATTTTCATTTTGAAATTAATTAACATGATATCCTGCTTCTCGATATATTGAATAAATTTGTATTTCTTCTAATGAAATTTATTTAAATTCGTAGCAGTAGATTTCTATTGTAATATCTTTTATCTGTCAATGTAACAAAGAAACAAAGGGGTAAGTTTTCAAATAAAATATGTTGTTGTTGTTGTTTCATGCTAGAAACATTAAAGAACTGCTCTGGTAAATTGATGAAAATCTGTAATTGATAAATCCTCAAAGGCTACGTGTTATGCATAGAAAATGTGAAAAAAATAATAATTTAGTCTCTTACGGATTAGTTGAATGGAATTCACTATCAGAGAAAACAGTCACTGTGATGATGTACTATCAGAGAAAAGAGTCACTGTGATGATGTACTATCAGAGAAAAAAGTCACGGTGATGATGTACTATCAGAGAAAAGAATCACTGTGATGATGTACTATCAGAGAAAAGAGTCACTGTGATGATGTACTATCAGAGAAAAGAGTCACGGTGATGATGTACTATCAGAGAAAAGAATCACTGTGATGATGTACTATCAGAGAAAAGAGTCACTGTGATGATGTACTATCAGAGAAAAGAGTCACGGTGATGATGTACTATCAGAGAAAAGAATCACTGTGATGATGTACTATCGGAGAAAAGAACAACTGTGATGATATACTATCGGAGAAAAGAATCACTGTGATGATGTACTATCAGAGAAAAGAATCACTGTGATGATATACTATCGGAGAAAAGAATCACTGTGATGATATACTATCGGAGAAAAGAATCACTGTGATGATGTACTATCGGAGAAAAGAATCACTGTGATGATGTACTATCAGAGAAAAGAATCACTGTGATGATGTACTATCGGAGAAAAGAATCACTGTGATGATATACTACCGGAGAAAAGAATCACTGTGATGATGTACTATCAGAGAAAAGAAGCACTGTGATGATGTACTATCGGAGAAAAGAATCACTGTGATGATATACTATCGGAGAAAAGAATCACTGTGATGATGTACTATCGGAGAAAAGAATCACTGTGATGATATACTATCAGAGAAAAGAGTCACAGTGATGATGTACTATCGGAGAAAAGAATCACTGTGATGATGTACTATCGGAGAAAAGAATCACTGTGATGATATACTATCAGAGAAAAGAGTCACGGTGATGATGTACTATCGGAGAAAAGAATCACTGTGATGATGTACTATCAGAGAAAAGAATCACTGTGATGATGTACTATCGGAGAAAAGAGTCACGGTGATGATGTACTATCAGAGAAAAGAATCACTGTGATGATGTACTATCAGAGAAAAGAGTCACTGTGATGATGTACTATCAGAGAAAAGAGTCATGGTGATGATGTACTATCAGAGAAAAGAATCACTGTGATGATGTACTATCGGAGAAAAGAATCACTGTGATGATATACTATCAGAGAAAAGAGTCACAGTGATGATGTACTATCGGAGAAAAGAATCACTGTGATGATGTACTATCGGAGAAAAGAATCACTGTGATGATATACTATCAGAGAAAAGAGTCACGGTGATGATGTACTATCGGAGAAAAGAATCACTGTGATGATGTACTATCAGAGAAAAGAGTCACTGTGATGATGTACTATCAGAGAAAAGAGTCACGGTGATGATGTACTATCAGAGAAAAGAATCACTGTGATGATGTACTATCAGAGAAAAGAGTCACTGTGATGATGTACTATCAGAGAAAAGAGTCACGGTGATGATGTACTATCAGAGAAAAGAATCACTGTGATGATGTACTATCGGAGAAAAGAACAACTGTGATGATATACTATCGAAGAAAAGAATCACTGTGATGATGTACTATCAGAGAAAAGAATCACTGTGATGATATACTATCGGAGAAAAGAATCACTGTGATGATATACTATCGGAGAAAAGAATCACTGTGATGATGTACTATCGGAGAAAAGAATCACTGTGATGATGTACTATCAGAGAAAAGAATCACTGTGATGATGTACTATCGGAGAAAAGAATCACTGTGATGATATACTATCGGAGAAAAGAATCACTGTGATGATGTACTATCAGAGAAAAGAATCACTGTGATGATGTACTATCGGAGAAAAGAATCACTGTGATGATATACTATCGGAGAAAAGAATCACTGTGATGATGTACTATCGGAGAAAAGAATCACTGTGATGATATACTATCAGAGAAAAGAGTCACAGTGATGATGTACTATCGGAGAAAAGAATCACTGTGATGATGTACTATCGGAGAAAAGAATCACTGTGATGATATACTATCAGAGAAAAGAGTCACGGTGATGATGTACTATCGGAGAAAAGAATCACTGTGATGATGTACTATCAGAGAAAAGAGTCACTGTGATTATATACTATTAGAGAAAAGAGTCACTGTGATGATGTACTAACATAGAAAAGAGTCATAGTGATGATTTTCCATAAAGAAGAAAAGTCACATTAATAAATTTCAACACAATTCAATTTCAGACCTAATTTGTTGCTTTTGAAGTATTTAAATATGCGTCTACTTTTTGTATTGAATTTTTAATGATTCATCTCGAAATAAAATATTAAGCTCAACAGAAAACAAAAAGTTAATATTGAAATTTTAGATTAAATTTTATTTCACTTTTCCAACAGTAATCGTTTCGATAGTCATGAGATTAAATAATGTATTTACTCAACGTACAAAAATAAGCGCACCATCATTTCGTTTATTAATGCAATATTCTCTTGTTGTAATCATTAAAATGAAATTTATACGTTTCGTTTCCGAAGAGAAGGATTATTCATTCAGTAATATTAATAGTAATCAATAAGTAATATATTCCATTAATATGAACATGGGTGAAAATATCAGAATTTCATGTAAAAGCCGTGTTATTAAGTAATGAATAACAAATTATATTGCATTGTGTCACTGAGTATGATTATTAATCAGTGTGATGTGATAAGATTAATTTAAATGCTATCATTAATGTTATATCAAAATACGATATACTGATCACGTAACTTTCTTTTCCAATAAATCGTTTGAGTTGATTAGATGTATAATATCAATTTTCTTCATATTATGTTTCATAATGAATTAATTATTGAATTAAGATGAATATATCTCTTCATTATCATTGAATTCAAATCAAACCTAATATTATTTTGGATAGAAAAATTTATAAATGAATTGTAAAAATATTGTTAAAGATCGATCGTTTTGAAGTTACATACAGAAAAAGTAAAACTATTCTCTCTGTTTTCTATTATGTACTGGCGATTAATTTCACAGTAAGGTACCATTAAAAGTTAGAATAGAGTAACTTCAGTTCTTCACAGTAGTTTGCATGTTCACAGTTGTACATTTCGTGACCTCACACGATGAACACCAGCCAAAAACTTAGTATAAAAATAACAGTTGATTTAGAACATTCATTAGCTGAAGACATTCCTTTTTACTTAGGATTAAATACATCTTTCTTTCATTTTCTGAAACTACTATTATTTTAACTGCAATTTGAGTGAAATAGTCTAGAGTATTTATTATCAATATTCCTTTAGCAATCCACATTTATTCAATAGAGTCTACGGTATTTGCTACTAATATTTCATTTACTTTACAAATGAATCCAATTCAATTTAAGATTTTTATGATACATATATTTTTTCAGTCATTTAGAAACACAACCAAAAACTGGTTAATATCTACATTTATCTGGTTTTTTTCTTATTTATTACTGTACTAGATATGTGTCACATTAATTTGAAAAGAAATAATAGAATATAAAAGATAAAGTTTCGTCAATTTTTTACCATTAATTAACGAATATCTTCCTTTATTTTTCAATAAATATAAATGCAATGGAAAAGTTAAAAAATGAATATCTGTTTTTATTTTATCAATAAATATACGAATGCAATGACAAACTTCACATTATACAAAGTACGCAATGTACATTATATCTCAAGCAACACAAGGAAATGGGGCCCATGTGGACACTAGGTTGACAAATCGTATATCGCAAAATGGGCCAAAATAGTGACAGCATGAGCGGTTATTTTGAAATCATTTGTGCCAAAGATGTCACCAATATTTTAATCAAGTTTCAGCCATTTAATGTTGATACGCTATATGATACAAAATTTAAAGTTATTTAATACACGATGATTCTTTAAGTAATTGTAGTACTCTGTATTTAAAATATTAATCGTACATATGCAATATTTTTAACATTGATGTACATGAAAACATAATCATAATAATTATATAAATAATTATTACACTTCATTTAATTTGCACAATTACCATCATTAGTAATGTTTCGTTGATTAAATTATCAATAAGCTATAATAATTGATATGTTTATGTAATCATGTATATCAATGATAAAAATAATACACAAAATGATATAAATTTTTAATACAAAATGCAGTAATTAGTTTCTCGTACAAGCTCTCAAAATGCAGCATTAATTATAATTTTAATAATTTCACATTAAAAAATTGGTTCTTGTTCACAGTAAAATGACGATTAATTGAAGAATATTCTTGCATCTCCCGCGGCGCGTCTCACGGGCAAGTGCTAGAGTCAGAGTATTCAGCCATACCAAGTCCCTGAGATATAGCTCCTCCCACATTATGAATATATATGCGATATATTTTAATATGTTTCTCGGAAATGTTTGACAATTGTCTTGGAATATTTATGTACATTAAATTAATGTATTGTATCACGTGAATAATCTTGGACTCTAATTATTTTAATTTTAATCATGCTAATTAATTATTTAAATTATTTTATCATTTTAATTAATTATGCTAATATTGTTCATTTAGATTTTAATGAATATATATTGAACAGTCACTGTGATCCTTTTTGTTAATTATATTTATGCTATGCAACCACACCAATAATAGTAAATGTCCAGGATCACAGTGACACATTTAATCAGTGTTCTTCTGAGTCTCATTACAGACACATGCTGTATACTCAAGTGTTGTGGTTCCAGTAAGAACTAGCGAACCTATTTACAAAGGACTTCACAGTTGTGACATCAGGGAATCGTGATGAGTAGTATTACACGCAGTGTCTTTAATCACCACTCCGAACTTTCCACTATGATTGGCTAAGTAAGAGACGAGGTGCGAGGCTGGACGATACGGGACAACGCATCTACAAATCATAAGCTGACAGTCTAAGTATTGGAGGTTTGTTGTTATATAGGCATAGTATATTAGCAACTATTCGGTGACTGTTCTATAGCTATTCATCTCAAACCCATCTTATAAACTATTAAACTCTTATAAACTATTAAACTCTTATAAACTATTAAACTCTTATAAACTAATAAACTCTTATAAACTATTAAACTCTTATAAACTAATAAACTCTTATAAACTAATAAACTCTTATAAACTATTAAACTCTTATAAACTAGTAAACTCTTATAAACTATTAAACTCTTATAAACTAATAAACTCTTATAAACTATTAAACTCTTATAAACTATTAAACTCTTATAAACTATTAAACTCTTATAAATTAATAAACTCTTATAAACTAATAAACTCTTATAAACTATTAAACTCTTATAAACTAATAAACTCTTATAAACTAATAAACTCTTATAAACTATTAAACTCTTATAAACTAGTAAACTCTTATAAACTAGTAAACTCTTATAAACTAATAAACTCTTATAAACTATTAAACTCTTATAAACTAGTAAACTCTTATAAACTAATAAACTCTTATAAACTATTAAACTCTTATAAACTAATAAACTCTTATAAACTATTAAACTCTTATAAACTATTAAACTCTTATAAACTAATAAACTCTTATAAACTATTAAACTCTTATAAACTAGTAAACTCTTATAAACTAATAAACTCTTATAAACTATTAAACTCTTATAAACTAGTAAACTCTTATAAACTAATAAACTCTTATAAACTATTAAACTCTTATAAACTAATAAACTCTTATAAACTATTAAACTCTTATAAACTAATAAACTCTTATAAACTATTAAATTCTTATAAACTGTTAAACTCTTATAAACTATTAAACTCTTATAAACTATTAAACTCTTATAAACTATTAAACTCTTATAAACTATTAAACTCTTATAAACTAGTAAACTCTTATAAACTATTAAACTCTTATAAACTATTAAACTCTTATAAACTATTAAACTCTTATAAACTATTAAACTCTTATAAACTATTAAACTCTTATAAACTAGTAAACTCTTATAAACTATTAAACTCTTATAAACTATTAAACTCTTATAAACTATTAAACTCTTATAAACTATTAAACTCTTATAAACTAATAAACTCTTATAAACTATTAAATTCTTATAAACTGTTAAACTCTTATAAACTATTAAACTCTTATAAACTATTAAATTCTTATAAACTGTTAAACTCTTATAAACTATTAAATTCTTATAAACTGTTAAACTCTTATAAACTGGTAAACTCTTATAAACTATTAAACTCTTATAAACTATTAAACTCTTATAAACTATTAAATTCTTATAAACTGTTAAACTCTTATAAACTATCAAACTCTTATAAACTATTAAATTCTTATAAACTGTTAAACTCTTATAAACTATTAAACTCTTATAAACTATTAAATTCTTATAAACTGTTAAACTCTTATAAACTATTAAACTCTTATAAACTATTAAATTCTTATAAACTGGTAAACTCTTATAAACTATTAAACTCTTATAAACTATTAAACTCTTATAAACTGTTAAACTCTTATAAACTATTAAACTCTTATAAACTAGTAAATTTTTATAAACTATTAAATTCTTATAAACTATTAAACTCTTATAAACTAGTAAATTTTTATAATCTAGTAAAATCCTAAATCAATCCTAAATCTTGATATAAACCTAAATTTCCATATTTACATAATTGGCTACAAATCAAAGTCCCTTGTACTTTCAGGTTAGTACATTCAAAATATCTAAATATATTCTTTCTCATTCATAGTGATAGATTCATCTCTTCTGTGCCACCTGGAGAGACAGCGATGAAGCAGACCCTCACATCAAAATCACATTCATTTAAATTCAGTAGTCTATAAATACGTAGTAATCAAATACGTAAATGTCATTTGGAATCTTATCAAATTCAGATCTCAAAATAACTCTAATTTACAATCCTAATGTAAATTCATGAGTCAATTTATCAATAAATTATATGTTTCTCATTTTATTATTTCAAACCCCTTTGGTACATTTTATTTATGAAAACAATTCGTAATCGGTGGCGAATAATAAATGAATTATAAATACGATGAGTATTGTTACTAACAACAAATACATTAATTTCACGGAAAATAAATATCAAGTCAGTCATTTGAAAGCTACAATACAATCACCAGTCCTTTCATCTGTTAGTGCCTCACAATAACAATATAGTTGTACCTCACAATAACAATATAGTTGTACCTCACAATAACAATATAGTTGTACCTCACAATAACAATATAGTTGTACCTCACAATAACAATATAGTTGTACCTCACAATAACAATATAGTTGTACCTCACAATAACAATATAGTTGTACCTCACAATAACAATATAGTTGTACCTCACAATAACAATATAGTTGTACCTCTCAATAACAATATAGTTGTACCTCGCAATAACAATATAGTTGTACCTCACAATAACAATATAGTTGTACCTCACAATAACAATATAGTTGTAAATCACAATAAGAATATAGTTGTACCTCACAATAACAATATAGTTGTACCTCACAAAACAATATAGTTGTATCTCACAATAACAATATAGTTGTACCTCACAATAACAATATAGTTGTACCTCACAATTACAATATAGTTGTACCTCACAATAATAATATAGTTGTACCTCACAATAACAATATAGTTGTACCTCACAATAACAATATAGTTGTACCTCACACTAACAATATAGTTGTACCTCACAATAACAATATAGTTGTACCTCACACTAACAATATAGTTGTACCTCACAATAACAATATAGTTGTACCTCACAATAACAATATAGTTGTACCTCACAATAACAATATAGTTGTACCTCACAATAACAATATAGTTGTACCTCACAATAACAATATAGTTGTACCTCACAATAACAATATAGTTGTACCTCACAATAACAATATAGTTGTACCTCACAATAACAATATAGTTGTACCTCACAATAACAATATACATAGTTGTACCTCACAATAATAATATAGTTGTACCTCACAATAACAATATAGCTGTACCTCACAATAACAAACAATATAGTTTGCATACATCAAACCACTGAAACTAATCCCTAGGCTAATTCATCAAATAGACTTGTTCTGATGCTCATTATTCGCTCATCAATAGAGGCTGCTAGTTGGCTTTATTAATTAGATTCCTGGTGTTATTATTATTGTTTCATGAATAACAAGAGAAGTGAATCACAGTCAAAACAAAATTGATTTTTTTTCCTTTCTTTTCTGTTCTAATGAAAAGTAGAAATTACTACAGAATTCACTATGGCAATAATATGAAAAATGAAGGATCTTTTTATAAATCTGAAAAATTTCCCTTGTTTGTAAGGTAAAAGATCCATTCACCTCTCTGACCCATTAATTAAAAGTGGTAAATAGTCTCTAAATTATACTGTTTACTAATTTCGGTTACTATTTGATTTTCAACAGAATTCTCATAATACTAAAAATTTATAATCAGAGTATTCTTCTTCTTGTTCTCTCCTTAGTTAGTTAGTTAGTTAGAGAGTTCACTAGTTTGTTATTTTATGTTTTAATAGTTACATATAAGCATTAATTAATGTTAACCATCATACAGCGAACCCGACATGATAGATTTTCTGTTTCTTTTTAAATTGTTTTTTTTAAATCGGAAAATTACCGTAATATTTTCAGGATGGTTGGTTGCACAATATATGCTAATTTATGTTACTCTTTAACTTATAAATTACAGTTCAATTCATAAATCGAAATCCAGATCGGAAATCAGAAAGTCATGATAACGGAAATACGAATAACATAGGTCCAGATAACTGAAATTATACTTAAAAAGAAAATATGAATTCCAGCCAGACCATTAAAAAATAAAGAGAATAACCGGAAAGCACACACGATTATATCAAGATTTGATTTTTCTGGTGATTTCTCCCGTTTATTTTTCAGATTTATTTGTTGTTTGCTGTTTGTTGTTCACTTTTTTTCGCATCCAAATTTGTTGTATTCGATTGTTTGTGATATGCATATTTTGTTAATTTAATGTGTCTCATCCCGTGAAAAAATTATACGAGTACTATTAAATTAAACTTACCACTGGATTAATATTTGTAATAATTTACATTGTTAAATTTTACATAATATTTAAATCATTATATTGATATTTATGATATTTTTCCCGATATTTTTTGACCACTTGAGTATCATATTGCATAAAGTTCATTCGAAATTTTACTTCTACTATGTCCATGATGGTCGAGTGGATAGCGAGGGAAATAGGAAACAACAAGTTGAGAGTTTGCGAACCGGAATCACCACTTCTTTAGTTTTTCCATTTCTTTCAATTTAAATTTGTATATAACAATATGTGTCATTAAACTAATTCATATAAAGCCAAATGTATTGGCTGAATATCCTCTCAATATCCCAATTTTATCACCTTGTTTTCAAGGGAATTATAATTTCTGTATTCCTTGCCATTCCCTTGATATCGAGAGAATATTCTTGAGATATTATATTTAAATCCCATTATTATTCCCTCGATATCATTTGGGGACATCCGCAAATCGCAAAATACGTCAAAATGGGGCATCCCCTCGATAAAGTATCGAAGTAATAACCCCAGGGAATTTCCCCGGAATATCCCTGGAATAATTTTTTGTTACCTGGGTTACGTCAATATTAATTAAAACGATTGCTTCGTTATAAACTTCGTTTAAAAAATAAAAATGCATTTCAAGATGGAAGAAAATGAGTGATCTGTCACCATTTGTTTGTTGTCAAGTTTTATCGAGAATTCATAGCAGAATATCGTCGTTTTTCAGCCAGTTCTTCAAAATAAAAAAGACAAAAACACAGAGAGGGAGAGACTGTAAGTCAGACAATGTGCATTTGAATATTGGACAATATGTACTTGACTTGAAGGCACTGGAGTGAGTATGAGTGCATGACGAAAATAATAATATATTACTTCCTGTGAAATCAAATAAAGAGAACTATTATTACATTTTGATAAAAATAATTATTACAGTCTTTAAAAATAATTATATTCAGGGAATAACATAATTATAGCTTAAATATTTTTGATATCTTTCAAGTATTATATATTTTAAATTCTTTGCCCAATATTTGAATTTCAAATTATAATTAATGTGCCGTATATAGGATAATGTTATATATAGTAAACTAGAACAGAACTACATTATTATGATTAATGGAGTAATGATTGAAAAGATCACCTAATTGTATCATTTTTTTATTTCGTAGATATTTACCGAGTACCCTTCCAGATGTCTGAGTGAAATATCAGAGCTCTAGTGAGACTAAAACCCACTGGGGGGAGAGAAAAAGGGAAGGGAGCGCGGCGAGAATTGGGACTGCGCTAAATGGTTTATGCACACCCTATCAGACACTAATAATTAGTAATAATTAAATATCTTGCCATATCTGGTATGGTTCTTTCTGCTGAGACTATACACAATAGCAATTGACAGATATACGGGTTTGGTCACACTCGATATCTCATAAGGACAGGATGTCGGGTGTCACAGCGCAGCCAGCTACACTACAACTTTGAAAGCATTTTTATGACACTTCTCTAAACCGAAAAATCTTGGTATTCAAAAACCTAAGGCTTTTACAGTTTGAAAGCTACGGTATTAGTTTTTTTTTCATTCGATTTTTCAGGAAATTCTCTTGAGCTGTGGGAGCTTGTTTTTTTCGACTTTCAATAATTGTTCGAAATATGGAATTTTGAAAAATAAAATGATTTCTTTTTTCACGAAAAAATCGATATTTCAAAAAAATTATATGAAAATAAAAAAAACAAGCTTCTACTGCTCTATAGAATTTTCTGGGAAATCGAATGCAATTAATCTCAATGCCATAGCTTCAAAATTGTAGGAGCGTTAGGCTTTTTTAGAAAGGAGTTGAAATACGTTCGAAGTTCGAATAACTCGTTTTCTATGGGTCTAATCGATAAAATGACACGAGCAAAACCGATAGAGAATTCAATTTCATATTAGGGTACTAAGTTTCAGAACCGTACCTTCATTAATAAAAAGTTTTCAAAAACCATGTACGGTCCCCTTAAACTTAGTAACCTAGACGCTGACCCGGCTGCATTAGTCCTCATTGAAAAATATTAATTACTTTGATACTAAACCAATTTGGTAGCTGTTTTTTCATGACTTTTACTTTATTACATAATTACATACTATTAAAATAAACGTAGGTGATAAATGGTAAGATATTCATATCGTGAGTATTTAATCGAATATATTAGGAGTATATCAGAGCTTTTTTTAGTTATGAGATGCCCGAGTGTGTTTGAGTACATTATGGAGAATACCCAATTGAAAATAGAAGCAAGTTAGAGACGGCAGATAGGTCAATCAAATTAGTTACCACGCTGAGAGCAGCGAGAGCGCGGCATAGGAGCCAAACTGACCACTTTTGGGGAAAATACCAATCCATCGCAACTGCGCAGAACTACTTTGGGCACCTGCTCATAACTGTGGATGCGCGGCCCTTAGAAAAATTGCTATATTAGTAATGTAATATTACAGTTGTGCCCACGGGCTGTGCATCTGCAGTTAGGCAGTGCACTAGGTAAACAGGAGCATGCGCCCAGAGTAGTTCCGCGAACTGTTACAATGGTGTAAAATTATCCCCTAAAGCGGTCAGTTAGGCTCCCACGCTACGCTCTCGCTGGTCCCTGACTTCCATGGTGACTACTCCGATTGCCTTAACCGTTGCCTCGAACCTGCTCCTATTTTCTACGGGGTATCTCACTATAATCAGTTAATTGTAACCCTTAGTGGCTTAGTTAAATGTGCAACAATAATTGCGAACACCGAGTATCGTAGAGAAGGGTAAGCCAAACCCACACTGAGTTAAAAACAAGAGTTAAATATACTCAAAATTGAGTTTTCAGGTTGACTCTCAATTTTTTCTCAGTGCATATAGAATACCTAAGAAATATTTGTTTCCTATCTTTGCTTGCAAATTTAATTTAAAATAAAAAATCATTCTTTTTTTGTTTAACTGTGGAGTTTAAATAATAATGAAGGTTTATGCAGTGAGTTCTGCTTGATTATGCATACATATCAAACTTGTCATTATTTACTTTTTTTCAGACTATAACCTTCTTGCATATTAATTTATACTCAAGTGAAGTTATACCAGGATCAGTGAAATTTTTTGTTCAGTAACATAGTACTTTATCTCAAAATAAGGAAAAAAGTGCAGAATCAAGTGTTCGCTCTGATTAAGCAACTGCAATATAATTCCTTAAGATGTGCAAGAAAAAGGGTTTCACTGAAATCAATCATACAGAAATTACTAGCATGCAGGGATTGTTCTATCTGCGCTTGAAATTTAAAAAAGTGACGTAAAAACCACCATACGATTAAAGCATTTGTCTTAGGTTGAATATCATGCAGGAAGACGCCTAGACAATCCTATTTGCAAAAGTTAACTGTAAGAGATCTTCGCAAAATTAAATATGAAGTATCGAAGAAACCCCATGAAACCAGTAAACATATTTTTGATATAGCCAGAGTGTAAAACTACCCGTTGTGAGGAACTCAAAACCCTTTCCGAAGTGAAAAGTCCCATCAAAAGGCCACCATTGAGCAAAGTAAACAAGAAGGAAAGAGTTGAATGGGCCCAAAGTTACAAGAAGACCAAATTTAACAATGTGATCTTCACTGATGAATATCGTGCAACCCTGGATGGGCCTGATGGATGGTCATCTGGATGGGTGATATATGGTTGACCTGCAGGAGTACGTATTGGTCAACAACAGGGTCGCGATGGAGTCAAGTTTTGTGCTGTGATACGCGGAAACGAACTTATAGGCCCATACAAAGTACCTAAGGGTGTAAAGCTGAATTAAATTGTATATTGTGCACTTTTGGAAGAGGCTTATCTGCCCTGGCTTGATGAACACTGAACAGCCAATTCAGAAAAGAAGATCGTTGAATTTTCAACAGGATAATGCTCCAGCGAAAAAGATCAAAAAGCACCACCAATTGGCTTTCAGACTATGGGTTCAATGGATAAAATTAAATGGGTGGCCTCCTAGCAGCCCGGATTTAAACCCAATAGAAAACTTGTGGTCCATAGTCAAGAGGTTATGCTGGATAAGTGCAATTCACTAGCTTAGAAGCTCTGTGGGAAGCAATAGTTAGTGCTCGCCGATCAATCAAACCTTCGGAAATTGAAAAAATTGACTTCAACAGTGGACAAACGCCTCATAACGGTTTTGAAGAATGGAGGATGTCATGTTGGTTCATAGCTGACTTGAAAAGACTCGTTTTGTTTTGTTTAACATGTTTTACATATATAATATGTATTGAAAGAATAAGACCACTCTATTTATTGTCATTTGCGTTATATTCAACTGAATCATTAAAGAGAAACACGTTTGTAAATTTTGGGAACTTAAATGATGGAAAAAATAATGATATGCAATCAACAACAACTTTGCTAATATTTTTCACAAAAAATTACCTAACTTCGAAATCGTATGGTTAAATATAAATTCTGCATATCGAAAAGTCAATTCGTTCAGATTTTATAAGAGATATTGTGAAAGCTGGTTCCCGCGCGTCAGTGGCTAGGTTAGAGAGCAAACTTTTGATGACTAAATTTCTAAGGTTAGTACAAAGCTATTAATGCAGTAGCATAAATAAACAATTTAGTAGATTAGGAAAGTAAATAACAAGGTGTGATCAGGAAAATTATGAACACAGAGTTAAATCATTTCAATCAATAATATTCCAAAATATATGAAACAAACTCATTTTTTAATGATAATGTTCAATTCTATACATTCGTAAGCGTTGAAAGGAATAGAAATTTGCGTGAACAACATAAGATTGAACATAATTAGTGCGATTCTTATTTGATATAATATTGAAAAATGTTAATTTTTTATAATTGTTGAAGCTCCAGTTGAAATTACAAAAAATACACCATAAAAACAGTTTAATTGCTCATTTACCGAAACATATGATTAAAAATAGACCAAATTGGCCTCTTATCCTAATCAGGTTACAAAATTTAGGTATCTTAAAGACTGAGTGAAGAGGATTCGCTACACATTTAATATTTAAGAAACCAATTGCTTGAATTTTATAATTTGTCAGTTCAAATAATCGTACTGTGCAAAATTTTATGTACCCACGATTGATAGGAACAAAGTTATTACATTGAATGTATTCTTCATGAACTGTTTACGTTACACTTGCAGTGGGGGTGAAATTGGGGGTGCCATATATATAGATATAGAGTGTGACGTGAGCTGTTTGCCAAGTCACTGTTAATCCGAGGACGACTAATTGCAAATATTATTTATAAATTGGTTAACATAATTAATTCTGTTAATAGTTATAAATAAAAAAAAATGAAACACTGATCAATGATTTATTTCCTGATCTAATTGATTCCTTGGTGCGTAGATACCTCTGGCAATTATGTGGAAGTATGTGCGTTATTGTCTTGCGGGAGTACTGTGGGGGTAGGCACACTCACATATTTTCAGTGAACTATAGAATTATATTCACATTCATGCTTGGCGTAATGTTCTTGTTGGAATATGAGAAAAAAATAGAGTATGAACATTTACAAATACACCTAAAGAAAAAAGTCATGAAATCTAGGTTGAATCAAATCATGTACAAATATTTAATCGCTAATATAAAGTCTTGTCGAGCTCAAACTCCTGAGTCAGTCTTTTGAGGGTTAATTCTCTGCAAACCCTTTATTAGGTAATTCTATTCACCGATCTCAGTCTCTGCTATCACTTTAAATTTGTTAATTCTATTTAGCATTCTCAGTCTCTGCTAACACTTTACATTAGGTTATTTTATTTACCATTTTCAGTCTCTGCTAACTTATTATCAAGACCCCTTCTCAGTCTCAATTTAAATACTCGAGGTGAGAGATTTCCAGTAGTAACAAAATAAAAAGGGCTTGGAGATATTTTTTGTAGTAATTTAGATAGAACTTTAGTTGATAGATCGGAGGGAATGGTTTGGGGAATTAAATTATCTTTTGTTTTACGTTGGGTGCACATTCCATATTTTTTTTGAATGACAAATAATTGATACTATTTCATATTTTTAGTTTTATATATTTTTTTTAAATATGAAGCTATACATTATATAGCATTCTTTAATATTTCAAAATTTATTTATGTAATATATCACGTTAATTGATTTACTTACAGTGTACCTATTGGATATTTGTATTAAGTATAATTCATTAATTCTTCTATGCATCTATGGAACCAATGTATTATGCTTATTGTAGTAGAATGATAATTATGTAGAATCATGGCAGTAGATACATTTTTGATACATAATCTAAATTTACTGTCCACCTTTAATGATAATCCTCATCATTTCTATCGGATAAATCTAACATTAACAGATAGATAAATATTGCAAAAGTGAAGTAAATTAGGATAAAATAGACAGTAAATATATATGTTATACAACTAAACATGTAGAATTTTTCCATATTATTATCTACAAATAATGTCTGACCATCTGAACCACGATAGCAAGTTGTTTGGTCCCTCATTTCGATTCGAAGATAAATTATCCACGATAAAATTACATGAAATTTAGGCTACAATAGATTTTCTAATTATTTCTACCTAGAAAGAATAGTTCGAAAAAAAATGTGACCAACTTAAGAGTTTTTTAATTATGTTTGGCATACTTAAGATAGGGATATCACCACTCAATATTCTATGACCCCACAAAAAATTTACTTCGATGATTTCCTTCAAAATTTTCTTCCAACAATGTTTTATTTCATCGAATGTTTTCTTATGTACATTCCACTTAATGTTGCACCTTATTAACCTTTGTACACTATTTAAATAAGTTTTAATACGCCATGTCCGGTGTAATATATAAACTCAAATGGTGATATTAAACTAATTATCTCTGATAAGCCTATTATCAATACTATAAATTTTATACAATAATTAAATGCCAATTTATTTGTAAAACTTTATCTTTACACAACCGTAAAATAATACAACAAATTTGATCAGTGTTTAAATGTTCATTTTTAGAATTTATCATTATGTAAAGTATAGCCTGTTTAAAATGATATGAAACTAATTTAAAATGGATTAAGTAAAATGAATTATGAATGCAATATTTTACGATCTTCGATCCTCCCCTGAATAGGGGAAGATTATTATCAAAATCCTGAAAACTAATAGTTACAATTCACAATGGTGATGTATAAATAATTAAATCTATTTCTCTTACTAACTGAATAACGACCGTAAATTAATAAATACACAAAAAATGACATTATTCCCATTATTTTTATAAAATCTTGATGCAAAAATTTTAATAAAAGGTATAAATGACATAAAATATTTGTGTTACTTAAAACCATTGTATTCGTTTTGAGTGATTTTATTTATGCCTTTAGTAGTTAATATTCCTTTAACGTAATAACAAAAAATCAGAACTTCCTTAGGTATTAAAAATAGAAAAAAATCTAATCAGCTCTTGAGAATACAATTGAACAATTTTAGAGTAAAAATATAATTTGGAAGACTAATTTTACTGGCTCCTGCTTAAATAATATGTTTGTTATTTTATAATTATCATTTCTATTTTTAATCCATGTAAATTTCATGATATATTTATTATATTTTATACGAGTTATTTTTGTTTCTCCACGAAAGGATAAAATTGGTTGTGTTTTAGTACTGCAAAAACGATATTTAAGTACAAAGAAATTATTGCAATTACAATTTTTGTGTTTATCTTATCAAAAGAGTGAAAACAAACAGTGTATACGATGAAAAAAAAATCGCACCGCTGACTTATTAACTATGTGTTGTGATGAGTTGCATCTGTATAGTGATGAGTTGCATCTGTAGAGTGATGAGTTGCATCTGTATAGTGATGAGTTACATCTGTATAGTGATGAGTTGCATCTGTAGAGTGATGAGTTGCATCTGTAGAGTGATGAGTTGCATCTGTAGAGTGATGAGTTGCATCTGTATAGTGATGAGTTGCATCTGTATAGTGATGAGTTGCATCTGTATAGTGATGAGTTACATCTGTATAGTGATGAGTTGCATCTGTATAGTGATGAGTTGCATCTGTATAGTGATGAGTTACATCTGTATAGTGATGAGTTGCATCTGTATAGTGATGAGTTACATCTGTATAGTGATGAGTTACATCTGTATAGGGATGAGTTACATCTGTATAGTGATGAGTTACATCTGTATAGTGATGAGTTGCATCTGTATAGTGATGAGTTACATCTGTATAGTGATGAGTTGCATCTGTATAGTGATGAGTTACATCTGTATAATGATGAGTTGCATCTGTAGAGTGATGAGTTGCATCTGTAGAGTGATGAGTTGCATCTGTATAGTGATGAGTTACATCTGTATAATGATGAGTTGCATCTGTAGAGTGATGAGTTACATCTGTAGAGTGATGAGTTACATCTGTAGAGTGATGAGTTACATCTGTATAATGATGAGTTGCATCTGTGTGTCTAATGAAGACATTTAGTTGAGAGCAGCTCCTTTGAATGCGAGATAGACATTTTCCCTCTGGTGACTCGTAATCGGTTTAATGTTTTGCAGTCCTTGTTGTTATCAGAGGTTATTTGAAATCTGCATTGAAGGTTTTTTTCAGATTTCAAATTTTTTTAATAGAAAGATTTCTATTCATCATCAAGAGAAGGGTGGAAAACCTGGACCTGACAATGAATTTTATGACCAATAGTTTTATGTTGGATACCGTCTTTCTATTTAAGCTATATATCCTACAGTTTATTAATATTAATTTATTTATTAAATATTAAAATATGTGATAAAACTTTGAAAATTGGTTACTACTTATAGCCTATAGAGCTAACTACATTAATTCTCAAGAATAATTCTACTTTCCATATATATGTGACTAAATAAACTGTGTTTTATTGTTTTCAGGTATCTCGTATCTTTGTATGTTCTCTATTCCTATGCGTGTTCTCAATTCCTATTTGTTACTTGTTGCTATTTGTGTGTGCTCTTGATCCATATGCGTGTCCTCTTGATCCTAAGTTACATTAATAGGTACATTAAAACCATTTTTTAGATGGATTAGAGTAATATATACAATTGTAATCATTAATACGTTAAATTAAATGATCGGAAGATCTACTGCTATATATGCAGTTTCAGTTTCGTTTTTTTAATAACTACATCATTTTATAAACATATACAATAAAACACAGTATTGGATTATCGTCATATATGAGTTAACTAGTAAAAACTAAAGTAATGAGGATTGTTTGTGGTCTAGGTGCATATCATGAATAATATACCATTGTAAAAGTTCACTTAAGTCTAGTTAATTGTGATCTTGGATTAAAACTAACTTTCCAGCTTGCAAAGTAGAAAAATATAGAGAAGATAGACACACGTAGGACTATTATACGAAAAGTTAGTTATTATTGCACCTTGACAATGTTTCTAACCACCTTTCAATTCATTCAATTAATAAATAGGAATAAAAATGATTTTTTTTTGCACGATTCTAGAAGGTTGTTTTCAATCATTGACATGTTGAAGTGTACTCACTGTCAAAATGAGAAGATGCCAATTTTCCCAGTGACCAATAAATCACTGGTGTTTCTATCTAATAGTTACTTACTCTGCCAGAACCAAAGAGCGAATAAATCACTCCTAGTGAAAGACATCAGCTTTAGAAGTTATTGGAGAGATGGTAACAAACATTATTTGATTGACTTTGAGATAAGGCATGTTTCATTGTAATAATGGTTGGTGTGAGTCTCTATATTCTAGAGAAGAAGTTACTATTCTTTTTGAACACTGAAAATATTTTGAAAAAATATTTCATTAATCAAACAAATTCATTTGAAGAATAAATGGAGAATATATCGTTTGGATTGATGTCTTGTTAAAGCATATTTATTTAAATTAGAAAGTGTTTGGTCTGTAGTTTTTGAATGACTTTATTTTATTTAGTGAAACGACAAAATGAGAAATCATCAGCATTTATCTGATATGAAGGTCAGAATATGTGTTTATAATTATATACTTCCTCATCCTATTTCTGTGTCTGTGTGCCATTTTTCATTTAACTTATTTCTAGTCTATTATTTGGTACAGTTATTGTTTTATTTTCATTTATCGAAATATGTCATATAATTTGAATTTAATCAGTTAAAAGCGAAATATTTCCGTATAATCGATAGATTCTCACAAATAATCAAAAGACAAACAACTAATAATTTAATCACAGTTCAGAAATCATTATACGAAATGAATATAGTCAACATATGTAAATTGTGACACAAAATCCTCCTCTCAATCTTGCCGAGTTTATTTTGCTCGTGTAACTAAAGTGGTTTGATGCCCATTTGTACAGTAATGAATACACAAGTTGAGACAAACGGGTATTTTCTGATACAATTTCAGGTCTGACATTTACTAAAGACTCAATTCGAACAGAGTTATTTGGACGAAGAATTTCTGTATTTACAAAACATTGGATTCAATGAAAACCAAATAAAGTCTAGAGATTGGGAGGTTGGTGAAGAGAAAATATATGAATAATAAAGAAGCCTAACAGATTACATAAAATAAACATGCATATCTGACAATGAAGATAAAACGATTAAGAGTGAGATAAAAATGTGAAAAATTGATACTTTAATAAATGATAAAACAAGCGAAAATATGTAAAATACTATATTAATATTGAATATTTCAAAGAACTTTTTTAATTTCATAAATTTATATACGTTGACATAAATTAAAACAATAGGTGGACACATGGTAACAAAGATAACATTATGAGATGATATATAAAGGACGTAGTCCTAATGTTCGTACAGAGAGCACTGAAGAGTTGTATCCTAAAAGCCATTTAGCTTTGTTATGAAAGCTCTACGTTACTGAGATGGGAGAATACGGAGGAAAAGATTTGAAACAATGGAAGTAATGTTCGGTGGAGCCATTTGGACAATATTTGAGGGAGTCTCTCAAGTGGAAGACAATTATCTTTCTTTTGATGAGCATCTTGTTCTGTATTGATGATATGAAAGATTCATCTCATCCAAATATTGTGAATGCAAGTTTTATATAAGTGATTCAGTTTTCAATAAGTAAATATTGTAAAGCATAGCATATTTAACCATATAATTAGAAAATCTTTTGGCATTCATAGTTTATGATCATCTACAAATTCCAAATTCTTAAATTAGTTCAGCTCAATTCTACAAATTTATATTCTACTAGAAAAACAATTGACTTTCAATATATAAGGAGGCTGGATATCCAATAAAATTATCCTGTACAACATTTCAATGTGTTTGACTCCAAGAATTTATGATCCAATGTTTATGATCAGAATATATATCAGGATTTAGATTAATTACAGTATATTATTAATTTAAATATGTTCATTTATTCATGATTCAATTATTAACGAAGGTTAATTACATAGTCACGTAATTCATATTCTCTGGTCAATTCGTGAAATATTGTTTTCATCGTATAGTTCGATTAAAATAAATGGCAATTGCGACACATTATGTGTATCATAGTACCGTTAAACTTATTATATAAATAAATAATATATTAATTAGTTTAAAAAGGAGGTAATCCTGATTTTTTACTGATAAAATACTAAAAAAATAAAAATAAAATCGTGCTCAATTCAGTAAATACCAGATATATATACAATAAACATTACAAACGACATCATTGAGCCGTCACTTAAAATTGGAAAATGTTCCGCCCCTTTGATGGTCGAAGGTAAGAGCCCTTCTGCACCTCTTGTTGCTCATCAAACACTAAGAGTGCTCAATTAATTTGTCGGTCTATATGTCAGCTCTATGCGTTTAGTAGATGCACTTTTAAGACCAAATTGACAAGATTTATAGATGACTATTTTAATAATGACTATATAAATTATGTTAGGTACTGAAGTTTATATATCACCAGTGTACTTCCCATTAAAAAATATTCATATAAATTGAAAACATATATCTATAGAATATATTTTGAAAAATCAATTTAAAAAATTGATGTCAAAAAAATTATGTAAACAAAATTATATATGTAAGAAAATGTGAAAAAAATTATGTAAAAAAAATGAGTCCAAAAAGCTTGAGTCCAAAAAAATGGAGTCATAAAAATTTGACTCAAAAAAATTGGAGTCCAAAAAATTGGAGTCCAAAAATTGGAGTCCAAAAAGATTAAGTCCAAAAACATTGGTTCAAAAAAATGTAGTTAGAAAAATTTGAGTCAAAAAAATTCGAGTCAAAAAATTTAGGTCTCGCCTATTATTAGGTCTCGTCACGGTTCACTTAATAATGTGTTTAACAACAAGTCTTGATTCTGACTAGTTTAGCAACATGTTAAAGTAGAATAGTTTATATCTGATATATCGACACCGTTCGAGGTTGTTTTGCTATCATAACCTGATTTTGATGATCGAACAGCTCTTAATAGGCAAATAGGTAATCCTTTTCTATTCAGTATGGGGTTAAAATATACATGATTTAATAGAAAGACTATAACGAGACAATCGTCGACAAAAATCCAATCATAATGCAAATCGCATATATAGTCTATCATTCGTTCATCATCGAAAACTCCATAACAATATACATCTTACAAGACATTAAGTGTACGATTGAATAAATTTAATTGATATTTAGTAATATTAATTTTGTGTATTTGAACTCAAAATGACTGCAGTTTTTCTTGCATTCAAATGTACCTTTCAATATTTCTTAACATGTATTCGAAATAAATAATATTATATTTGCTAAGAGCGATATGAATCATTGATAAACATTGTTCAATTTAAGTTGATTATATTGGATGGATGTATGTTGAAATTCCTCTTCATCAGAAATACAATATTCAAATAACACATAATCGAGAATGATATCAACGCAACAGAGTAATTCAATATAATTCATTTGGAAATGTAGTCTTATTTCATTTCCATGTACCAGTAATTTAAATCACTGAATATATACAGAAATGTGCATAATTACAGTGGTAAGTATGTTTTTTGTGAATAAAACAAATTAAGTATGAATAATTATCATATGTAGTGTCTACAATATGAACAATATTCTATAATTAAAAAAAAAAAAAAGGCATTTTTTTGCCATAAGAACTCAAAAAGTAAAAATATTTCCCTTTTGCTTAAAACAGTTAGGTAGATCTAGTTTAGAAGCTTTTCTCAACAAGACATACAAATTAATCGCTGTGCCATTTCAAAAAAAATATTATAGATTGTAATCTCAATTGAAAATTAACTTGACTAAAACTCTGAAATAAGTCGTTCTATGAACATGTTTCCAATTTCAAACACCAATGATACGAAATAATTGATAAATAATCATTACCTCATTTACAGTAAATAGAAATTGTATGATTGTTCTCCGCAAGAAGAGTTCAACCATAGTAGATAAATAGAGGAGTATTCTAAGTTTCTAATTAATTGATCCATTCTTCAGAAACGATGTCAACAAATGTGGTCACACAGAGTACTCTCAAATATTGTAAGTATTATTAGTAGAATAATATAAGTGAATAGAGTGTAAAACGTGACTAATATAATTTTATGCAAGTAAATATCCATGAAAATGCACATTTAACTATTTAACTTAATAATAGCACATTTTTTGAACAAATGGAAAAATATTATGTGTGGCGTCACTCAGAATATTTTCGGATGCTCCAATACTGTACTTGGTATAACCTCTATTTATTTACTATGAGTTCAACCATAGTGGAATACTATTTGTATTGACTGTAAATGTATATTACATGAATGTTTTTAATCGTAGTATATGTTTCTTGAGTGAAATTTTATTTTCATTGATAATGTATAGATATTTTATGATTTCATAATTCTAATTTTGATGGCTGCTCTTAAAATAATTGTTGATCATGGATATTACCAAACAGCTTTAAGTAAAATCCATTAGTTTGAGTCTCCTCAAGAGAACCATAATAGCCTGAATTTCAAAGGGAATATAGAACGTCTTTGTGGAGGATACTGCGTGTAATCACTCTTTGTATGAAAAAGAAATCCTTTGTCAGGACTTTGTTAGAATTTTAGCTTAGTGAAAACTCTATAGAGAGAATTGGACACCTAATTAGTCTCACAGTACTATGAAAGTGGATGTTAAAATAGGTGAATGATAAACTTCAACATGTCAAAATTAGATATGACCTTTCTCAACAACCACCTTCCGTGTACCGTTTGTGTTTGATAATTGAATGTGTTTAAAATTGTAGTCAACTCTGAATTTATAAACAAAACGCAATACATCTTTTTTTGTACATGTTTAAATTTCGGAAATAATAGAAATCTTCCTTAATAGTAGTAATTTACAATATTTTTACATTAGTACACTCAAGATAGGAAGTTTTGCTAATGTAACGAAAGATTAATTTAGCGTGAAAATTGGTTCAATGCCACCTTCTGCTGGAAGTTTATGTGGGTTTTGATGCAACTTTTTTCTTCTCCTATTTGATCTGTTTTTTAATCCGTAGCTTTCCTCCAAAGCCTCGTCCTGGTTTATCAGAAATGAAACTAGTCTCTTTGAAAGTTTTAATAATTTTCCAAACAGTTGAACAATAATTAACTAATCGCATTTAAAAGAAAAATAGTCTCACATTTTTATCAATGAATATATTCAGATTCGTCCTTTTTTTTATTTTCAAAGCTCACATCTCGTCCAACAGACTTACTGACTGTTTTTATAATTATTTTTATACATATATTCGAACGCATTACATTTCTGAAAAATAATTTTATATAACTATTTCATTTTCAACATTCATTTAAAAAATGTAAATGTTGTCTTCTGAAACGATTTACCAGCTTGAATTAAAAAACTAACTCTGCAAGAAGGTAAAAAAAATATTACATCAAAAGGAGCTTCCTGAAAGCCTCTCAAAAGAATAACGAAGTGCGTCATACAAAAGAAAAATGATCGTTATAACTCATTCTATTTTTTCATCTAATGTACTCTGAAAGTGACTTTAATTGATGTAAACCTATTCATATATTATAAAACTTTTTGAGGAGTGGGTTCGTTTTTTTTTGCAATTTTAACCGATTTTTTTACTTCATTTCTCCAGAAAATATAAAAAAAATGTACAAAAAACTTCAGTTTGGTGTGACAACTGCAAGCGAGTGAGGAGGGGTGTGGATAATGGAGGGAGGTTGAGTGAAAGATACGGTAAGCGCAGTGCACTCCAAGTCTTCTCTGTATGTTCCCTGGCACGTTTAAGAGAAAGTGTCTCGGGTTTGTTCCGGTCTTTCCATTGGTTTCTCGATCTTCCCGAAGCGACCTGATGAGTCTTCTGCCAGAAACAAAAAACCCTTTTACTTTTATATGTATGGTCCTACAGAGAATGAAATAACAAAATATTTAGATCGAAATTCTAAAAAAGATCACTTGACGATCTTGGAAATTTTGAGCTGAACAGATTAGATCCCATAAATTTTTCTGTAAGTCCAACCCCATTGAGCCTATAGACTTTTTGAATCTCATGGAGATAACGCACCTCAGAAAGACCTCATGAATATAACACACCCCAGAATTGTATTCAAAATATTCAAGTAACAACTAATAACAACTCGATATCTGAAAAAGTCGTCCTGAAAGATTTTATCACTCACAGTGATGAATAGAAAGCTTATTGTAGTTTGTTGTATCTGCTTGTTTGTTGGACTGCACACTTCATGATTGAGTAATGACCTGGAAGGGGGGCTATACATTATTATATCGAATATTTTCAGTTTCCGTGATATTTTTTTTTATAACTTCAATACTGATATACTGCCGCCCTCCCCCCCCCTCCCCCAATACCCTCCTGCCAGGTCATCAGTCAATAATGAAGGGTGAAATAAAACAAACTAGCGGATACAACAAATACCGTAATCGGACAGAAGGCCTACGGACAAAATGCATAACGGACGAAATGCCTAATTGACAAAATGCCTTACAGACAAAATGCCTAACGGATCAAATGCCTAAAATGCATTTAAACTTATTTAAAATATGGAAATTGTGGGCAAAGATTTAAAATAAGTAAGACCAAGTGAAACAAAGATTTTATCTTATTGGAAATTCATTAAATCACTTTCACATTGAATATGAACATTTATGATTCAGCGTGCTTAGTGTAAACACCCTCTTATTTCATCTCACTGTGTTTGCGATTTGTTCTATTTTTATTATTCTATTGGATATCTATAATCATCTTCTATTTTCATTTTTTTAAATATTGGTTATTCTTTTAGATAGCTATAATCATCTTCTATTTTCATTTTTTTAAATATTGGTTATTCTTTTAAATAGCTATAATCATTTTCAACCTATAGTGATGTATATAGTTGCTTTTGAAATTCTAAAGAAAGTTAAGTAATTACAATGCTTGTATAAGTTAGTACTGACATGGAATTAACTACTCTGGTTATAAAAAATGCCGCTGATATTTGTTTTATTCAACTACCTTTATAGTATTAGAAGTTCCGTTAAAAAAGAATACCGTATTCTTTACGAGATGTAAATGAGGCGTAGTATATATTTTTTCTTTGGTTTTACATACATATTTCAAAAAATTATTTGATGTTAAAAGATAAGGTTTATTACAGTATAATGTAATCTGTAGATTTATTCACGAATAATCATGTTATTACAGATATCACTTCAATGTTTTCTATTCGTTCCTTTAATTCAAATATGGAGTTAATTCTTTTATTCACTTTGCAACATTCTTTTACGTCATTATTTTACAATTTTTATTTACTATATTCATATATTTTGTACATTAGGCATTTTGTCCGTTAGAAATTTTGCCCATTAGGCATTTTGTCCTTTAGGCATTTTCTCCATTAAGCATTTTCTCCTCTAGGCATTTTGTCCGTTAGGCATTTTGTCTGTAGGCATTTTGTCCGTAGGCATTTTGTCCGTAGGTATTTTGCCTAGTACCACAAGAACATAACCGACATAGTATTATGTGTAATGTAATACCATTTATTTTCTTTGTTATTGACCTTATGAAGAAGAAGCACCCCACCTCTGAAGGATCTGGGGTGCGTTATCTTAATGAGATCCAACTATTCTTGGGAGCTGCAAAAACAGGTTTTTCGACCATACGGTGGAGGGGTGCCCCAAAATAAATATTGATACGAACATTTGGAGCATTTTGTACCTCATGTCAAAATCTCAGCTCATTCAGACGAGTATTATTGGTAGCTCGCAAAACCACCGAACGATCCCCTAATGTATTCTATTTCTATTCTTAGCATTAAAATGTGTTTCAGACAACTAAACTATGTAATCTTGAAATTTATCTCATAAATTGAATTCTCTGAATAATATTTTGAATTTGTTGACTTAGAAATATTATTATTCAATTTAATCAAAAAAAATTCAAATCTGCTAATTTCAAACTATACCTACTAAATTTTCTCACTTAGCAATGAATTACCGTGCGTGACATCCTAATTTTCCCTAAAACACTAATTTAAAATATTAAATTATGTAATCATAATTCTGAGAAAGCAATGTGTTTAGCAATCAGATAACTGTAGAAAACAAATACTATGAATTTGTTTATAATACATGTTACATAATTTATGATTGTGTAAAAATCAAATATTATCCTATAAAATTTCTTACTTTTTTGGAAGGAAGTCTTGGAGTCCTTATAAATCGAAACAACCAATAGATTCCAATTAAGAAGTAATTAGGCACTTCAAGTTAGACAAGATAAATCTCATAATTGAATTGGTAATTACGTGATGTTTGCTAATTACGATTGGAATTGAGTGAAAAGTAAGTTAATTTTAGAAATTAGATTTGTTCCCTCATAGTGAAATAATAAACATTAAATATGACATGAACATATATTGAAGGTATACATACATATATTTACTGTATATAAGTTTGAATAAATCAAATATTGAAAATATTTAAGTTACAATAAATCAAACATTAACAATATTTGAGTTACAATAAATCAAACATTAACAATATACATTATACAAGTTACATTAAATCAAACATTAACAATATACATTATACAAGTTACATTAAATCAAACATTAACAATATACAAGTTACAATAAATGAAACATTAACAATGTACAAGTTACAAAAAATAATATTAAAAATATGTAAGTTACAAATAATCAAACATTGAGGATATGTAGGTTACAATAAAGTTAAAAACTAAATTGATGTTATTGTTGCACAGTCAGTAATCTAAAGACAAACAGAGACCATTTCAGTATTCCACATTACAGCAAGGTAAAATCTAGAGCCTTGATATATTATATGGGTATCAAACATTAAAACTGTCTTCCTATTTATCTACAGGATTTTTCTAATATGAATTTATTCCTGTTTTGTTTAGTTAATGTTTAGTTGCTCTCGAACTTATAAGCTTAATTGGGGCTAATAATTCTTCAATTATATGATAATACAAGGTGTCCGACACTTTTGTTGCCAAACTTCAACATAAGGTAGAGATCTTCGAAATGAACACTTTATTTTCTATGAAGGTATGGTCTAAAATGCTTAGTTAAAGAGTTACAAGGTTAGGAAAGTATCGATCTTGTACGATTTATTATTATTAGTTAACATTATTTTTTTTAATGTTGCGATAAGAAATAAAACATTGTTTACAGTAATTATTATGAGCACAAGAGACATAATCTTAATTAGGTTACATGCTTACAAAATGTGTTCAAACTGCCGCCCATCCGTTGCAATGCAGGCGTTCAAACGTTTGTCCAATGATTGGCAGACGCCAGCAAAGACAGCAGGAGTTTCACGAATCCTTGCGGAGGCTTTGACAATCCTGCCGATCAGATCATTTCAGTTTGAATCAGTGTTTTATACACCAAACTCTTCTAGGGGCATAATATCATTTCGTTTCCATGCCACGGGTTTTTTACTAATTGTAAATGTTATTTTACCCAACTTCAACCCAGGTAACATTGAAATATCCTAGGAATATTCCCTGGATATTTAGATGCTCCCTCATTATCCGCTATCATGAAATGAGATATCGAGGGAATATCCCTGGAACTGAGCAAAAATTAGCTGTTCCCCTTACGATTTCAAGGGAATATCCCTGGAATTTGTGAAAATTAGTTGTTCCCTTTACGAATTCGAGGGAATATCCCTGGAATTTATGAAAATTAGCTGTTTCCCTTACGATTTCGAAGGAATATCCCAGGATTTTGTAGAAATTGGGTAATCCCCCTATGATATCGAGGGAATAGCCCAAGAATTTGTAGAAATTAGGTATTCCCCTTACGATTTCAAGGGAATATCCCAGGAATTTATGGAAATTAGCGTATCCCATTACGATTTCGAGGGAATATCCCTGGAACCAAGAAAAAATTAGCTGTTTCCCTTACGATTTCAAGGAGACATCCCAGGAATTTGTGAAAATTAGCTGTTCCCTTACGACGTCGAGGGAATATCCCAGGAATTAGTAGAAATTAGGTAATCCCCCTACGATTTAGAGGGAATATCCCAGGAATTTATGGAAATTAGCGTATCCCATTACGATTTCAAGGGAATATCCCTGGAACCAAGAAAAAATAAACTGTTTCCCTTACGATTTCAAGGGAATATCCCAGGAATTTGTGAAAATAAGCTGTTCCCCTTATTATTTTGAGGGAATATCCCTGGAATTTATGAAAATTAGCTGTTTCCTTTACGATTTCAAGGGAACATCCCTGGAACTGAGAAAAAACTAGCTGTTTCCCTTACAATTCCAGGGGAATATACCAGGAATTTGTAAAAATTAGTTTTTCCCTATCGATATCGAGGGAATATTCAAGCAATTAGTGAAAATTAGTTGATCCCTCACGATATCGAGGGAATATTCCAGGAATTATTGAAAATTAGTTTATCTCTATCGATATCGAGGGAATATTCCTGAAATTAGTGAAAATTAGTTGATCCCTTAACGATATCGAGGGAATATTCCAGGAATTAGAGATAATTAGGTGACCCCATATGATATCGAGGGAATATTCCAGGAATTAGAGATAAGTAGGTGACCCCAAATGATATCGAGGGAATATTCCAAGGATTAGTGAAAATAACTTCACCCACTAACGATATCGAGAAAATATTCCAAGAATAAATTAAAATTACTTGATCCCCTAATGATATCAAGGGAATATTCCAGGAATTAGTGAAAACTAGTTGATCCCTTTCCGATATCGAGGGAATATTCCGGGAATTAGTGGAAATTAGTTGATTCCCTATTGATATCGAGGGAATATTCCAACAATTACAGAAAATTTGTTGATCCCCTAAGGATATTGAAAGAATATTTCAGGAATTACTAAAATTTAGTTGATTCACTTACAATATCGAGGGAATATTCCAGGAATTAGTGAAAAATAGTTGATCCCAAAAAATTATACAAGAAACTATTATAAAAGAAAAAAAGAAATAATCTATGAAATATGAAACTATATCTATCGATGATAACCTAAAGATAAACTTGAGTTATCATATTGCATAAAGTTCATTAAAAATCCTACTTCTACTGTGTCCAGGATGGTCGATTGGTTAGTGTCGCAGGCAAAAGTCAACAAGGTGCTGGTTCGAGACTTCTTCTTCTTCTTCTTCTGGATGTTTTATTCCATTGTTATTCCTTCAATATTCCTTCTTCCTTTGGATGACCTATTCCATAGGTAATCCTTAAATATTCCCTCTTCCCTTGGATGACTTACTCCATAGGTATTCCTTCAATATTCCCTCTTCCTTTAGATATCTCATTCTATAGGTATTCCTTCAATATTCCCTCTTTCTTTAATTGTCTTATTCCATAGGTATTCCTTCAATATTCCCTCTTCCTTTTGTTGTCTTATTCCATATGTATTCCTTCAATATTCCCTCTTCCTTTAGTTGTCTTATTCCATATGTATACCTTCAACATTCCCTCTTCCTCTAGTTGTTTTATTCCATAGGTATACCTTTAATATTTCCTCTTACTTTGGATG
The DNA here is from genome assembly GCA_947561585.1 of Caprella mutica. Lineage (NCBI taxonomy): Eukaryota > Metazoa > Arthropoda > Malacostraca > Amphipoda > Caprellidae > Caprella > Caprella mutica. The sequence continues at coordinate 185,290 of CANNZV010000789.1, forward strand.
TCTAATTCTATAGGTATTCCTTCAATATTCCGTCTTCCTTTAGTTGTTTTATTCCATAGGTATACCTTTAATATTTCCTTTTACTTTGGATGTCTAATTCTATAGGTATTCCTTCAATATTCCCTCTTCCTTTAGTTGTCTCATTCCATAGGTATTCCTTCAATATTCCCTCTTACTTTGACGTCTTATTCCATTGGCATTCCTTCATTATTCCATTGAACTTCGTCTCCGTGATTCCCTAGATTTTCCCTTGTGATTTATGGGACTATTCCATAAAAGTGTCAAAAAATTGCTTTCCCTGAATATCAAAAAATGATCATCATGGAATATTCCTCGGGAATATTCCGAGAAAGTTTTGGGAATATCTATTTTTTGCGCGGGTAGGTTGATTTTGAAATCCAATTATAACACTGGGTCTACATTTCATTAAATAACAGGGGAAAGAGTTTGAAAACTGAATCTTAATGTATTTTAAACGCCGATTACTAAAAATATTTATTTTGCCCAATCACGCCAAACCTTGAAATACATTAAGAAGTTTTCCAATTTTTGAATCAGGATGATGAAATTCAGGTGCGTTGACACAAATACTATCATTATTTACACATGTGATTTCAACTTTTTAATTATCCTATATCAAAAATAGTGACCTGATTAAACAACATGAAAAATATTTCTCGAAACCAGTAAACAAAATATACATATGAAAGTGATAAAATGCACAATCCTCAAATTTTGCGAAAGTGCAGGCGATTTTAAAAAAATTGTTCATTGTAGGAACTCCTTAATTGATAGCATATAAACTCGTATTGCATAAATTCATAGAATTACATACTTTTATATAAAATTAATGTGAAAGAATGATAATTAATGAATGTGATCTCCAGTCTTGTAATCTTGAACACTCTAACCACTCGACCATCCTGCATATTATGACAGTAGATTTGCTTAATGCAATACATATTATAGGGTGGCGCAAAAAAAAGGAAACCCATTTCCAAATTACTTTATTTTACAAACTATTGAAGTAATAATTTTTCTAAAAACAAGGTTTTATTTGTATCTTTTTTTTTGCCTCTTTCATGAAAATCTGGTAAACATTCGACTATAATTAAACATTCTGCAGCGAATTGAAAAAATATACATAAAATAGGCTTGCGCGAGGACGAAAAACATGAAAAGACTTCAGAATAGATATACTTTATTTCCATAAGGTAGTAGTAAAATTTTAAAAATGGAATTTTTCATTCTATTAATATTTTGTTAATCGACTCTTTTAATCACGAAAATATTTCTTCATTACCAATCACGATGTCTTCTCTAAAACGAGCCTTTCATTGAAGAAACCATCTTGAAAAATTTAGACTACGGTAAATCAGCTCTAAGAGTTCGAGCCTTACATGCTTCTTGAAAGGATGATTCTTCACATCGTGTTTAACAATTTGGTGAAATGTGTCTTTAGTGATATCTAATTCATTCCTTCTGATTGATATTTTTGAATTCTCAATAAATTGTTCTTGAATGAGATTAATGTTTTCATATGTCTGTTCTGTTCTCCTGCGACCTAATCGTTTTTTATTCAATATGAAGTGGTTTCTTCAGTTTTGAACTTATTAATATAAGTTAATATGATTTTACAATTGGTGACAATCTTTCCTGGAAGCTAAGTTCAAAAAGAGATTAAATCTGTTTAAAGCTTTCAGTGTTTAAATAACTTGTCACAAAAAAGGTCTTTTGAAAGCTGCATTATGAGGGTTTCAAATAAGATATGCAAATTAACAGTGAACTGATTTCATTACAGATATCATTTTTATATCAACCATCAACTCTCAAATGATAGTTGAGGTTTTAATTGATTTTTATTTGTTACAGAAGATAATGTAATTTATAGTTTTTACATCCATATGAAATGAATTATACCTATTGTGATTTCTTTTCGTATATTTCGTCCTCGCGAAAGCCCTTTTTAATTATTTTTTTTAATTCGCTGCAGGATGTTTAATTTTTGTCTTAACTTTTAAAGATTTTCAAAATAGATGTAGAAAAAGTAAAGAAATAAAATGCTGTTTTTAGAAATTTCTTAGCTTCAATAGTTTGTAAAATAAAGAAGTTTGAAAAAGGGTCTCCTATTTTTTTGCGCCACCCCGTATATGCTTGGCTTATAACTTCATAAGGTTGATAAAAATAAATAAAACGCACCATTTTATTGATAATCTAGTTTTAGTTTTAATTAAAAAAGATTTATACGGAAATTGAACCAAGGTATTTTTAGAAGTAATATTTACATCAATTGTTTCTTTTCTAGTATTCATTCTATGAGTAATACACTACTATATTTTTATTTTCCAGGAGAACACTTGACAAAAGTTATTCTTGAAGTTCATATTCAATGAAATACACCAATATTGCAATACGTAGTACACTCAAAATTGCTCCTATATTCTCTACTTGTCAGCAAAATTGTGTCGCATTTTCCAGCTATAAAATCTTACATTCGGTGTTTGTTTATCTCTTCAATCTGGCAACGGGAATAAATTGTTCTGAGATTTTGCTCCGAAGGTCTGGACTTTTTTGTACTCTTCAGCTTGTGTTGATCTATCAAACTGTGCTCTCTCATAGTCTGTTTGACGAAAAGATTTCGTACTGCAAGGAAAATGATGATGACATTATCCCCCGGAAGTTAGGGGGCTGTTTCAAGCAACTTCTGTAAAATGGAATATTCTGCCTTGCTGGGTATCAGGGAAACACGTTTCTATTGTTTTACTCAAAAAGGGCAGAGAATTGTGTCGTTATTGCTTTTTTTATATGAAATTTGAGGATCAAATTTATGGTAGGGCTATAGATTAGAGGTGAGATACCTTTTTAAAGTAATTATTATTTAGTATGGCTTGAGATGAGAAAAAATGAATTTGAAATATTTTTTTGTATGTATAAATTACAAGGTAATTGTTTAACTGTATTTTAATAATCAATTATTAGTTTAATTTAATTAACCCGAAGAATAAAAATATAACAAAAATTGACTTATGTTATACAGTCACAAGTTCATGATTGAAATAAATATAAAAGTAGAAGAGAAAACATCCCAATGGCGCTAATGGTTGCTGTCACTTCCACTCCTTCCTACCTCTGTTACATCTATCAAACTATTATTAATTTAGCTAGAAAAAAAGTAACATTATTTATAATAGATTTCAACACAGTTAAGTTATAAATTCAGTGGAATACATTTACAAATGAAATTAAAATATTTTGAATATATTTTTTTAATACATATAAAATAAGAATTATCAATAATAGACGGGATATATATTCAGTTTTCTTGTTCATTTCAACATACCACAAAGTATTAAATGTTCATCATGGGCAATTAAACACTCATAGACAATTTTATTATATTCTTGCTAAAACAATTTCATAAACGATTGCTTCACTTCTCATCAAACTTTTCTACTATGACGGTTTGGAGAAGTGTTAGCATTTTCCAACATCAGCAATATCGTAAAAACTTAGTCGATGAAACGACGGAGGTACGAGGCCATAAAAGATACTGTTTGGATTTCAACAGAAGGAAGAAAGTGTTCAATTATTTAGTTTGATGATAGAAGGTTTGAAAAATCGAATAACTTCACCGCAGTGAACAGGGAAATCCATACATTTTTCATGTCTGGCATTCTTCAGTTCTTTGGGACGAATTAATTTTTTCTCTAAGAACTCATTGAAAATAATTCATTACAATCGAAAGACGCTGGTAAGACACTGTGAAATTTATGCTATTTTCAACAAGAGTGTAATAATAATCTCTATAATAATTCGGCAATGTGCCAGATTTATTATCATTTTAATTCGAAATGTCCATCAATCATCAATTTGTGAGATTGTAAGACGTAGTAAAAGCACACCGTACAATAAATCTACAAATCGAACTACAATAACTTGGACCTATATTGTTGTTTCTTTCCTTTGCGATGATGCGAGGTAATCATTTGAAAACATTTTTTATTCACCTAAGAACAGTTCCATTGCATTCTGAGGTCTATGTCGACATTAATCATATTTGGATTTTCATGTGCTACGTAAAGGAGTTCTGGGCCATTCTTCACGAGATGATGATGACAGTAATTCTGACGGTGCCACGAATTGTGACTTGATATATATTATTACATGCAAGAGAAGTACTTTATATTATTACATGCAAGAGAAGTACTCAAAATAGTTTAGAATATCTAATATGTCAGTGAAAATTAGTTTATGGTGGGGTGATAGAAGATTATGAGAGTTCCCTTGTGGGAACCTCGCTATTTGGGCATATTTGCCTCAATATTGTTAAAATTTTCTGAAATATTTTTCAAAAATCTTACATTAGAAATCAGCAAAATACCAATCTTCAGAGGAGAGATTTGGATGATTCGTGGTGGAAAAATGGAACAATAAAGTCAATATCGAATTTGGGAGACCATCTTTAAACTCATTATGACCAATGGTAACCTTCTTTTAGTGTAGAACTTTTCTTTTCATCATTAACTTTTTTTGGGGAGAATTAAGTTTTAAAAATATTATAGGGATTCATAACCACAAAAAAAGAAAACATACCTTCTACGTAAAAAAAACTTTATTTACAAATTGTGTTCATATTTTGACAATGGAATTCATTACGACACACCATTAAATTTTCTTATTTCAATTCGTTTGACGTCTAGTTTTTATTTGGTAATCGTATTTCAACTAATATTATTTATATTCAACTTACTTATAAAACCTAATCGATATCTTCTTCATGTACGGAGTTGATAGGCAACACGTTATTACAACACATTTATTACAACTTTTTACATTCACTTCACTAATGAGAGGTAAAAGAAGTTGTTACATTTGCTAACTCTATTCTTTTCCAACGTATACACGTGTATTACAACTTTTTACATTCAGCGTCATCTGCATTATCGTAAAAGCTTATGAGATGACCAGAGTGAAATTATGAGACAATTACAAATTGGACAGTGGGCTGACCGACTAAAAATCCATGAATGTTTGGAAGTGGAAATCTTTATATGATAATTCAATTGAATATATATGAGTCAACCAGAAAATTAAACCTGATATGAATATAAATTACAAAGATATTATTAATATCACAAAATTATTTAATCATCTACTTAATAATCAAATAATAAATATATTTATTATAACATACATATAATACTGTAAATATTATTAAACCATAAAAAAAAAAATAAGCCACACATAAACATAAACCAAACATAAAATTGAACTTTGCAACTATACATATATTCAAGCCATACATTCTATCAATTTAATCATTTATAACCTTTTAAAAATGCAATTAATTATTCAATACATAATTACAATACAATTCTTACATATACTCTGGGTAAATACATCATCCTACCGTAATATGTTTATCAAACAATTGACTTTCACAAATTAATATCTATTCAATTCATGAATTCTATTTAACAGTATATCTAATAATATATTAATGAATAATTACATATTGTAACAATTCAAATTTTAATTATCTATACATTGATCATTTTCCCTGAGGTGAAGTTATTGTGGGGATTATTTCCAAAAGAGAGGGGTTATTTCTAATGCCCACCAAATCTTATAACTTCTTCTCTCCTTGTGGTCATCTTCAGTTATTCTTCACTGTAACAAAATAACTACATATTATCATTCTAAAAACCCTTAATGGACTTAACAATTCACATCCCTTGACATTTGATATTAGTTTCCTATTTAGTTTCCTTTTTAAAGTACTTCACCAGTAATTAATTTATTATGTAAATTGTTCAGAAAGTTATAATAATATCATAATAATCTAATTATGCTATAATATCATAATTTTTAATTTCATTACAGAACAGTTCCATTGACGACTGAACAGTCTATTAATTTTGTATTAAATTAAATTAAATAAAGATATAATTATTTTTCCCTATTATATTTCCCTAAGAAATAATTAAATATATTCAATAACTCGTACTTATTTGAAAGAAATTTCTACAAATAACAACTAAGTAACTATTTACAAGAGCTTTACTTAAAATGTTATCATTCTGCCTTCACTAAGTTACTGAAAACTAATTTATTGCATCATCTATGATGACTTTTCCAACATTGGCATCTTGAGAATTAATCTTTACCATGCTAACAACAATGAGGTACAATTTTTTACTGCTACGTATATCACAGATAGAGATGATGGTACAAATATATATCATTATCAATATGTTAAGACTGAATTAAATTGTGACAATGTCTATAATATCTATAACGCTGTATTTATAATATCAACTACGTAATAATATTGGCAATGTTTTAACAATGTCGCAATATTGGCAATGTAGTAACAACATTAGCAATGAATTAACCATATTTGCAATAAAGTTACCATAATGATGATAATGTAAAAAAAAACGGTACTATTGTAACAATATTAGCAATACTGGAATATTATAGGGATTGTTGAAACTACATTAGTAATGATGTGTCAATATTAATGTTCTTAATTATTAACAACGTTGTAACCATTTTGACAATATTCTAAAAAATTTTTAACAATATTGCCTCAAGAAATATTGTATTCTGAGATTATATAATAACCACAGATAATTCCATTTTAACTCAATATAATTTTCAATTTAACTCAATGTGCAATTTTCCTATCTTTCTTTACTCTGGCCACAATTAATACAAGAGCTACGAAAAATATCTACTGTTGAATCGGCCCGAATCTCCAAAAAAATTGACCATCGCTGGAAAAAGATTGTATGTTCTGAACCCCAGAATCCCATTTTAATTGCTTCCAATTGAGATTTGTTACATGGCGATAACAGAGAAAATATCTGCTATGAGTTTCTTTTAGTGTTGGTATTGGCAAATAATTGGCGGTTGGACTTCGCCGCTGGAATATTTCAAGCCTGGAATTCTAATCCCGTTACAGTGTGTTTTGTTCATAATAACAATGTTATTCGCTATTATTCTAATTTTTTCAATGTGCAAGCGTGCCGTCATAAAAAAACTTTAATTATAACATATCAATATTTTAGACACTGAAAAAATCATTTAATATATTATTTCTATTTCAATTTGTTTTTCATTTTTTCTTGCATTAAAACAGTATCTGATTTAATTCAATTATAAAAATAAACATTCAATGAAAATAATTTCTTCCCCATGCTAAAAGCTTTCTTCCAAGCAAATTTTTTAACTGGTATGATGGTTAATAATTATTATACTAGACAAACAAAAAATATATTATTATTTATCTAATAATTTATAGCTTTTTTGATGGTTCCAAGCAAAACTAATTTATTCCTGTGATATTCCTTAAAGGGGCAGTTCAGTCGATTTTTGTTTTCATAATATTAATGTTGAACGATCACTTAGTAATAATAAAGCATTCTTGTTGAATTAAACGGTTGAAAAAAATATAATAAGCGATATATATCATATTTTATAAATTCGATTTAGTTCCTGTGTCCTCCTACAGATGGCGCCACCACTCTGTACTATTTGTTTACATTTTACAGCTGATAACACGTGAACAATTATTCTATCAACAGTATCAACTGCTAATTTATTGAGAGATGGTTTTCTTTTCAAAACTAAATCTAATTGTCTCGAAGGACAGTTTTCAATTACACAAATTCTTTTCACCATTTTCAAATGTATAATGACAGATTCAAGATTCAAGTCTGGGACTGGTTATCATTTTGTTTACGTACTACAATGATTAGTTCGTCAGTCCACCACTAATTTACAATATACTTTTTATATAAACATATCTAGTTACATAAATAAATATATTAAATCGATTTAGGACCAATTTGGCGATAGTTTAATTTTGACTGAACTGCCCCTTTAAAACTACCGAAGGTAATCGAAAATACGGTGAATCCACTCCAGCTATTTATATCCTGGGAAATTATATTTCCCCAACAATACCAAGGGCTCTCTTTCCAAACAGTAGAATCCAATAAAGCGTGGCTGTTGATTTAGCCACGTGATACCCTCCTAATTTGAATGCGAAACTTCAACACCTCGACTGAACAAATTAAATAGAATAGACTGAAAGAAATCGTAGAATTGGTCAGCTAATTTTATGACAAATAAAATGATGCTATTTTGTTATAGTAACAATTATAATTGTATGAGTATTACGTACTCTATGTTTTATACACTAATCGAAATATATGCTAAATACATGGGATATATAAACATGAGAATATACCCAGATTTTTTTATATTTCAGAAAAAAACAAAAGTTCATTGAAATCTATTTACATTAATGAAAAATTAATATGCTTCAAATTGATAATCATTGATGAGATATATTTAAGTATTTTTAAGTAGGTTCACTGTATAAATCTAATTTATTATCTCAAATTAAATGCAATAAATCAATTATATCTACAGTGTTTTTTTTTCTTTTGCAAGACTTTGAGCCCCTCCTAGGAATATTTGGAATAAGAATTTAGAGGAAACAAATCTATTTTCTTGAAGATAAGGCTTGGTACTTACATTTCATGTATTACAAACTTTTTTGAAACTCATTCAAAATACTTCTAAAGGCTATCTACAGAAGGTGTTGTAAATGGCCGCCGGAATCTTGTAGTCAAAGTCTTGCGCGCTTTAAGACGCTGTTCGCGTTTTCGTCACTTTCTTCATTGTTACTGCTTCATAATTTTCACCAAACAGCTTCACACACTAAATTCTATCATATCATGAGTGGATGGAGGGTTTTACGAGTACGAAATAATTTGTGTTGTAGCCCAGAAATGGAAATCAAGAGGATTGAGTTCTTACTGAGTGCTGGCCAGAAGATCTCAGTGTCTCTTCTGGTAACTTATCATTGAACTTTTCTTCTAGAACTGCTTTTCACTTTTGTACAATGAGATAGATCACCATCTTGCATCCACCAGAGTTTGCGTCATGTAGTAGTGGCTCAAAAAAGTTTGCCACACTTTGTCTTTCAGCAAAGCCATGTTATAGGAAGCATTAACAGAGTCACAAGGGCCGTCGTCATCGATGAATGCTTGGACAATAGAATTTTCCGTCCACAATCGCAACAAATATCAGTACGTTTTTGTCCTTTCTATAGTTTCATTCGACAATATCATGTGAATTCTCTTTTGCAAATTCTAACACTGCAATAATAAAGAGAGTGACGAAGAGAGTCTTGAAGCGCGCAACACTTTAATTACAGGATTCTGGCGACCATTTTCAACACATTTTGTAGATAGCCTTCAGAAATGTTTTCAATGAGTTTCAAATAAGTTTGTATTATATGAAATGTAAGTACCAAGCCTTATCTTCAAGAAAATATATTTGTTTCTTCTAAATTCTTATTCCAAATATTCCTAGTAGGGGCTCAAAGTCTTGCAAAAGAAAAAAAACACACTGTATAATGAAGATAAAGCAAATTGCACAACAAGTTTTCGTTTTTATTCCAAATAATCATCACGAGGAACAACTACACACACTACCAAAAATAAACATCTAATCAATAGAAAAATATTCTTCAACCTAAAAATATACTTTCTATATGAAAACAAAATATATTATGTAAGGTAATTAAATATCTGAAAGCTTGAAAGATTTTACAGTTACAGAAGTGTAGTCCTTACATTTTTCATTCCAAACTGCAAGTAACAGATTTTTATAACAAAAATATTGACATTGGGTCCTCTCAGTGGAATTGAGTTCAGATGAGTTGTTATTATTTGTTTTGTTCTTCAAACTGAAAATGATAGCATTTTTGATTTTTGTTATGTGTTGTTCTTACAGCAAAACAAATAAGTGAACAGAAATACAACTAGGAAAATACTTTAATAATGAGATAACGCTACTCTGTTAGTATAAACCTAAAATTAGTACTAAAGATACAATGTATCTGATATTAATTTCCCATATTTTATTGCTAATTTATGCAACTAAATATACAATGCTATAGATATGATTGAAAATAAAAGAACAATATTTCAATTTTATATTATTAATTTACACTACAGTATGGGACACACAAATGTTTACGCTTTTTCAAATACTTGTAAATCGTTAGCCAATAGGAGAAACACCTGTATCTTGGAATCATTTTCTCAGCCCCTTTTTGTACTATTACCAGGTAAAATAATTTTGAACTGATGGACATAGTTTAAGAACAGGTAAGCAAAGAGTGAGGGTGATTATTTTTGTCATTGCGCGAAGGTTATTCTTAGAGCTAACTCTGTGATTTTACTTATTAAAAGGCAGCGAATAAAAGGAAAAAAATAAAAATAATGGTAGACATTATAACATAGGGTGCTGGAACTTCTTCCTTGGAAACAATTTGGAAATAGAACAATTTCAGTGACATTTTGATCTAATTGAAGTTTTCACTCTGAATATTCATTCTTCGTTCTTTCATTGCATGGTTAAGGCCCATTTCACAATTGCATTTTAACAGCGCGGAAAAAAGTTCTTCTTAAAATGTGTTCACACTTACGCATTTTTTTTCGCCGATGGAAGAATAACATTAAATTTTTACTTCAGCTATAAAAAATGCATGTGTGAACACATTTTAAGATATAGACCGGGTTTGTCCTGTTCCTCCCTCGTGTTCAACACAATATTTCCATGTATTCAGAATTAAAACCATACACTGAATTTGACACTCCTGGCGCATGTATTTGAATAGCATTATGCAGATGAGTTACAAACAACAGCATGTCAATGTCAATTACTGTCAAATTAGTCTGTACATTATAGTGTGTGTGTTACTTGAAATATTAGTACATTTTAGCATGTATTGTGACGTTAGTGAAGTTATTATTCGATTACATGTTCTACTCATTGAAGTGAAATGAATTGCATATCAATATGGAACCAAAACGATGAGAACCATTATAGTAATATTTGGTTCTAAGTAAATTCCCCACGGAAAATTCCACCACGGAAAGTTCCACCACGAAATTTCCACAGCTGGAAAGTTCCACCACGGAATATTCTACCGCTGGAAAATTCCACCACGGAAGATTCCACCGCATAATAAAAAAAAAAAATTTTGTATCGAATATTAAAATTCGAACTTCATTGTTTCAGTTGCTAGATTGAGTAATTTAAGCAGCGTTTTTATGAACAGCGTTTTATCATATTTTGTAACGATTAAGCAGTTAAATAATTAATTCCTATGAAATGAATTAAATAATTGATTCATATATAAAGTGAAGATTTGTTCTTTCATAATTATAAATTACCTTGACTTAGAAATGCATTTTAAAATAGACTGTTTATTTATAGTGTTAGTTTGTATATTTTTTCAAAATGGTGGAATCTTCAATGGTGGTATTTTTCACATCCGGCTTTTAACGCCGGTGAAATCTTCCGTGGTGAAATCTCCCTGGTAGAACTTTCTGCGGTGGAATTTACCTGCAATGGAATATTTTAGTATCCAACTTGAGATCGCAAAAAGGATATTATTGAGGTTAGGACCCAGAAGAGAGATTTCTTCCTGTTATTTCATGTTAATCAATTAAGTTCCCCGATACTTAATATTCGAAACATGAAAATATATATCTACAATTACTACCCTTCATTATCAATAAATAACTCTTATTCAAGTTCCAATTCTTCGCTATAGTAATGGATCTATTGGACTGTACAGTGCACAGTGTGCACTGTAGCGTACAGTATAGGGTGGGGCGTAAGTTTGGAAGCAAATGAAAGTGCATATTATAATCCAACGAAAAATATATTTAATAATTTACAGTTATGTATTATTACATAAGGGTTTTAAGAATTCAAAAATCATAAATTTATTCAAAATGTCCCCCCTTGTTTTTAATAACAGCCTCAAATCTCCTCCGAACTCCTCCTACTGCGGCACGCAACTGTTCTTGTGAAATTTCCTTCCAAGATCTCTGGAGCGAACGCTTTAAATCATCCACACTGCGATGGAATTTACCACAGGCGTTTGATTCAAGAATGGACCATACCGAAAAGTCCATAGGATTAACATCTGGGGAGCAGGGAGGCCACATTTCTTTGGACCAAAACCGTGGAAGATGGTCATGGCACCAGTTTTGAGTGACATTTGCAGTATGTGAATTCGCGCCGTCTTGCTGAAATGTCCATAGAGTGTCATTACCAAAGTGATCCTTAGCTGACTCCAACATTGGCGTCAAAATATTCTCAATATAACATTTAGCATTGATTTTGGCGCCTTGTTCCACGAAAATTAAAGGAGAACTCCAAGTTTCTGAAACGGCGGCCCAGACCATTACTGAAGCAGGTTTCATGGTTCTGTGGACAGTTTTTTGGTTGTATGGGATGTCTTTTTCACTTTTACCAATTATTCTGTCATTCCTCCTGTTGTGAGCCATTTCCACTGTGAAATTTTTTTCGTCAGACCAAACGATTTCACCAGCCGTGCCAGACTTCAATTCTCTCAGAAGTGCTTTGCTTCTCTCCAATCTCTGTTTCTTTACAGCTTCTGACAGAGTCTGTCTCTTTTGGAGGGTGGAAGAAGACATCTTTAGGTCTTCTTTGACAACTCTTCTCATTGTTCTGGGACTCACATTAGCTGTTTTGGCTAACAATCGTATTGACCTTTTCGGTTTCTTCCTGATCTTCTCTCGGGCACATTTTATCAGTTGTTTGGTGCGTTGTGAGCGTGGTCTACCACTTCTTGGACGATCAGTCAAGTCTCCTCTCTCATTAAAACGCTTCACACACTTCCAAACAGTCGATCTCGCTATTGAGAGAGTCTTTGAAATGACGGAATCTGACTTCCCGGCACGGTGTAGAGCAATAATGGCTTCTCTTTTGTCTGACATTTTTGAATTGACTAAATTTTTGTAAAAAATAACACTGCCACGTCATAATGTAGTGTCTCTACTATAGTTCAAACCCTATCACCTACTTAGGAACTTATTTTTAAGAATTATATTAATGTTTGAAAAACTGCTTCCAAACTTACGCCCCACCCGTACAAAACAAAAACACTAAAAACGTTAAATTCCTTCTGCTGTCGTTTCACTATCACCCCAAAACTATTTATGAGCTGTATTTAGTTATTAAAATTTACTGGAAAACTTGAATCATGAATAAAATATAGTTCGAGATAGTTTTGTAAACAGTTCATTTCAGGTTTCAACGAAGCTGAGGATTAAGACGGAACAATAATTACGATTACGGTTGAAACACTAAAATATAAATAATATAAATTATTTTATAAAACAATGTTTTAAGTTTTCAATAAATCGATTTCTTTTCATAAATTATATATTAGGGTGGGCTAAAAAATAGGGGTTTTGGGCAAACTTCAGAATCTTCATATGGTACATTATAATATGTTTATAAGTTATGAAAGTCGAAAGAACATTGCATGCCAATTTCCATGCCATTTCCGAATACATTTGAGTTGCCCCGAATTTGAAATTTTGTATAAAATGATATTTTGCCATTAGTTCTCTTATATTCGATTTTGTTTTTTTCATGGAAAAGGTAAAATTAGTTGACACTTTATAAAAAACACAATATGCAAAATTGCAGACTATTATTTGTTACTTTTCAGTTCCCCGAGTCATTTTCTGTAAAATATATTAATATTACAAAATTTCTTTTAACCCTATTAACCTAGCCATTAAAAGTTTGATTAGTAACCTAGGGATATGGGTCCGTGCGCGCCAATCCTCACTGAAACTGTTATAAAATTTTAGAAAATAGACTTATCGATATTTTCTCTTCATAAGAACCTTTATTTGATATTTACACATCCATTGGTAAACGCCAAAAAATAATAATCTATTTTAAATAAAATTAACAAGCTAAGATAAGAAACAACTATTTCTTAGGTTTTCTGACTATTTGTACAAAAGCATTTTTCACTACTCATCAATAAAATCCTTATAACATTCACAAAAATGAATAAAACAAAATGAAAATTTGATTGTGGATGGAGGAGGTTTAATACATGTACCTTTAAAAGTTTTTGAAATATACTAACCTAAAGTTTTGTTCCGTTTTTTTCGAGACACCCACTCTGTATATTTGAATAAAATCTCATAATATGAGTATCTTGCCATCTATCACCTTCTTTTTTGTATAATCGTATGCATTTTTGTTGAAAAGTAAAAGTCATGAAAAGACAGCTTCCAAATCGGATTAAAAATATTAATATTAATATTTTTTCATGAGGACTGGTGCTCCTGGACCAGTACCCCTAGGGTTAAAATCAGCTTCATTATAACAGCAATCATGCGGTTATAATGATAATATTGAAGTAATTTAATTTTTAAAATGACTGTGAATTTTATTGATTTCATTTTATAATAGCATTTATCAATATTTTCGTATTACAAAAATTTCGAATTCAATTGGATTTCAGCAATTGGATAATAACCCATGCAATTTGCTTTGTCAACTTTCTAAAAGTTACCAAGTGTCCCAAATATTGAAATGTTGGTTCATTAGTAAATAATTAACGTTTCTTCTTTCAATTTTCTTGCACACAATTCTTCTTTTATGTTCTTCATTGACACCAAACCTCCCGAAATGTGGAGCGCTAAAATTCGAACAATTTGGAGGGGTGGGGGCAACTGTAATCATTGTCGTACCGGTATGATTTTCCAGCATAGACTCCAAAATAAGCTTTTCTCAAGCTATCTTCCTATTCTAAATGATAATAAATCAGAGTTAATGAGTTTTTGCCAAAATGTAGTAGGAATCACCGAAAATCTTACTTTTCTGATATTTGAATTGTTTGGGGGCAACTGTTAATCATGTCAGAATTCACTCCAATTTCAATACACGACTACACGTACCTTTACTTGTCACATCAACTTTATATCACTATTCCATTAGTAATATCCAAAATGGTATTTTTGGCTCACCCTATTATATATTATCACAAATAAAGAAGTAAATAAGCTCTATGTATAATTTAAATCTACTTTATACAAATGCAACACGCAAAAGTTATCCATTTGTACGTACTAAAATCGTGTACGTACATACATTTGCATCACGTGCATTTGTTCGTTACATAAGTACTGATATACGATACAACAACACAATATCAAACACTCAGAACACAGTTCCGAAAAATAAAATTGGTAGATCATTTAATATTACCAATGACCATGACGTAATTTTTTAATCGTTAATTACAAAATATATATTTTGTTGGAAATATCAAACAGAAGTCTATGGACTGAATTAACGTTTTGAATGTATGATTAATTAAGGTTTGATTTTTGTCAAATCCTTCATAGATGTGGTTAAATGATCTTTTATCATTGATCATAATCATCAACTGTAATCTAATACAGGCATTAGTAATTTGCTGACTGGGAGACTACCTTCTTTATTTTTTTAAAGTAAGGACATTAGCCTAACTACCTAAGAAGGAAACTTTATACGGCAGGTACACTTCACTGAATTTACTTGGGAACTTCACCACTTGAGTAACTATTATCAAAGGGAAAAAGTTATCAGAGAAAGGAACCATACTAAATCTGCAATGATCCTACAATAACTTAAAGAGTAACAAATAATAATTTGCTATTCTTCTCACTTATGGTAAAAAGATATATATGTTTCTTCAGAAAGTGACCTTCAGTGCATATACTTTTAACTTCAGGATGAAATTTATAAAATTATGTTATTGAAATTTAATTTGAAATCATATCATATAATATTATAATATAGATATCACGATATTTTTTATTCCATTAATTACATTGAGTCAATTTGTAATGAATTTGACAAAATCAATAGTCACCGTCTCATTTTAGTTCTTTTATTTAAGTGACTATGAATAATATTTTCTTACGCTCATTAACAAATATTAATATCCAGGGATTGGTTTTTGAACATTTTATTATAGATGTTGATAGAGAAAATTTTTAATTTTCTCTCATAAGTTGAACTTTTCCAAAAAATATTACAATTGCGAAATCCGATATCTGTATTACCCGCATGAAACTTTAAAAAAAGATAGCATTGAAATAACTAAACCTTCATCCTGTAGTAAGAGAATCTCTTAGCCAAATAAATAGACAATGAGACAGCATTGTTAGGTACATCAACAGAGCACCACAAAAAACTGTCTGATATCTGGATGACAATCTCGTAAGGAATTACTATTCATGGAATAAAAACCCTACTGCAGCTTTGCTATATATGCAAATACATGGTAAGAGAGATCAAATAACTTCACAATAATTTTAATTAAATGAATCTCTCATAGGACATATCTAGCATTTGTGAGTAAAGAAGAAGAAAAAATCTTAAGTAAAGGGCCTACGTGGTACTGGTAGACTCTTTTCCAGATAAGAATATGGGAAATTCTCAAAGTTCAGATACATTTTTTGTTTTAGCTGCAAATAAGATTTCATATAAAAAAAACACGTAATTAATATACCAAAACATATAATGATTTCCTATTAAAAAATAACTAACTAGGAAATCAGATGCAGACACTTTTGATTGCAAGAAATATATATTTCTAGATCATTCCCCAATATTTCATGAGCAAATCATTCTTGTCGTGGAACATGTATCCTGAAATAAAGTTATGATGATTTAGAAAAGTGATAAAATTTCAACCGTATTTAAATTACTATTGCAATTAGAGGTTATATGTATATAAAGTTCTTACTTATAAATTTTAGTTAGGATCGTTCCGATTATATTTTTATAATTTATAATTCTTTGGTGTATTATATATTTGTTTTGCTCAGATCTTCCATGTGCTGGATAATCAGTGATGAAGTACATAAAAAGAAGTACATATTATTGATGATGTAAGTCAACGTATTCCAGTTGCATGAAGGTGTTCAAATCATTATATTTAATACCTAGTAATTATGATATTAAATTCTTTGAGCATAAAAATTATACACAAAATGGTTATTCTAATAATAAGGAATTATAGTATTGAGCTGTTAATTCAAATCATGTCATAATAATGCCAAAGTAAGTTTAAATCATCTTGAAAATTAGAGTCGCATGTCAATATTATTGTTTATTATCTGCTTGTCGTGACTTCACACAATGATGCCGAGATAAAATCTATGGTGAGACATTTTGGGGTTAAAAAGAGTGATCAGATGACATGAAAAACGCTCCTTTTAGCCTAGAATAGTCATTATCATAATATTGAAGTTAGTTTGCATGTCAAGAATGATCTGCCAATCAGACTGACTATTTTATTAGTATTGAAATGATATGGTCCATCGGTACATTTATGATGACATATAGGCATTGTAATTGAGAATTACCCAGGATTGCAAAATGCGATAACTATATTATTCAATGAAAGTATAGTTTAGTTATGTTTGCTGCTATAAAGATCATTTTAAGTATTTTAATTCAATGATATAAATATTCTACAATTTTGTTGCTATAAATAATGAAACAAAAAGTAACGAGTGCATTCTACTATATTTTATTCACTGATAGAATAATAATGGCATTCGATCGACGAATGTAATTGATGTTGAAAAGATTAAATATCTAGAACAAGAAGTGATTCGATAAATAAAGAATTATAAGCCTATTGTCAGACTATAATTACCATCGATAATTTTCAGACGACACTATCTGAACTATCTTGGATTTAATTGAAAATACAATGGATATTTTTCGAAGTTTATCAATTTCCAAACGATCGAGTATAAGAACAATTTTTCTTAATAAATTTAAAATAAAATTTGGTTTCCATTGTTTTGATAATTTTGCAACATTTAAAAAGAATTATCACTAAAAGAATAATGTAACAAAATATAGCTGCAAAGAAGACTATTTGTTTACATGTCGGGCTATCAAATTATAGTATGTATATGCTTCATAATTATTATTGAATTGTCATATTTAGACTATAAAACATGTTGAAATTTTCATTTCATCGTAATATCATTCAGAGCCTTCATTTAGAAAATGACATTTCTTATTCTTCTGCATACTTTACCAGTAGCATCAGAAGCAATTTATTCTAATCTTTAAATGTAGCTTAATTACTAAAACCAATCCCAAAGACGGTATTCTAAAACTGAAGTACATATTTTTGTCCCTAAGGTTTTTCATTACGGAACTGTCACTCTTATATTTGAAATCTATTGGGACTCTTCTTTTCATATAGGTTCTCCCTATTTTTGAATATAGGGGATGTAGCTCTATTTTCGGAATGGCAGATCAATCGTAGATAAAATGAAAATGATAGTAAATACTGATTAGGTACTTAAATGATAAACAGGAATGTATAGTATATTGGTAGGTAGCTTAATATTTGTTTTTCATAGTATATAGGATTTTTTAAATAAAAATAAATATCTTTGACCTGGTATTTTTGAATTTTAGAAGTATGATATTAGATTGATACATATTTTTGTGATATTTTAAGGAAATATATTAAGTTTGAATAGAATAGACAGAAGAAATATATGTCTGGTGAAATTCACGGAGAAATAAGTAATATATGCCTGTATTGTGGATATCTTTTTTAGAAATATACTTAATAATTGTATAGAACAATAAGTTTTTCGAAAGATTATAGTGCATACAAGTTAAGTAATTTCAATGAAAAGACAACCAATTGATGTTTATTGATGAACATGTCCAATATATGTTATATTAATGAAACATATCTTTTGTTTTTTAATTTTCATTGCATAAATAAAGATAATAGTTTTTTTATTATCTAAAGTAGGTCTGCTTTTTCTGGCAAGGGGCCTTTAAAAAAAAGTTATAAATATTATCCTCGGCTACGCTTTTGCTCAAACTTTTTCAACTACTTTAAAATTTAAATAATTTATTTATTGTAACTATTTTTAGAACTGATATCAGAATAAGCTGACAATTGACCAGGCTAACGTGATAAACATTCAATATTTAATAAATAATTAAATATCATGTGTATTTTAGATAATAAATGAATAATTTGCCGAATTAGCTGAATTAAAATAAATCATTATTAACCTTTTCGACTGCTTTTGTTATTACATAATTGAACACAAACGTAATTAGTCTAGACAAATTAATCTGTCTGAGAGCTTCTGGTCCTCTAAATTTCTAAAAGAAGGAAACAAAACTAAATAATTAGATTAATGCATGATAAGAATATTTCAGGTTCAGCTAATTACATCATTTCTAATAGACAACATCTAATCTGATCAGAACTGAAGCAAATGTTTACATTAAAAACTGGTTAAATATAAATTATTTCTGACCTGAAAGTGAAATGCATTACTAGTGCAAGTTTAAGAAGTTTTTTTGGTTTCAATTGATATTAAATCGCGATACACAGTTAGATAATGTGAAGGGCGAATAGAGTAAAGCTACAAAGCAGAATAAATTTAGCTGTTGTCTCGCAGTTTGAATTGGGTTATTGCCCAGGAAATATATCTGGATTTTTAAATCGCAAAAAAATACCACAAACAATACTGCAGCAGTCTGGTATTTTAGATACACTATCTGACGTTAGTGAGTGGAGGGTGTAAGTCGTGGAATGTAGATATATCCTTTACTCGGGATGAATAATTATGAAAACTAAAGCGAAATTAATGAAGAGTAAAGAGTTTACGCATGTGAAATTAATTAACCTGTTCAAATAATGTAATAATTATATTTTCTGATGCATGTAAGCCGTTAATTCTCATGGTAGGAATTGAAAATTATATTAATTAATGTTAGCATCCAATTATTATTTATATAATAATATTGAACATATTATTAATTAAGGTAATTAATTACACATGTAGCTTAATTAGTATATCGTATAATACTGGTTTAACATTCCTTTCAATCAATTAAATATTATTACTTATATAATGTTTATGATTAGGTTTTTATTTTAGAGGAACCAATCTCAGACTTAATTTATGGTTAATTAATAGAAATCTGACAGTTTAATTGATTAGAATGAGTCGTAAATTTGGAATAGAATAAAGGTTGTAGAATTCGTATAGAGATATTTCGGGAAAAGTTTATGGACAAGAGGTTTAAAGAAATTGTGTTATGAATTGTGCAATCTGCATTAGAATGATACACAATACACATATTGTGTAAACTAATTTCTGGATTAAACTTATTTACAATAAGAACTCGATTAGTGGAAAGAAAGGAAAGAATCATGAACGCATTCAAATAACTACTATGTGAATAATTTTAATTTAGAATGTTCTAAATTCATATTTTTATTAACAGATTTTCTTCTCACCTATTCTTCAAATTTCATTATGATATGCATTATGCAAATAGTTAATATTTAATAATTATTTATTTAATCATATAATAATCAATTATTATATTCTCAAATGAAAATCACAAGTAATAGAAAAAAAATTAAATTATCATCCCCAAATAAATATATAAATCAACCTAATACAAATGTAGATATTATTTCATAAAATATGGAGTTTATGCCAGCATGAATTCATACCATTATATTCCCAAAAGAGGAACAAACTCTGATATTTTACTGTCATATAAAATCTTATCAATTTATGAGTAAAAAAATAATAATAAATCTATTTTCGTTGTCTATATAGCAATTTTTATATAGCAAATCTAGCTAGATAGTCTTAGTCGTATAAGGTATATATGTTATGAAAATCCAATGAATTGTATCAGATACAAATAATATTCACTTTCTGTTTATTGTTCTTGAAGGAAGTATGATCATTATTGTAATAAATAAAGTAAAAGAGATTGTTCAAAATTTAAATAATACTAAGGGAATTATTGAACTAATTATATAAGAATTTTGAGTACATGTTACGGTGTGCAGACGTTTCGTCAACAGACGTTTTGCCGACGGACGTTTCGCCGACGGACGTTTCGTCGACAGACATTTCGTCGACAGGACTTTTCGTCGACAATACTTTTCGTCGACAAGACGTTTCGTCTACAAATTTTCGTAAAATGGATTTTGACGCACTCTAATGTTACAAAACATGTACTTTAACAGAATAATGTATCAAACGATCAAATTACAAAATAGAATATTGGTAAGGAGGAAAACTATTAAATATATTTCAATCGTTTTTTTACTTTAACACTAAATCATAACTGTTCAATAATAACTAATTATTTTGAAGTAATTTAATAATTTTGGGTCGAGTTACGTTTGTGATTATAAAAAAATATAACAATTTCCTCTCAATAATTTACGATTCATCTATACGATAATAAGAGACGTGTCCGTCTGTGTGTCACAATTTTATAGGGAAATACATATTTAAAGGAAAAAACAAATCATTTGTGGCAGTACCATGACTACGGGCTACAAATTATATTGACACTATTTATTTGAAAATATAAATTCATATTTTAGCTTTTGAAAGATTTTTCTGTTTAATCAGAATATTGGTAGGTACCTTTCACACTTGCATTTCAGGCCCCTTCACATTTGCATTTCTCTACGCCGCCTTTAAACAAAAGTACATTGCAAAAAGTTTAGCTGCAATTTATTCCAACAGAGCCCTTCACACTTGCGTTAGAAAAAATGCTGGAAAAAAATAAACGCAAGTGTGGAGGGCTCCGTAAAAATCAATTGCAGCTAAACTTTTCACCATGAACATTTTTTTAATGGCGGCGTTGAGAAATGCAAGCGTGAAAGGGGCCTAAAATACATACTTGAATTAGAATATAATATAGATTCAATAACAGATACTGTACTAGTAATAATATGATTTATATCGACGGATTTATAATTGACAAGTTATTTTCAGTTGGTAAATGCCCACTGTTCAACTACTGCGGGTTTTCTTTAATTAAGTGGTTACTCTATATTAAATGTCAAGATTTAATAGAAAAACTTACCGTTGAATGTTTATCGATACGTAGGTTATTGTTTTACCAAAAAGTGATTCTTTGAAACCAGTAGTTGGCTTTAAAATACAAAAAGTTCAGAGTTATCGAACGATATCCCATCTTCGAATTTGTGATCCTCCAAGAAAAGCTTATTATTACATAATATTGTAAAAACTAATAAATTATTATTAATACTCGAAACGACACATTTACCCAAGCCTACACCGCAAGATACTAATAGTCAGTTGTGACACAAGGCTACTGATAGACAAAGAATTCAATTTAAGAATCTCTTTGTGTGTGGATACAGTCATTTAGATTTCAATGATTTTATAGTTTTGTCTTATATATACGATTTTTCAAATTACCTTAAAAAACAATTTGTTATTATTGAATAGTTTTGGTTTAGTATTAAAGTAGACAAACGATTAAAATTTATTCAATAGTTTTCCTCCTTACCATTGTTCTATTTCATAATTTGACCATGTGTTACATTATTCTGTTAAAGTACATGTTTTGAAACAATCGAGTGTGTTAATATCCATTTTACGAAAATTTATCGTCGAAATGTCTTGTCGACGAAAAGTCCTGTCGACGAAACATCTTGTCGACAAAATGTCTGTCGACGAAGCGTCTGTCGACGAAACGTCTGTCGGCGAAACGTCTATTGACGAAACGTCTGTCAACCCATGTTACGTGTACAGCGTGACACAAATGTTCTGTAACACTATTTTTATAATTGTAAATGAAACAGTTATATGTGAACTTATGTTCGCAAATTCCATACTTTATCCACAGTTAATAGTGTTCAATATAATATATAACTTACAATAAGTGTCATCTCTTCTTTATAAGAGGTTATTGTCGTTTTCAGTAGAAAGTGAAACATCTGACATAAAATTTCACCGAACAGGGAATTTCTCATTTAATTCAATATGATGAAATTCTGCGTGTTTGTTGTGAGTTTTGGAGAAAGAAGTGTGCAAACATCCTCCTGCAACTGTGTAATGAAAACTGAACTGCTAAGGGAAAACTCAAATAATAATGGACCGAAGTCACCGAACTGTCATAGGATGAGTTGCTGGCAGCGGTTGAAGCAACTCCGAGAGATTGGATACGGTCATTCTAATAAGAAAAAAGTTAATTGAATAAACTTCTTTACATGTCATCTCAATGTATCATAAGCAATAATTTTCATGTTGTTTTAGCTATTTAAATGCATTATCTGTTATATGTTATTTGTCTCTAAATTTTCGTTAGGCCCTGTATAAGTTCTTAATTATTGTTTTCAATTCTGTTAGCTTTTGTTGAATGTTCTGAATCTATACTATAATTACTGCATTATCTCTTGGAATGATTTAATTATAAATTTTTAATATGATTTATATATTCCATATGTTTTTCTTTCCTCACGAGAAATAACTTGCGGTAGGACGATGTGTATGATTGTATAAATAGGTCTTAGCATCAAAATTCTGTTCCTCGTAGCTAAGAAAAGATATAAATGAAAACTATCACAGTTTGATACCTGAAAAACATATTATTTTATCATAAAAACTAAGCCCGCATTTTCTTCCTTGCCCACCGCTTTACAGTACCATCGCATGTCGTAGTTAGAGAGTGTTCACTTTGACCCGATACAAACTAGTACATAAAATGAGAGGGGATTCTCTCATATAATTCATTAATTTATGTATTTGCTCACAATGATAGAGTACATATTTCAATAATTTTTGAACTAGTAATAATTAGAACAAAAAATATAATATACTTTTAGGGAAACGACAAATTAATGTATTTAATATATAAAATCCATATTCATTCCAAGGAACTCACTATTCCTATAATGTCGAAGAGATATCAATATGTTTCAGAGCCTTTTAGATATAAATCTTTTACAACTTAAAAGATCCACGGCACTTATTTTGCAAGAACGTGTAAAGTGGCTCTCAGTTTGAACAGAAAAAAAAATCATGAGTGCTTTCAAGTTGTGCGAATTTCACACGGTTATCTCCAGTTGATGAAAACATTGTAAAATTATCAATAACAAAGCAATATGTCAATTTTTCTATTAAACTGGTGATTAAGGAGATTAATATTTGATTAGAATAGAAGGTTATTTGATCAGTTAGAAGGTAGAAGGTTAGTTGACTAGTTAGGTAGTTAGTTGAACAGTTAAATAGTAAGATTACCGGTTATAAGGTTAGTTGACCAGTTTGAAGAAGGTTAGCCTATCGAGGTAGTAAGGTTTGCTGACCTGCAGTTAGAAACTTAGAAGGTTATTGGAGCAGATAGTAAGGTTATCTTACCAGTGCGAATGTTATCTGGTCTGTTATAAGGTGAGTTGAGCAGTTAGATTGATATAGTTTACATTTCTGAATAGTAGAAATTTGTTTTTGTTCAGTATGAAGTATTTTTTTTAGTGTGCTTCTGTTTTTTTCCATCTTCTTTATGTTATACTGAGGGAACATTTTCATCATTAGGAGACCATATCTAATAAAGCCAAATACGGCGGTCTATGTTTATTATCAATCATAATAAAATATTATTTACCAGCAATATTATTCTTATATTACTTTAGACACAAGTTTAATTCAATAGTAATTTAATCTTCACCAACCTTATAAAAGTAAATATGGTTGATCAATGATTATTTAGTATAGCATGTGATTGTCAATAAAATCATGAATAAGACAAGATGTTCGATTAAATAATAAATATCTATTTTAAAATTAACATATTTAGATTTGAATAGTAAAAATAGCATGTTTTATTCAATTTCAAGAGAACTTACCAGGATAGTTAGCCAAAATTGTTTGAACTTAAATCTAAGGTAAGAGGTGATAGGTCATAGAAAGGCTCATCATCTTTTTATGGACTGTAGAGGATGATAGAGCAAGGTGTTAGATTAGTAGTGGAGAGACCAGATGTAAAAGTATTGGGATAATTTGTGTAGTGCATCTAGCTCCAGGTTCGGTATCCAATAAAATTTTCTGATAGTAGGAGACTAGGATGCTTAAAGTTTTCAATTGTTGGCTCCTGTTATCCATCCCTATCCTTGTGAAACTTCAGATAGTGCTAACTCAAAGATTAGCTGGTTTTAGCGCATATGGCATTGCTCCGAGGCCCTGAAATACCACGCGATCTCAATGAGTCATGCCAACAGCAGTCTGGCAATTGTTATTGCTTGGCTGAAATAATAGTAACCAATAGACTGGAAAGATGTAAGCATTTATGTTGATATTGTTTAACTAATTTTCTGATTTAAAACTATAACCTTGTGTAAATAGTATTAACCTATAATTTCATTGTTTGTTTTTTAGTAGCTAAGAACTATTTAATAAATTTCAGACATAGATGTCCATCACAGCATATCGCTTCCTTTCACCGGCTAGCTAGGGGCAAAACTACCCGAACACAAGAGATAACAATTTTTTTACTCTGTCAACTTCTCATTTATCCGACAGAAGTATAAATTTAGTTTGAAATTCCCCAAAGATTTTAAACAGTTTCACCCTCAATCCTGACTTTGATTGTACTTTACATGTTCCAAATAAAAATTAAATTGGAAACTGATTATTAAGTGGCATGCTATTTTACTTGAGCATTCCAATGAACTTTTTATGGGACAGATATCATAATTAGCAGCTAAGCATAAATTAATATATATAATTTTAACCTTCTTTGTTTCGAATAATAAGAATTCACTGAAAGAAGTAAGGAAGAATAAAAGTGACCAAACTTACTTCTCTGAAGAGCCAAACATGACTTTCATATGTTGGGATGTAATAAAGCTAACAAATATTTGTGTTTTTGGAAATTTGTTATTGGCATAGAGCATAATAATATAAAATATTTCGGCAATACAGTAATTCATTGAACAAATTGATATGTAAATTAAAAAATGTGTTAGTATTTTATTCTATTTGGTTATTGTAAATATAGTAACATCGTTATTGAGATATTCCTTTTCATATATCCTTATAGGTAAATATAATAACTATAGTTCCTTTCACCAGCATTTCGTAGGCATAACTCTATTTTGGAAATGAAAGCTGCCTTTGAAGACTGTCGAGTAATAAGCTAATCTTATATTCGATATAAATAGCTCAGCTCGTTTTATCGAAGGAGTCATTCCATTAGGTATGGGAATGTTTTTCTTATATTTTTAAAGATACAAACACGCTTTACTTTGGATATGAAAACACTTTAAACTCTTGCAATGAGAACACGCTAAATTCTTGCAATGAGATCACGTTAAAGTATTGCACCAAGAACAAGTTAAACTCTTTCTTTAAGAACACGTTAAATTCCTGCTATGAGAACACTGTAAATTCTTCAGATTAGAACACGAAATTGTTTCTATGAGAACAGGGAACACACTAAATTTGTGTGATAGTGATAGATAATATCAAGTTCCTAATAGTTTACAATTGGAAAATGAAGAATTTTTGATATTTAGATTTCAGTTTTATTAAAGAGGCAGTGGTGGATTCTTTCACGGGAAATGTTATAATACACGTCTAGGATCTATTAAGGAATCACCACTATAGAATGTATTTAAAACGAAAAATATTGAAAGAATGAATATGAAAAAGTACAGTGCAGTAAAATGTATATATATTAGAATGAAATAAACTGATTGAAACTTCCGTTTCAAGAGTCGGACGGGGTAACACCGCACGTACACCTTTTATTGGGTGTCACACCGCAAAACTCATACTATTAAAACCACTTGCTTTAGCTTTAATCTGATTGCACCATCATTTCAAGCATCTTCTTTTATCCAATAAACATCTTGACGCACCTTTATCCTATCAGTATTTCTGGAGTTAAGTCGTAATGTAGGGTCGGGCGCGGTATCACTACGCATACCATTTATATGGGGTATCACTCTGCACCTCTTATAGTTTAGAAACCATTTATTTTAGCCTAAATTTGATTAAGCCATAATTTCAAGCATCCTCTTTTCTCCCTTAAACATCATGACGCAACATTATCCTATGAATATTTCTAGAGCTAAGTCGCGATGTATGTGGAGCTCTCAAAACGATCTGAAAAAAGTTTGCGCTGGTGATTTTTAATTCCCGCAATCTCTCCAATAACTCTAGAAAAGAAATATAGATATTAAAATTGTTTTGACATGTTAGCACAAACATTCACAGTTACATTATGTCAAAATTTCAACTTTTCAGTTTTAACAGTTTTCCCGCCACAACTGTGCGCAGTGATACCCCAGATAATTTAGAGGTAGAGAGGTATCACTGCGCATCATTAATAACCATATTTGTATGTAAATAAATATAAAAATAATGAATTTTTAGGTCTTAATAAGGGCATAAATATTGAATATGGTGTTATTTAATTATAAAATTAATTAATAATTAACTTACGATCGTAGTAGCTATCCTACTTGATGTGGGGAGTATTAAGTTAGGGAGAGGGGGTATTTATAGGTTGGGGGTGAGAGGTTATTGAATTAAATATTGATTAACAATAAACCTACTATCGAATTATATTACTTGATATAAGTAGTTAACTAATTACGTAAAATTTAAGTGTTAAATTTGTTGTAGACTCATTAAATATGTGTTTAAAAGGTAAGAGACTATTAGATTGGGAAGAGGATATTTAGATAAGGAAACACAGACATTTAGATGGGGACTGGGGGATTTAGATGGGAGAAGGGGGGGGGGAGGAGGAGGGGAAATACGGTGGAGAGAGAAAATTTAGATGGGGAACAGGGGAATGTAGATGGGAAGAGAGGGAGATTTTGATGAGAGGAAAGGGCAATTTAGATTGGAAGAGAGGGGGATTTAGATGGGAATAGAGGGGGATTTAGATAGGAGGAGAGGGATATTTAGATGGTAAAGATGGAAGTTTAGGTAAGGGGGTGGGGAAGGGGTACTAAAATGGTGAGAGGAGGGATTTAGGTGAGGCAGATAAATGCTATATTTTTGCAATGCACAGTAATACCCCTTCATGTGCGCAGTGATACCCCTATACACTCACTAAAATTTGCGCACGAAAATTGTCAATAAGTATTTCATTTATTTAGGTATTATTTTGAAACTGGTTGAGAACCATCCTCATTCATGACCATTTCATCACGAAAAAAAGAGCTTTTCTAGTACATTTCGTTTTTGAGTAAATACAGAGTTTGTGGGATTGTGCGCAGTGATACCCCGTCCGACCCTATGTGGTGCTCTCAAAACAATCCGAAATGAGCTTGTTCTGATGATATTCAAATTCAGCAATCTGTCCAATACCCTAGAAGAGAGATCTATATATTTATTTTATTTAAACATGGCAATACAAACATTAACAGTTACATTATGTGAAATTTTCAACTTATCAGTTTTAACGGTTTTCTCGCCACAACCATACGCAGTGATACCAAAAATAATTTAGAGGTTGAGGGGTATCACTGCGTATCTTTAATAACCATATTTGTATGTAAATAAATATAAAAATTATAAGTTTAGATATTATTAATGGCATAAATATTGAAATAGGGGTTATCTAATTACTAGTGTATTTGCCCGATAAAAATAACGGGTCATCCATCATCAATACCAATTTGGTACCCGTTAGTAGGTTACTTTTATAAATTCATTTAAAATTAAATTTTCATTATAGTCTAATTTCTTTTATAGTTAAAATACAATTAAAAATTGAATAAAAACAGAAGAATTTAAGGGGACCGTCCGTAAATTTTGAAAACAAATTTATTAATAAAGCTACGGTTATGAAACTTAGTTCCTAAACATAAAATTGAATAATATTATGTTTTTGTTCTTGGCATTTTTTCGATTAGACGCATAGAAAACAAGTTATTCGAATTTCGAACGAATTTCGAACTGGGTATTCAAACATGTACTTCTAATACAGTTTTGTAGCTACGGGTTTGCGGTTTTTTTCATTCGATTTTCCTGGTGATTCTCTACAAAAGCCCGAGGATCGATTTTTGAATTTCGAATTAGTTTACGAAAAATTTGATTTTTCGTGAAAAAACTAAAATTTTCAAAAAAAAAAATTATATTTCTAAAAAAAAAAAATTATATTTCGAAATTCAAAAATCGATGCTAACGCTTTTGTAGAAAATTACCAGGAGAATCGAATGAAAAAAACCGCAAACCCGTAGCTACAAAACTGTATTAGAAGTACATGTTTGAATACCAAAAAGTTAGTAATTTTTCAACTGCAAGAAAAATGAGTTCAAAGTTTTTATTTGGACTATGTATGGCACTAAATCCCCGCGGGGCGAAGTGCCCCGCTATTACTACTCAAAGGTAGTGGGTATCACTGGGCGCCACCCAGCTCTCTGTAGTAAAGTTTTACATAGCCAAACAACAACCGCTACAGAAAAAAAAACAACAACAAACAACGAACACCCATCAATATCCTCCGGGTTGATAGTCATGGGAGGGTCCAGCCTCATGACGCCGACGACGCTTCGGTGTCATCTTTGCTGGTGTACTAGCCTCACTATTCCTTCTCTTCAGAGTTGTCTTTTCAGTAGAAAGACCCAGACGTGTCAAAAGAAAGCCATGAACATTACCAAAGTTATGAACAAGAGCTGTATCAGTAGTGACGAACTGAACTCTGTCGAGTTTAGCGTCCTTCACTTTGAGAACTCTCGTCCACAACTGCCAGATCTATTTTATTAGAATGCTTCTGAGAGGCTAACTTTGAATAACAGTTAGCCAATTGTGAAACAATGATGTAATTAGCAGCCACTTAGCTAGGCACGCATGTGCCAAATCTAAGAGTTAGGCGGCTCACCAACGCTGTGCCAGATGTAATGGCGCGCCAAATTCCAAGCTCCCAACCCCTGTGGAAGGGGAGGGGGGTGATAAACAGCTGATTTTTCTTTGTGAGATCAATCTTAGTAATATAAACTAGCTATTTAAGCAATAAAAAAAATATTGAAAATTTAGTGATTTAATCACGGACGGTCCCCTTAAATATCAAGTCAATATATTCCCATGCGTATCATAATAGTTACATTCTTCATGTTTAATACCAATAGTGTAAAAGCGGACACCAAATAAATAAATAAATAAATAAACACACTAAGGAAATTATTAGTATATAGGTATAATAATATTGATTGACAATAAACTTACAATCGTAGTAGCTACTTGATGTGAGGGTTATTTATACAGGGTATCCCAGAAACTCAACTTTAAGTTATTTTATTTCAACAACTACTGAAGATACAGCTTTATTCATGTATAATTTTATTTGTTGAATCCTTTTCCATTGACAGTTAAATTTTCGTTGAGATTTAAACAAACATGAATTGATTTTAACAAGAATAATAAATTATAAAAATTACTAATTTTTAATTCACTAATTTTTAATTCACTAATTTTTAATTCACTAATTTTTAATTTACTAATTTTTAATTTACTAATTTTTAATTTACTAATTTTTAATTTACTAATTTTTAATTTACTAATTTTTGATTCACTAATTTATAATTCAC
Organism: Caprella mutica; assembly: GCA_947561585.1. Lineage (NCBI taxonomy): Eukaryota > Metazoa > Arthropoda > Malacostraca > Amphipoda > Caprellidae > Caprella > Caprella mutica. The sequence continues at coordinate 215,600 of CANNZV010000789.1, forward strand.
TAATTTTAAATTTACTAATTTTTAATTCACTAATTTTTAATTTAATATTTATATCTTTCAATAAAACAATAATTTCAATTTCCTTTTAAACTGAATTTTTTTTAAAGTTACGTAGTTTATTCTAAATTAATTTGGGATCTAGAGGTTTTAAAATTCATATGATTAAATTGAATCTAATGACCCAAAAAATTCTGATACCCCTAAACAACGAACTCACTGTGTAGATGGTCATCATGCAATTATCCAGCTGCGTTCCATCTAGGCAGTCCAGCGCAGTCCTCTCATCCCCAGGGTTGTTTTTAGTCCATTTTAATAACTTATAGTGGTTTCCAGAAAAAGTCATGTTCTGCATAAGTCCAGTGAAGATCGCTGCTCTCGGTTCAGGATTCAGATAGTTGCCAGAAGTGCATTCAGTCACCTTAATCTTAGCTGCATTAGACTGGTGAGAACGATTTTTTTTTCATTCTCACAGGTAGATAAAGATGTTCCAACACTGTGAGAACGAAAGCAGAGTACAATACAAATTTTATGGGGGACATTCTTTCAAATAATTTGTATCTTATTATAAATATCTATTTTAATTAAAAATAATACAAATTCTTATTTCTATACACCGGGGGCAGAACATGTTAACCAATTGGGCTGACATTTTTCTTATCATGTTTTTTTCACCCATGTGCCAATTTCTATCTTTGTAGCTAAGGCAAAATCGAAAAAAAATTCAAAACGATCCACCCTATTGAATAATAATAATTAAGTGTTCATTATTATTAAATTTCACGAATAGTAATTACTTTTCATTCCTTTTTCACAGAGTTTCTAAATTGGAGTTGTGCTACATCATTTTTGATGAATTTTACTTCCGTATTGAAATGTATTTGGTGTTGCAACTTGAATTTAATAGATTTTACTAAGTATTTTAATTCTGAATGAAAGATTAACATAATAACAAATTATTCAAATACTCAGGAAACAAATAAGAAAGTATTGAGATGCCAAATTGCGTTAATTAATGATGTCCCAGTTTTTATAGGAAATAAATAAAATTATAATTCATCATGAGGATACAAATTCCATTCATTAAATAGGTAAATGTTGGCATAAGATCAATTAGAATTCAGTCATACAAATCGCTATCGAATAAACAAATTAAACTGTTAATTAATGAAGGGAAATATAAAGGTTTGTATTGGAACTGTTAAAGACACTCTCTTGTTTATTTACCATTCGAATGAATTGAGAATTAAATATAGAGTATTAAATGATTCGGAAGAGAATAATTTTTCAGTGAAAATAATCTTTTAATCAAATCTAATGTTTATTGAAGAAAAAATATGTACAAAGTACATAAATTATTCATCCAACCATTTTAGGCCAAAATTTTTATTAATAATATGTAACAGAATACTACATTATTTAACGTTATTTTAACATTATTTAACGTTATAAAACTTTTTCAATTAAATTGAATAATTTCTAAAATTATACAAAGATTACTGAACATCTTACACGCAATGAGAAATACTTCTTTTCGAAAAATAAAACTAGTAATCATTTCTTACCAAGGTCACTGATATAGAAGAAACAAATTTTGTAACATTGATGGGGGAATAACGGCTCAAAAATCACAAAAGAGTAAAGTTTATTCAGAGACTAAATAGTTTTTAAAAGTTTAACAGGTTGAGGTTGGCTAACTACTAGCTATCACAAATTAGATAATCTTTATTGTAACTTAAAAAAGTATAAAAGAAAACCAAAAATATGCTATAGCAGATCACCTGATCAGGGTTTCTACACAGTAATGTATTTATGTTATAGAGTTGTTTCAATTTTCATATCACATATGGATAAATTCTAACGATGAAGAACATTCGTACAAAGTTAACATTAATAATATTTGATTACAGATGAACTCTTTCGAAGTGTTATAATATCTCATCGATTCACAGTCTATTGAAAGCAAAATTAATAAGGAAATTAGTTGACGAATTTTACCCAAAATTTTGTTTAGGTTTACCTTATTAATTTAATATCCATACAAATCACTCAATTAAATTAGTTATTAACAACGATGATGTAAGGAGACATTTCCATTAGAGCTGAAGAAGTTTGAATGGAAAATTATTTATTTCTTCTTGAAATGATCTCCGAGATCAATGAGGCAATTTAACTTTCACGATATCTCTCATCACAGACCTGAGGAACTTCCACACGTGAATGCTAGGTTATTTCAAATATAAAACATAATTTGCATTAATGTACTTTTGAATTAGTGTTATAACATGATTAGGTATGCAAATTACAAGAAAACATTTCACTCAAAGTTGACGAATTTAAAATAAAAAGTATTCATACAATTTTTATAAATTTATGTCTGAAAAATATTTTCTAAAACTATTTGAAAAATTTAACATCAGAGTGACCAAATAAAATTGAGATGGAATTTCAACCTTTTTTCTATTTTCTCTTCTAATTTCGAATCATGAGTCACGTAGAATGAAACATTCTAAATCTCGAATGAAAAATTCGTTTTTTGTGGATTCCTGTTGCAATTCATATTATTGTACTTAGATTGTGAAATAAGATACTCTAAATATTTCCACATGAAAAAATAAACCAAATTAACCATGGGAAATATTTTGCAAGAATTTTAGTTTAAACAATTCCTCGAATATTCAAATTGACTGCACGTTTTGTAGGTATATGTAGGTATCTCTGTTCAAATATAATTTAAATTGAAGTTGTTGCCATTTAATTTATATGTCATTATGTGCATATTGTACAATGTACATTTCAAATTCATGTATATATATATATATATATAGTTTTATGAAGTGAAGAGCGAGTGAGACGACAAAAAAAGTTTCCATCCTTTTATTTTTCTAGAGCTTTCGAATAATTCAATATTCATTATCAATATCCTAATTTTGACTAATTAAGTAGAAATAAGAAGTATTATGGATACCTAAATTAATAAAGTCACCTAACTAATTCACAAATAATAAAGAAAAAGGAAAAATCATAGAAAATCATAAGTTATTAACCCAAAATAGCTAAGTTAAATGAACTTGCTTGTTCATTGAGCGATGGAGACTGTTTATGAATGTATATAGATTCTAATAAACGAATATCACACTGGTTTGAAGTTTGCAAAATTTTGAAATTTTCTTCCTTAATTGGGTGATTATTATCTAAAAATGATTACGAATTGAACTGAAAGGTGGGGAGCTATAGGGGTTATTAGTTCTAAAGGATATTCCCTTATGCTGAAAAATTCTCACCTTTAACTGCATCATGGTCTCACCAATGTAAGTGGACTGGCACTGTCCACATGAGTATTTATAAATGAGACCAGATGACAGTAAAGGTGGGATTTTATCTTTATAAGGGAAAAATGAACCAATAGTGGTTTCATTTTTGAAAACAAAATTTAGTTTAATTTGGGGGTAAAATTTGTTAAGTAATGAGTTAAGTTCTT
>CANNZV010000790.1:0-218487 GCA_947561585.1 Caprella mutica
CTCCATTTTGATTCAATTTATACTTTAATATTCCTGCACATTGTACTGCCACTCTGTGTACCGCTATGTATTTTTACACACTGCCAAGAAATTATGTCTGAGTTTTTCTACTATTTTCGTGTTTTCCATTAAGATAAAATCTTAATATGGTTATTATGCATTTTTTAGATATTTATAGAGATAATGGAAAAAATATATATATACTAAAGACTAAATTTTCAAATTTCTCAATTTTTTTAAATTAATTGTTTTTGAATTGTATTATAATTTTTAATATTTTCACTCATTAATTAAACTCAGTTAAATTATAGTAAAAATATTGTAATAATTGCATTGACTGATTATTATGTACAAAATATTTCAATATTATAGCATTATAATAATTCATCTTGTTTTTAATGGAAAAATAATGTTTTTCTAAACAAAAAAATGAATAAATAATAGGAAAACCTTGTTAAAATGAAGTGTACATTTTTTGTAGAACATACTGAATATAATCGTAATTAACAGATCTAGATATGTTATGTTCTTATCAAAACATATCTAAAATGTACAGAATATTTTAATATCACAATATATGTAATTTAATTATAAACCTTATTATTGCAATAATTGAGTGCTTAATAATGAATAGAAAATTATGTCCAATCATCTCATTGGATGTAATTAAGAAAAATATGCTATTATTACATTTAGAAAATTAATTACATTAAAATATACACAAAATGATAAAAAAATGTATTTTATTAACCTATATATATAATGGAACAGAAAAAATTACATATATTTTCCTTTAGTTTAATATCAATATACAAAATAATAAATAATTATAAAACATTAAAAATGACAATGTACCAAATAAAAAAAAAGAACAATAGCTAAGGGACAATATGCATACTTCTTTAATCGATAGATTTTTTCTTTCATTTAATTTCTTTGCGCTACTACATTAGTAATTAATAGGAACGATTATTTTTAAGGTCGTGAAAAACCAGTAAATGAACACTGGAAAAGCCTTCTTTAAAATATGGTATCTATGATACGAAAATATAAGTCATATTCCATTTAATGTTTAAAAATATTAATTATTTATCCATGTACAGATAATGGAACACAGGTCCGTTCTTCACTTACTCCATATTTTATTATAGATTTCCACATCGATACATTTATCACCGTCGTAACTTCTAATTTAGGTGAGTTACAATGAATTTGAAATATTCTTATTGAAAGAGTATGAATTATACATCATAATTGAACAAATTCTTTTCAGTGAAATATATGTGAGGACCAATTGAACAAAGAGCAATAAACTTGAGACCTACATGCATATATAATGTATTTGCTCTCTTGAGGTAATTATTACTATAATAATACTGTGTAAATAAAATTTATTGGTATTGACAGTTGAAATGAATTTGAAGCAAGAATATAATTTCGTCTATATTGTTTGCATGAAAAAAAAAATCGTATTTTTTTTGTACCATGAATAGTTAATTTTTCTTTGTATCACGAATAAAAAAAAATTTGCATCAAGAATAATAAATCGGTCATGAATAATCTCTATGATTGTAGTATTATAAATCAAAATAATAATGATGGGAATGTTGACAATCATTTTCATATATTGTGAAACATGTTTGATGCATGTTAACCTTAAAGCAATTCTTTATTTATTTATTAAAAATATTATTAAACTACATTACAGACTTAACTATTCGATTTTGTTTGATGTTCATGTAAAAAAAATTCTTGTTCGATTCTATAAGAAGTGACAGTTTGTTCATATGTACACATGAACATCAACTCTTTACCATGAAATCAAAAGTAATGTTATGAATTGTAAACATCCTAATTTTCATTATAGACTTTTGTGAAATTTCACGCCATATTAAATGACTTGATTTCAAGAAATGGAAAAGAGTATATTGGTATATTTTCGTACCATAACAACTTTATGAATAACTGACAAACAAACTTGATTTCTGTTGATAATTGGATCAAGGATCTTTTGAAGATTTCCAGTACTGTATAGAATACAACTTGATTATAAAGAATTTAGTTTATTGTATATTACTTCAGAATAAGTTAAAAATATGCTATAAAATTTAGTAAGTTATAGTATTTTTATAAAAAAAATCTCGTAAATTTTTTTCCGATATGTGAATTTCCACCATAAAAATTGATCTAGATTTTTTTCTTAGTTATAAATTTTTTATTCTATTATTCTTTAATTTATACCATCACTCAATCACTTAATTAATTCATAGTGCTACATTGATTTTCATTCGGGATCTTCAATATATTTTTTACTTTAGTGAAAGGTATAGAAAGAATATAATTAGATGGCAGGCTGATAAAGTAAAGAAAATGTAAGGCATTAAGTACTCAGTTCATCAAGTAACAACATGTCTTCCATGCTATGTGCTGTCAAACATATGCATTATGTATACCAATCAGGAACAATGAGTGATAAAACTATACGTACATTTACATCGGAAAATACTTTCTCAATTTGATAGGTGAGAGTTGTAAGATAACTGACCCGTTAAGGTATGGAAATATATATATAAGATATAATATATAATAATCATTAATTTCTGTCCAATTTTCTCATATATATTCAGTTTATTATTATATATTAGCTTTTATCTTTAGTACAAACTATTTCATCGATTAAGCTTAAAACATCAATGTTCAAAATATTTTCAGCCTCTGCGATGTAAAAGATTTGTACACAGTTATTTGGAGCAATAGGCATAGCTGTACCTCCTCTTTATCACTTTTTCATACATCCTACACTCTGTTTGGTAATACTTTACGAGAGCAACATTCAGGTTCTTTCGATTTCATGGAACCAGCAATTGGTGAGCGATAAAGCTTCTTTTATTTTGTACTAATTATACTCACTGCATGTTCTGCTACTACAATTTCGAGTCATAAAGAGATAGCAGGAGCCATTTCGATGAGTCCTATTTACATTGCTAATTGCCGTGATTTGGCACTAGCTATTGAATGGTACCTACAATGCCGGCCAGATTGCATGTACTTTGCAATTAGATATAATATGCTACCATCTACTTTAGAAAGTTCGTTGAAACAACTTTATTACTTTGTTTAAACACAAAGTATGATGGACTTATATTTCAATCGATTGTCTTTTTGTCAGTGCATAGAATATTAGTCATTAAATAATTAAATTAGTTTGATTGATGTGTGTGCTTTCTTTCATAGAGTACCAGTGTTTTTTATGTAGCATAAGCACTCATTGTCCTGACTTCCAAAGATAGCAATAATTCAATTACTCATTTCAATTGAATAATGAAGTGGCGAAACAGTACAAAATGTACTGTTATAGAGATACGTGGCTTTAAATTTATGCACGAACTTAATTCCTCAATTAATATAGGAATATTCAACTAAATTAACAAGCTAGCTAAACTATAAGTCTATCTAAACCGGTCTTTTTGAATAGTTTCAATTATATTGATATTATTATCTATTTTACCGGATAGTATTAACAACTTGATTTCATGAAAATTGAAATAACTTCAACGCTATATTTATGTAAGAACGATCTTGACACAAAGTTTAGACTCTATTATATGCAAGTTCATACGTCACAAAAACACATTTCTAGATCTGTATTGTCATTGACAGTTGTGACGTCATGAAAGCAGCTGTCTATCTAATCACTGATTGGTTGCCTTGTAATAGGAACTGCTCGTTGATTGGTACGTGAAAATTTAACTTAAAAAATCGTAATGTTTTATTTATCATAATAATTTGGAAGCATTTCAATGAACAAAATTATATTTACTGTTAAATACCTTCATTGATGAGACAAATATATCCGATTGATGAAGTTATTTATAAATACTTTATATTATAAAATATTAAAAAGAAAGCTATAATAACCAAGGTAAACTTACAATATATTACACTACCGCATACATTGGATAGCTACACCTTTTACTCAGCAATAATTTACTACTGCTATAATTTCAAAATATAAATCTCATATTTGAGAATGTTTCAGCGGACATTATCATGACTCATAAAGTAACACTTTTGTCAGAGGGTGCATGTACCCACGTCCCTACAACAGTTCATTAAAGAATGTTCCATAAAAGCGAGTGTGTATTTTTGGTGTCTTTTCTCCATCCATCACAGAGCCAATTTAGATCGCAGCGGGTCTATAGAGAGCAGTCCCGATCTCTCGTGAGAGCTCGTTAGTGTTGTTTTTACGCTCTTTTGACAAGTTTACTGATCATTGCACACGGTTCTCCTTCTCCTCCTGCTACTGACGCCATTTCTCTTTAAGTGTGACCCTTAAAATGACCAGCAGGGAAGAACCTAATCTGCCCCAAATGTTGAGGATATCGCTCACCAAATCTCAAGTCGACAACTTCAACCTGTTTTTCGACGCTTTTTCCGGCGTCCTTTATTGGTTCATTACTGAAATCTTTCACTCCTACTCAGGGAAAGTTTTTTCTGCCTCGATCACAACCTTTGAGATCCTATCGTTTATTTCACAAAATATGCCAATATATTGCGACTCATAAAGTCGACCAATATATTATAACTATGGATATTGTTTTTACACCTTCCATCACCTTTTTATTTTCCGACAAGTATCGGCATTGTGACTTCCTTTCATGTTTTTTTTTAGATCTGAGATATTTCATAGCCTTCGCAAAATGATTCATTTAACTTCCGTCTGACAAGTATGATGGAGGATTTTCTTTTGAAGGGAAAACACCTTATATCCCATAAAATTGAAGGATGGGGGGTTATATGCACGCCCAAATAGGAATATTCCATATTGGACATCAATTTCCAACTCCTCATATAGTAGGATATCAGAATGAGCTCCATTAGATTTTATTGAAGAGGCAGTTGAACTTAATGGAAAATCCTGAAATTGGTCTTGAACTGTATTTTCAATGGAGATATCATACAGTAATTACAATAATATTCTTATAATATCTCTATATTGATATAGCTTTTGAACATTTATTGAATCAAATTAATTAACATTCAAATACGACTTTACCGATAATTACTGGCAAAACAGAAATACACTCTGCTTGTTTTCAACCGTTTAGCGATTTAAACAGTCTGATATGGTCGTGTTTAGTGCAAGTTCACAATGTCCAAGTGATTTACTTCATAACATTAATCATAGAATATCATGCAAAACACTTGACTCTATTGAGTCTTGACATAATTGTCCACGAGTTCAGCAATAATTGATTAATCATTTAAATGAGTGAGTTTGAAGTGCCTTGTAATTGAAGAGGACATTAACATCTCGGGTAGTCATAGAAGCGATCTAAAGTGTTCATTTGGATTCCGCTATTGAAGCCTTTTAGTTTTCATAATTAGCCACTTGAGAGTAGTAACAACTCATTAGCCGAGGATTAAACTAAGATTAGGGGAGAACTTATGACAGAAAAGTAATGAGTGCGTTACAGAATTAGACTCTTTAAGTTCTTGGCTCTCCAGGGAACATTAAATCTACTGATGATTACTTCTGATAGCAATTTTGTGGCTGGAGATTGTCATGCTTCGTTCTTTGGATTATTATTCATTATTGTTTTTCTCTTCGAAATCCCAAAAATTAATTGCACATTATCCATGATTTTGTATCATTTATTTATCACTAGTGTATTGCCCGTCGAAATAACGGTCTACATACAATTATTTTTTTTTATTCAAATATTTTTAGTTTTTTGCCATCCGATTTAAAAAAAAAAATTATCGTATTATATTCTCATTTTACTGTTAACCGGATTTGTGATTTTCGGCTATCCAAATTTATATAGTGTGTTACCCGTCAAAAATGACGGAAAATGATTATTTTTTGTATAAATTATCAGCATAAAATTGACTGGATATTTAAAAATTGTACCTCGATTTTTTTTATCTAAATTTTTTTGTTATTCGGATCTCCTCGGTAAACTGAATTTATATTTTTTACCAGATTTTCTTGTTTTTGGGCTTTTTTAAAACTATTTTCTGAATTTTTTTGTTTTCTATTTCTTCGGTTTTCCCGATTTTTCAGCCTTCGGATTGTTCATTTTCCTGATTTTTCAGTTTTCCGGTTTTTATGCATATTTTAAAATTTTACGGATTTTTCGGTCTACTGAATTTTTCGTTTTACATGATTTATCGTTTTTTAGAGTTTTTCTGTTATCTAATTTTTTTTCAGGATTATTCTTTTTTCTCTGATTTTTTTTCTTTTCCCGAATTTTCGGTTATCCGAATTTCGGTTATCCAGACTTTTGTAATCCTAACAGTTATATTAGTCATTTAATCATTTTAATTGTGCCTTAATGTAAACGCGCGACATTTTTCGTGTAACTAACATACCAACAGGCAAATACACTCTGTGTATCATTAATTAGGGTGATTATGGTATTTGTTATCTTTTAGTGTCTATTTTGTCATTTCTTTACTTTAAATACAATTCTGTTTTACAGAAATTATGTAATCATGAATGAATATATACAATTTTTCAGTTATGAATACTTATGATGATTGTGTCACTGAATGCTCTGTTGCAAACTTTACTTAAAGCTATTGAAGCTCTGAATTTATTGTATAAGCAGTCAAAATACAGTTTACAAAGCTGCTCCTCAGAGATTTTCCAAAGTTCGCCGACATTTCATTCGGAAGAGCTCTGTCGCTGAAGGTTCTACATTAAACTTTTATAGCCTCATTCTCAATAGGGAGAAGACTTTTGGCTTTTTCACTCTCGAAACTTGCAAATTGAATATTGCTTCTGTACTCCCATTTCTCCTTTTTGTCACCTCGTCAGTTCCTACTAAATGCGGGGCGGCTTATATAAAAGGTATTTGCATGAATCTGCTAAAATAGAATTTCGTTTGAAAATTGAGTATTAGTCATATTCAATACAATTTTCTTACTAATTAAATTGCATTTATCGTTTGATAATCTTTATCTATTTCAAACTTTATACCAACAAAAATGTAAGTCCTATTTTCCTAAGCTATTTCACCAAGTTCTCTGTTAGGATCGATGTACGTATAAGTGTCTGTCCTTGACTAGCGGTGTAAGTTTCTCTTCCCAAAGTTATATCTCCAATACTGGTTTTCTTCACAGCCGTTCGTGAAACATTAGCCAGAATCTATTAGCTATTTGAATTCTGCGGAAACTCTATATCTTTATCGACTATAATTTGCATCCAAAACTTCTCTCGCCTAAATAAGGAACTTGCAGGATCGTGGCTAGTTTCCGTAGTGAGTATGCACATCAATTCTAGATTCCTGATAGAATATCCACCAGTTCCTTCTAAGCTCATCGTAAAGCATCTGAGAGAAGTGCTTATTATGGCACATGATGGACGATAATTCAGGACAAGTATTCATGGCAAAGGCTTTCGTACGGTATTTTCAGAGGTCAATATAACCATCAGTACCGTAGATGATCTTGCATAATCTGTCAAGTTTGCTGTCGAAAGTTATGCACTTCACTATTAGTTCAGGACAAATATCAATACCAAAGATTATCTTATACAATCTTTGTATACTACTATAAGTATTATACTGCTATAATACTTTAAAGACTCTATAAAAAGGTCAATATATTCTCCACGTAGTGTAATAATACGATATTTAATTGCAATTTTTTGATCTTGGTTGAGATTAATACAATCAGTTTTATGTTCCTCGATTATTTTCAATGCTCAAGAAGATTTGCTATTCATTAATAATTCTACATCTTGTCTCAGCAACTTCAATGCCTTTGGATTTCAAATAATTCATTTATGCCTTACGATCTGTTCAAATATTCCATTTCTATTGACTATTACAGTTTCAATATCTTTAAATTTTACAGTAGATATTTCAATTTAATAAGCAGAAGTCTCTATAGCCCTATTTTCACGAAGCATAAAATTGCAAGTGGTTCTAAGCAGCTTCACATTGAGTCCATTGAGGCATTCAGAAGCACCATCATAAATTTATTTAGCTCCTCTAATCAACTCGAAAATTGCTCTCAGGATATTCGTTAAGCCAACTTCTGTGGTGCTATAAATTTCAACCAAATTTTCCCATTTTCTGGCCCATAAGATGCCCTATAAACCCCAACGAAAAATGGGCCACTGAGATTATCGCTTGCCAATATCAGTTATCTCTTACTGGTAAACATTCATTAGATAATTCACTATATTTAGAATAAGGTTAGTGCTTTAAACTCTTCAACTTATTATTTTTCGTAATCCAAAGAAATTGAAGCCAGTAGTGAACTTTATAGAGCTTTTAAAATAAAATAACCAACATTATACAGCTGATGTTTCGCCGTAAAGTAAGTAAAAGATAAATTAAATATCAACTCAATGCATTAATTATAAAATCATAGATTACATTGAATTACATCTCCCATGCAGCTTTAACGATTGGAAAAAAATATTCAAATACTATGGAAGCATGAACGAAAAAAATGAGTGAATCTACATAAGTGCGCAGATTTATTGTATCATATTTAATATTCTAATTAGTCTCCTTAAAAGGAAAGTGTTTAACTATTATCATCATAGAGTCTAAATGGAAAGATGAGACGACTATTCCTGTGATAGAAACCTGTAGAACACAGGGAAACCTTCTTAATCAAAACTGTTCTCTCCAACCACTGCAGAATGGGATAAAATTTCCGTTTGATGAGTGTTTTCAGTCTGGTGGTGGTCATGTAGATTGCGAAAATTCAAATGAAATAAAACTCGGAATTCTTATCTTTTGAATGAACTCTATTCTAGTCTTCTAGCAGTAACAGTTTATAAATGACATCCTTTTTTAATCGGCTACTTTTTAAGCGAACACCCTGTACATAATCACAAGTATTAGGTTACTTAATCAGTTTACAGTACATGAATACTCTCGCATGTATTATTATTAAATAAAATTCCAATTATCTTCATATATAATTAAATACTCTAGTAGGATGTATACTTACCAACTTCCTCTATATCGTGTGAGTTAAATTATCACCAAATGCATTATCTAATTAAATGGTTAAATATTTCAATATCAGAATAACATTTTGATGGTATGGGATATGTTAAAAAATTGTTTAAAGAATAACGGTACCATAAATATAGCTAGAGTTACTAATATTGGTAAACTACCAATATTATTATACTTTTGCCATTTATTTTATATGCATTAGTTCAAATCATTCTATGTTGAGTAAAAAATAAAAATATATAGGATAATAAGAATGCAGTTTACAAATAATATATAAACCATCATTATAAATTAATCATTTAGTCTGATTTGCTATATTTTTAAGACAAAAAAAAACGAATAAAAAATATTGTATTCGTCATAATGTTATTGTACTGATTAGGATCATTTTAGAATTTTATAGAAGAGTTTAAATATATTATTTCAAAGGATGCAAATTTTATCGTTCACAATAGTTCTAATTCTTATTTAGAAAAAAATTAGAGCGAGAGAATTATGCAAACTAAAATTTCCACTTGAAATTAATCACAGGATTTCTATGCTACTATTAAAAAATATAATATTTTTTTATAACTGTAGTAATTACGATAGCTAAATAATCAATAAATGATATCATTATTAAAGTTAGCGAACTAAAAATCACCTATAACCTGTATAGTGTATATATAATATACATATGATAGCAAAGTTTGAAATTTCACATTTTCTCAGGCAAATTGATAACTAGGAAAACTTTCACCTGGCTATATGTCCGTGAATAAATTATTATTTTGTAAAATGTTTTTGAAGAATCTTGACAGTTTGTATAGGATTTATATCGATAGGCTGTGGTGTGACCGCAACCAATTGAAAAAGATTTAGTGATTTGGGAAAAGCCGTCTGTAGTCATTCATGACCTTGTCATTAATAAAAATACTCAAAATATTTAAAATGGTAGATCATTACCAGCAGTCAAATAGTGTGAAGAATTTTTTGTCATAAATTATTTTAAAATAATTTCTCAGTTCCACCGAAATATTTATGGGAATTCTTCTAAAGAAAGGTGGACTGACATCAGTAAAATGTTACCATTGAATGTTTGCCAAATTTCATTATTGGCTTCTTATGCCCAGAATGAAAGTTATAGTGGGGTCATAGAAGATTAAGTGGGATTCCATCTTAATCTTCTATGGCCACACCATAACTTTCTCTTTGGGTTAGGAAAAACTTAAGGCGAAAGAATCGTTCGTGAAATATATTATGAGGTGGCCAAGAATAATGTTAGTGAGCAATGTTTTATTTTAAATAATTTCTAATCGAATTGTTTAGTGAATAAGGAGGCACATACACATACAATATAACTGTATAAATAGTGTGTAAGATAACGTAGATTATATAGAACATAGTTATTATTTAGTTGAATGAAATTAGATTACTAAAACAATTTAGAATTTGTTATGTGACACATAAATGATTGCATTGCAATAAAAATTGATAGTTAAATTGTATTAGATTACAAATTGATAAGGTAAATATTTCTAAATTGTTCATGTGGAAATTTATGATTAAATGATTTATAGCTTTTTGGGCTATCATATAAATATATATATGTATAGTATATGATATGTTAAACATGATATTTCACGATATGTATTTATATTATGTTAATATTAATATACGTAATTGATTATAAATATATGCTATTATATAAAAAGAAATTTAATTTATGAACTATTTAATATTCACTTACAATCTAAATAATTAGTACTAATTAAAATGTGTTTGTTAATTGCATTGAAGGAATTAGGTTTGTTGCAATGCATTCATTTTCAAGTGGAAACAATCCGATATAAATAATTAAATTAATAGGAAATAAATTATTTTCTTTCTCCTGTTCAGCATTTTTAATTTACTTCTTCTTTCTTTTTCTAATATCTTTTAATTATTTAATAATTTAATATATTATTTTATGAAATATATTTATATTATTGAATGTTATAATTATTTTCCATTAATTAAAAAACACTTCTGAAAATATAAGTTTAAAACTTTTCAACCGATATGCTTCAGATTATATTTTTCAAAAATTATATATAATTATATAAAGATGAATCATTTAAATATACATCCACATTCTTGATGAAAAAAATCACACTTAACTTTAAATAAATCAACAAAATATTTGTTTAATAATATCGGCCAAATAAATACTTTCCTTCCCGTAAAACTTATATTTCTATTCACATTAGAAACACTATAGCAATGTAATAGTATGTATGTCATGTGAATATTTACATGCTGGTGACTATAACAAAAGGTTTTGCATTTCACATAAAAGTCGTGAGAAAAGAAGCCAAAACTCCTGGGGTTTAGGGAAGCGTCTCAGTCTTTTGACGATACTCCTTCTTTACGGGAATATTCCTTGCTGTGACGAAAAATAGACTTGTGAAGTGTTGTGTATGTCTTTTAGGACGGCTTTCGGGAGATTATATGGAACATTAAACTCACAAAATGTGGCTGGAGAGTTTCATAAGTTATAGCAAAGTGTGCCAAGTATTTTGTGTGTGGGGGGTGACGTGAGATATTGTTTCCTTCATAATTCTTGCAGAGGATAATCTTCCCTGTCTCTTTACAGCTAAAACTTCTAACATTTTTGAGTTATTACAAATTCATTCTCTCTTATTTTAACTCATCACACCTTTGAAAAAGAATTGTTTTGCGAAGTACATCTTATATATAAATGCATTGTAAGAAGATTTGAACATGCATTTTCAACTGAAATTCATCATTAAAACTTGTTTTATATTAAATACCTTAGAGTTCTTCAGCAAGGGATAAATAATGTATGGAGGAAATTGAAAGAATTGTACATCAATATGACTTTTTTCAATCCTTATTACTATCAGCAGTATTTATTTATTTTCAAGGAGTGTTAATTAATAATAGTTAATATTCTTCTAACTGCAAGCTAGACTAACATACCTGTAAAGATTATTTTTCATTGCCCCTTTTCTTTAATTGAAGTCGTCTATCGCAGACCGAATGAGAGTTAAGAATAAGAGTTTTTATATTTAAAGTAACCATACAGAGTAAATTAGATTAAAAGCAAATAACATAAATATAAAAATGCACATAGGTAACATAGGAAAACATAAGTAAGAATTTTCAATCAGGAATCAAATTTTCCTGGTTTAAAATGAAATTTATCTATATATAATCTATTATTAAACCATTAATGTTCTATATATAATTACAGATATCATTACATAAATTTACAATTCAATAAATTAATGATAAGGTATTTTCTATATATCAATAATTTACAATTGATATTAACTATTTATTTATAGTTTTACTACTCAATAAATCATCATTGAACTCCACTCATAAACAAAGTAAAGGCACGATAGGAAGACTTTAAGCGAGTTTTTGTGGCAGGCACTAAAGTCTTCCTATATAGGATGGAATTATATCCTCTGTTATTTTTCCCTTTTTAGTATATATCTCTTATAATTACTGCCTATGGTTGACCCGATGGTTGCCTGTGGGTGGTCCCTTTAACCAACACTATGCAGGTTGAGGTGAGGGTTTAAAAAATAGTCAACCATAACCGATACACTATAAATTAAAAGTATTTAATAGTCTAAAGCATTGGTGATAATATTTATAGACATGGTTGTGTAAACAGCTATTGCATAGAGCTGACACTGTATTTAATTAAAGTTAAATAGCGAAAATGAATATATAGCGTACTTTTTATTAGTATTTAAAAAAATCTAAAAGTATCATTAGCTGAATTCTCATTTTATGTTTTTATATTAATAAAAATAAATTTATTAATAAAATTATATAGTATGACTTAAAATGGTTGAATAACGATATCAATACTATAGTTCTATAAATCCTATATTATATTAGTTTATACGTATTGGTATATTTGATAATATATATCATATTTTGTCTTTTAAATCAGGTTTTTAAAAATACGTAAGATACAGTCCATTTTTATCATAGCAATCGTGGAGTTAATTATGGAAGGATTTATTATATATAGAAAACATGATATTTATTATATTATACTTTTATAAAGGATAATTACCTATAGCTATTATTTTAACCTATATTAGATAAATCGATACTGAAAAACATGAGGAATGAAGATGCAGGTAAAAAGCTTATACTTTAGTTTCATATTTCGCAACCTGACTCTAGTGATAGAAACTAAAGGCCCAATACTTTAAATATCGGGTGACTTTATTTGAATACCTTCCTCTTTGACCTTTAATCCAATTATCGTCAGATGTCAGAACAATTTAAAAGAACAGTTGCAAAGGCTTATAGTCAGTGTGACAGCTCTCATCCAATTTCAATTACTAGGCATAATAGTCCAATAGGAAAAACTTGACACAAACTCTAGAACTTTGGAGTTAGCACATTGAAATGCAATCAAACTTGGAGAATCGATTTAACTTCCACAAAAGCTGTATCAAGAATTTTGTTTGTGCTGGAACACCATGGAATCCAGTCTATTTTTTAGTTGTTTCTTCCATAGCCGATCCAACCCCTCCCGCCCCCTTCCCCCTCTATTCAGAAGTTCACCTACCGCTTCTTCTTCTCTTTGAGAAGTTGAGTTAGAAGTTAACAATATACACGTTTTAAAAGTTCTATCCCTGAAAAGACGTCCTGTAAGAGATGGACATTGCCATTAGATTTAAGAGAATGGGACTCTGGAAAAAAGACCACTCACAACTAGCACTCTAATAATGGTGCTCCTAAATTTTTATCAAACAATTTAGACTGAAACTTATTTTTTATTTTATATAGCAATGTCTCGAAAAGAAGGAGCCTAATAAAAGCTACTTTACACGGTATCAATTGGAGTTTTATTGCAGATCAAGTTTGAGGACCACCCTGCACTAACTGCCGACTCATGTTCATTTGTAGTGGAGAATTCAAATAATAACAGAGCAGTGTGCAAATAACAGCTCTGGAAGATTCTACATCCCTCCTGCTGATTTCAAATTTCTTTATCAGTATAAGTTTTATTAATGATATAATTAGCCCAGCACATCCCGGGGTGACAGATTAATTACTGATAAAGCGATGACTTGCGTTTAGAGGTGGAATGAAAATCACTTGAAGATGTGTAAAATGATCGACAGTGTGAGAATTGTTGTAAATCTTGATCAGCTTCTTTCGTATATTCATGTTTCTTAGTAACACAAATCAGCTTAATTCAGTTAAAAACTCAACGCGTACTGATTGACGAAATAGAATATCGTATGTGTAGGATCGCTTCAGGACTCCGTATCCTGTGGAGGATGACTGGAAAGAACACCTCGTAATAACAGGTCGCACGTGAACGAGGAAATGAGACTTATAATTGGTTCACTTTTTATCTAATTCCAATGATATTGAGATGTATTAATGGTGACTATAATTATGACCATTTATTTCGAAAAGAAGTGGTTAAATAAAAAAGGGGCTAAAATAAAAAAGGGCTAAAATAAAAAGGGGGTTAAAATAAAAAAGGGGCTTAAATAAAAAAGGGGCTAAAATAAAAAAGGGGCTTAAATGAAAAAGGGGCTTAAATAAAAAAGGGGCTAAAATAAAAAAGGGGCTTAAATAAAAAAGGGGCTGAAATAAATAAGGGGCTAAAATAAAAAAGGGGCTTGAATAAAAAAGGGGCTAAAATAAGAACGGGGCTTAAATAAAAAAAGGGCTAAAATAAAAAAGGTGCTAAAATTAAAAAGGGGCTAAAATAAAAAAGGGCTTAAATTAAAAAAGGGCTAAAATAAAAAAGGGGCTTAAATAAAAAAGGGGCTAAAATAAAAATGGGGCTTAAATAAAAAAGGGGCTAAAATAATAAAAGGGGCTTAAATAAAAAGGGGCTAAAATAAAAAAGGGGCTTAAATAAAAAAAGGGGCTAAAATAAATAGGGGCTAAAATAAAAAAGGGGCTAAAATAATAAAAGGGGCTTAAATAAAAAAGGGGCTAAAGTAAAAAAGGGGCTTAAATAAAAAAGGGGCTAAAATAAAAAGGGGCTTAAATAAAAAAGGGGCTTAAATAAAAAAGGGGCTTAAATAAAAAAGGGGCTTAAATAAAAAAGGGGCTAAAATAAATAGGGGCTAAAATAAAAAAAAGGCTTGAATAAAAAAGGGGCTAAAATAAGAACGGGGCTTAAATAAAAAAGGGGCTTAAATAAAAAAGGGGCTAAAATAAAAAAGGGGCTTAATTAAAAAAGGGGCTAAAATAAAAAAGGGGCTTGAATAAAAAAGGGGCTAAAATAAGAACGGGGCTTAAATAAAAAAAGGGCTAAAATAAAAAAGGGGCTAAAATAAAAAAGGGCTTAAATTAAAAAGGGGCTTAAATAAAAAAGGGGCTAAAATAAAAAAGGGGCTTAAATAAAAAAGGGGCTTAAATAAAAAAGGGGCTTAAATAAAAAAGGGGCTTAAATAAAAAAGGGGCTTAAATAAAAAAGGGGCTAAAATAAATAGGGGCTAAAATAAAAAAGGGGCTTAAATAAAAAAGGGGCTTAAATAAAAAAGGGGCTTAAATAAAAATGAGGCTTAAAATAAAAAAGGGGCTAAAATAAAAAAGGGGCTAAAATAAAATAGGGACCAAAATAAATATAGGACTAAAATAAAAATGGGGCTAAATTAAAAATGGGACTAAAATAAAAAAGGTACCAAAATAAAAAAGGGACTGAAATAAAAAAACGAATAAAACAAAAATGGGACTAAAATAAAAATGCAGCTAAAATAAAAAGGGGTGTGAAATAAAAATTATGTTAATATAAAAATGGGACTAAAATAAAAATGGGTCTAAAATAAAAATGGGACAAAAATGAAAAAGGGGCTACATTAAAAAAAGGCTACATTAAAAAATTGTAACGGCTAAAATATAAAAGGTACGAAAATAAAAAATAGGACCAAAATAAAAAAGGAACTAAAGTAAAAAAGGGACTAAAATAAAAATTGGACTAAAATAAAAAAGGGACTTAAATAAAATTGGGACTGAAATAAAAAAGGGACTAAAATAAAAATGGGGCTAAAATAAAAAAAAAGGACTAAAATAAAAAAGAGACTAAAAGGTACTAAAATAAAAATTGGGCTAAAATAAAGATGGGGCTAAAATAAAAATGGCTAACGATATTTAAGGGAATGATGTTTAAAAAGGAGCTAAAATGAAAAACAACATTAAAATATAATTAATTATTAGAACGAAAATTGGTAAAATGGAATGTAAATAAAAAATTAGCGAAAATTCACGAGATTTTATCAATTATTTATTCTAATTATTTCACCTACTCTGAGAAATTCAGGCAGATGGATATGAAAAAAGGATGTATTTCATTTAATAATTGGTAATCTGTTAATTGCTGCTATTGTATATTACACATTTTTTATCAAAATAAAGCATTTTGAAATACATTGGAATGGAACAACAAAATGAAACGTCTTGCAGTTCTCCCGAAGAAACCATCTCTCAAAGTACAGTTTCTTTATAGACTGGGTTTAGATTCGACTTACAGTTTGACGAGTTTGACGATATCCATCTGACAACTTCGACTTTCGACCAGACCTGTGGTTGCTGAAAATTGTTTTACTTTTCTTTCGAAATAATTCATACTTTTGAGACAGTACCTCTTGTAATGCCAAACATTAGGGCAGTTGGAGCACATGTCATTTAAGAACACCAAAAATAATAAGTACCAATTAATAATTTGGCCTATTTGAAACTCCAAGAGGTCTGCCATTTTATAAGCTTAGGACTAATATAAAGTATCCGTAAAAACAGCTGTAATAAATATACAAATAAACATCAAAAGAGAAGAACTGTAATATGTTCAACGATTAAGATCCCAAATGATAGGATCGAATCTCTTTATCAAATACCATTAAATGATATCGAATGACTTTCCTGCAAAATATATAACATTTTAAAGTATAATAACCAGTCTCTTAATTTAATGATATTACTCAATTAAAATCATCCCACTGTAGCATTTAACTCATTATTTCAAATGGGCCTAATAATAATTGTTTTAAATTGGTGTAATAATAATTGTTCTAAATGAGTACAATAATAATATTTTCAAATGGGCCTAATAATAATTTTTGAAATTAAATGAACAGTCTGTAAATATTCTCGGTCGAAAATGATGTCCATAAATCATGAAAAAAATACTATATAATAACCTGCTTTTATTGCATGTCCTTCCAAAATTTCAATATCAAATGCTAATATAATTAAATAGGGGTATTGATATACAATGATTTTCCTTTTCAAATTAAAAATAAAATTCCATAATATTCACATGAAATATATAAATGTACAGTTAGGAAATTGATTCAGGAAGGAGCAGTCATTATTTTTTAGTCACTAATAGAGAATGTATTTAACTGCAATATAAGCAATTAATATACGATAATTATGTTAGAGGTTAGACCTTCTACTACTGGTTAATATTTTTTATTGAAATGAGTGATTTTAACGAAAAGGATATTATTAAAATACTATGAAAATTAGTTAGCAGCTTTTAAATATAAAAAATATGTAAAATTCACGAAATACAAAAATATCCTTATGTGCAATTAAGTATATAGAATAATATATATATAGGTTAACTCTTATGTGAAGAACATTCGTAGAATACTGATTTTCATTCAATACAATAATATTAAAGAGAGGCGATGAACGTACTCGTTAATCTATTCTGCTTCTAGATAAAATAACTTAATTCAATTACTTGCACTTCCAATGAAAATATTTGAACATTTATCGTCTACAAAATGATTGGAATTTATTTTTTATTGAAAAAATCTTTAATTAATTCATTTATTCAATTCATTATACATTCTGTCCTAATCAATAAGAATGATAACTGTTTAAATTATGAGAGTTTTAATTTAAAATGAATTTATTATATACGTATTGGCAAGAGATTGAAATATTTTTTTATTAGTAAAATTAAAAGAAAATTAAAAAATTTGTGACCAAAATATGTCGTTTGAAAGTTATTATTATTAAAAATGAATTATTAATAATAGTAATTAAAATGAATTACCAAATCCTTATCATAAAACATACAAAAGTTGACAGTTCATATCTACAATAATGCTATGAACAGTATATATTATGCTATGAACATTATATATTATGCTATGAACATTATATATTATGCTATGAACATTATATATTATGCTATGAACATTATATATTATGCTATGAACATTATATATTATATGCTATGAACATTATATATATAATTCAATAATGTTTGCTCCATATTACTCGCCAAAAAGTTCCTGCAATAGTTTTAAGAATGTACAAAAGATATTAGTTATCTAAATCCACTGGAATTTGTCTAAGTACATTATTATGTTGCAAACCAGTTGCTCGCAAGTTAACACAGTTGCAACACATGTGATAGATACTCAGAAATGTAAGTCCCATGTAACTGATAAATGGGATAAGAACCCCTTAATGGGGGTAACAAATGAATATATTATTTCCATTAAACTACACTGTTAACTAATTGCATTATTGTATTTTATGCACTAGTTTTGAGTTTAATTTAATATGTAGTATATATATACACTATTATACAGTGGGGATACTCAATTATGGTCCACCGAACAGTCCGTTCATTTTTGCATTCCATAAATAATGTACTAAGTGAAATAAAAAAGGAAAAAGAAGTTGTGAAGTTAAATATTAATTTTAATAGATAAACACATATTTTATGTAATATTAGGTAAATTTTAACCTTTTCTATAATATCTAATTTTTGATGTACTGTCAAGGAAATTCTTTCTGTTTATTTTGTTGGAATCTATAATATTTCCATATTAGAGGCCATTTTACTAGGATTTTATATTTCATAATTCATGATTAACATTGTACTATATATCCTGTTTTAAAAGAATTTGATATAAATGTATATTTGAGAAAAAATTATTGGTAATTCTTTATTTCAAATTTATGCAGCACTAACGACATCATAATTATATTAAATGAGAAATAATTATTTTATTTAGTTTTTCATTTAATTTTCTATCATATCTTAAATCATAATTTTAGTATCATCAATTGGAAAACTAATTTTAGAAGCTAAAGCTGTACAGAATTAAAATCTTAATTAAAAAAACGATACGATAATTACTATATCGTTTTTTCATGCATGACCAAAGATGTGAAACCGACCGATAATTCGTAACTTACCTTATATGAAATATCCACTAATTCAAACTTTCCCTATTTCACATCCATGAAATAGCTCATGATTCGCTAATAGACAAGAACTATGAAGTGAAACTGTACACCCCAAGACATGTGTTTGTCCATTTTTCAGTGGGTTCTTGAAAAAGTCTCAGATTGCTCACCAAGAGGACTTCAAGAGTCTGGAGTGCTGGGTGATCAAACAGGAGACCAACGGACGGGTCAGAGCAACGCCACCTACAGTGTCTACAGGCCTCATCATCTACAGTGTCTACAAGCCTCATCATCTACGGTGTCTACAGGCCTCATCATCTACAGTGTCTACAAGCTTCATCATCAACAGTGTCTACAGGCCTCATCATCTACAGTGTCTACAAGCCTCATCATCTACAGTGTCCACAGGCCTCATCATCTACAGTGTTTACAGGCCTTTTCATCTACAGTGTCTACAAGCCTCATCATCTACAGGTCTACAGGCCTCATCATCTACTGTGTCTACAGGCCTCATCAGCTACAGTGTCTAAAGGCCTCATCATCTACAGTGTCTACAAGCCTCATCATCTACAGTGTCTACAGGCTTCATCATCTACAGTATCTACAGGCCTCAACATCTACAGTGTCTACAGGCCTCATCATCTATAGTGTCTATAGGCTTCATCATCTACAGTATCTACAGGCTTCATCATCTACAGAGTCTACAGGCTTCATCATCTACAGTGTCTACAGGCTTCATCATCTACAGTATCTACAGGCTTCATCATCTGCAGTGTCTGCAAGCCTCATCATCTACAGTGTCTACAGGCTTCATCATCTACAGTGTCTACAGGCTTCATCATCTACAGTATCTACAGGCCTCATCATCTACAGTGTCTATAGGCTTCATCATCTACAGTATCTACAGGCCTCATCATCTACAGTGTCTACAGGCTTCATCATCTACAGTGTCTACAGGCTTCATCATCTATAGTATCTACAGGCCTCATCAGCTACAGTGTCTACAGGCCTCATCATCTACAGTGTCTACAAGCCTCATCATCTACAGTGTCTACAGGCTTCATCATCTACAGTATCTACAGGCCTCATCATCTACAGTGTCTACAGGCCTCATCATCTATAGTGTCTATAGGCTTCATCATCTACAGTATCTACAGGCTTCATCATCTACAGAGTCTACAGGCTTCATCATCTACAGTGTCTACAGGCTTCATCATCTACAGTATCTACAGGCTTCATCATCTGCAGTGTCTGCAAGCCTCATCATCTACAGTGTCTACAGGCTTCATCATCTACAGTGTCTACAGGCTTCATCATCTACAGTATCTACAGGCCTCATCATCTACAGTGTCTATAGGCTTCATCATCTACAGTATCTACAGGCCTCATCATCTACAGTGTCTACAGGCTTCATCATCTACAGTGTCTACAGGCTTCATCATCTATAGTATCTACAGGCCTCATCATCTACAGTGTCTACAGGCCTCATCATCTACAGTGTCTACAGCATCATCTACAGTGTCTACAGTGTAATCATTAAAGCCTTCATACAACAACT
This sequence comes from Caprella mutica, assembly GCA_947561585.1. NCBI lineage: Eukaryota > Metazoa > Arthropoda > Malacostraca > Amphipoda > Caprellidae > Caprella > Caprella mutica. The sequence continues at coordinate 20,743 of CANNZV010000790.1, forward strand.
ATGTTAAACTTAAATTACATCGTAAGATTACTCTGGGGAGCTCAAACTTTTTTTGTTTGTAGAGTTGGGGGAATTGTCCTAAATAGTTCGGAGATAAAAACAATTAGCAATTTTTCATATATGATTCGTATCATTTGCAACTTTTCGTGTGTTTAAATTACCCCAATGTTTACGAATACGGGAATAATTATTTCACAAAATTACTGATATGTGCTTACATCGATATCAGAAACTAAAGGTGATTTTTTATATTAATATGATACTATATTCATTATAAACAAGTTCTTAGCGTATAATTATTCTGCAATATTTGTATAATGTAACTAGGTATTAGTCTTATTTGCTTCATGCACTTGCAAACTTAAGTGAAAAAATCATCTATCTGTATTTAATTATTAATAAATAGTTAAGTTATATTTAAGATATTACTTTGTAAGTAATGCTGTATGCTATTGAAATTAACAATTTTACATATAATTATGTAATAAATTCATTATTAATATTTTTAGTTGATATGGTTAGGTGTTCAATGATAGATGGCATTAACAAGTCTGTTGATAAGTCACTGAAGGATGCAAGGATTTGATCTTAGGACTCATCTATCCTACTGGAAAAGGATAATCCTGCTCCTTGTTTAGAAAAAAATGTAGCGTGAAGAATTATATTTATTTGATGGTAATAACATATAGGGTAAATCACAAATTATCGGTCAGTTTCACATCTTCGGTCATATACGGAAAAACGATATTATAATTTTTATTTAATTTTTATTTTAATTGGTATCCATGATAACAGCAGGTATCATGGATACCAATTAAAATTAAAATAAAATAACAATTATAATATCGTTTTTTCTTATATGACCGAAAATGTGAAACTGACCGATAATTCGTAATGACTTCAATCAAACTGAATATATAACACATTTGATCTTTCAATGCTTTTAGAATAATAATTCCAAAGTACAGTATTCAGTATTTATAAAGTCATATCCATTTCCCTCAATAATATCTCCCTCACGCTCAAACAATCAGATTGATATTGCAATGTTTGGAATTCGTTTATTCGAAGCGGGTGTTATCATTATTCCCGAAAGAGACCATTCCAGTACGGTTTAGTGATTTCCTTTAGTGGGAATAGAGATAATCCTCGGCTGGCATATACCCATGCAATTGGTTTGGATGCTACGACTGGGCAATGCACTTCAGATATTCTGAATATTGCTCTGCCGCATTCAGAGGCATTCTCTAATTTGATGTTCTTATCTGCTGCTTGTGACGCTGCAGTCCCTGTGATCAGTACACTGACAGTTACGTGCAGAAGGTTACGACTTGATGTCTTTACATGCATTCAAAACATTTGCATTCGGAGATGAAAAACAATAAAGTTATTACTATAATTCAGAAAAAAATGAAAAGAAAATTCGTGATTAGTAAAAAAAAGTAAATATGATATATGTATGTTCTATTCCATTTTCTACTATTACTATGCGTATTCTATGTTAAATTATTTTCATTTTTAACTTCCAGTGTGAATTTTAAAATGTTGATAAACGAATTTTTGGCTGTAAGTAATTAACTTATAGCCTGATACTTAATACCTTCAGTGTGTTTGAAAACCTCATGTTACTTTGTAAAATTTGTAATGAACCAAACTAAAAAAATTTCCGAATAGAATGAAATATATCAAAAACGGAAAAAAATTAATCATTTGAACTACTTAATTAGTTTTTAATCACTATCTATATATATAATATCAGACTAAGTATAATATCAGTCAATTTAATAACTTCGATCAATTATAAATTGATCATTTCTTTTATTTCAACTCATTGCATTAAGTGATCATAGAATATTCATATTTTCATACAAATATTTTCTAAATTATGAATTATATAGTTTTATTTTTTTTTTGTTTCAAAGCTAAAAGAATATAAATTTTTTACTAACAGGGCAAAGTAAACAAACAAAATAAAAATCCATTTAAATTTTAGAAGATAAATTCATATATAAAAACGATTAAGAACAGCAAATGTTATTTTATAGTATGAGTAAATTGATGAATTATTGCGACAATGAATAATGTGCAGAAAAAAAACATTAAATATAACCATTTTTCCTGTTTTATAAACAATATAATTGATTGAAATAATTCCATTTATCGAAGGATATGGAAGGAGGAAGAGGATATTGAAGGATTTTGGGATTTCACAAATGGTCGATCGTTGGGTCAATTATTTGGTCCTCGCAGTGATCCATTTAAGTTCTATATAATTATATTAACGATAATGGCCTGGTATATGGATTAAGATAATACAATTAAATTGATATAAATGGACAGTATTACTAAGAAAATAATGTATAAAGTTTTGTAAAATAATAAAAAAAGTTTAAATATATTTTAATGCAGTAATTATCCAATTATTGAAATATAATATACCCCACTAGGTATACATTTACTATAAGAATATAAAGTATATATCTAAGATATTTAGTTAATTTAATGATTATCAAATTGGTCACATACGCTTTACTGTTCAAATATTGATCAAATTCTTCAAGCAGTCAATGTTTTAGTTTTATTAACTGTAACTAGACATCAAAATGTGTCGAATTGAAATCTACGTGCATCTACATCCCCAAAGTAATATGAATACCATTTCAGTGGAATATTGAGAAAGTTTCCATGAGGGCTCTTCAAAAGATTTCCTAGGCTTCTCAGCTACATTCTTAGCCCTAGGCTTCCTATTTTCTTAGTGGCAGCAAGATCAGTCAGACTATTTAGCTTTGATGATACCTTTACTCTTCAACTTCTTTTAACTCAACTCTGATGCATAAGCTGAGAATACCTGGGAGAAAAGAGCTTGAAGTTGGTGCTCCAGAAGATCTTCTTCTTCGTCTTCTTCTTCTTCTTCTTCTTCTTGTCAGAAGGATAAAGATTTGTGAATGAATGTCTGTTTGATTCGAAGTATATATCTATATAATATATCAACCAATTGAAAGTTCCTGTCGCCTTGAACTATTTTATAGGATACGAAGACTGTAATAAACTTTAGTATGAAGTTGTAAAATGTGTGTCTAAAAATGGCTGTGTTTCTTCCCAATATTGTACTGATTTGATTGAAATTGCAGAGTTTGCTGTTATGTGCATGTCATTGAATTGAAATTCAATTGAAAAAACTGTATTCATATCTTTGTTTCTAAGTATCGCAGGTATTTCTTTGTTGATTCAAATTGAATTCGGCCAAAAAGACCTTAAAGCTGAAGGATATATTTATTTTACAGCTCCATATTATAATGATGAATTGAAAAGTGATCATATCTAATTGCCTACACCATGTCAACATAATGAATAGGAAATGCTTTATTTAGTCTTATCCGCAGATTGTAAATGAAGTGATAAAGAAATACGGTAGTGATGAAATAGGGTAGTGATGAAATACGGTGATGATGAAATACGGTAGTGATTTAATTTTTTATGAAATTGTATGTACATTGAATCTTTTTCTGGTTGATATTGCATTATAAACATTGCAATCAAACTGCTATATTTCATTTCCTTTATATAATTGTTTTAACAACAACTAGTCGCATAACATTTCACTGGAGAGAAATTATGCAGCACTTTCCCTTGCTTGCCTCAACTTCCTCTCCAGATCTCCAATTGCGAATAATTTGTCGTGTTTTCCCAGTTCCTCTTCGTACTCGGAGACTAGAATTTTCTTTGGCGAATGTGAGAGTTGATGTAACATGACAAGCTAGGGATGATTCTGTTTGTTGGAATGTCTCCTGGGGCTTCCAACTCACAAACAAAATCAATAGCTGTCAGATTTTTTGTTGGTTGTCAAAGACTCTCACGCAATTCAGATATCTCTCTCTCGGAGATGCTACATTATCATCCTATACTGAAGTGTTGTAGACGGTTCTTTTATAAACTGATCATATGTCTTCAATTGGAAGTTTATTTGCAACAATTATTCATCAATATTTGTAAGTAATTACGATGTTTTCAAGGAAGGATAGTCTTTAATCATCAAACCAAAAAGCAAAATGAAAAGATACAAGAATTTAATGTCAGAGTAGAAGACTCGATTCCCGAGGAAGGAATTGAATTCTTTATTTAGTTAATTTACCGTTAATTTATTATTACCATTATTCATCGAATTCAATTCTATAAATTTTTACAAGTAAAATTTTCATAATTAATGTTAATATAACATATTGGTTCGTAACCCTTAAATGATATTAATTCTTTTCTTTGAATCACCATTTTTAAAATAATAAACGATTGGAAGAAAGTCAAACTAATCTTGGTTTAAAATTGCATATTCAATTATAACGTAAATCGAACAATACTAATATTTTATATACGAACGTCTTTAAATTACTGCTCTGTATTGTTAATTTGAATTTTTAATGAATTATTTAATAATTTTTATTGAACTAAATAACATACCAAAACCATTTATGTTTTAAATCCACTATCAGTTTGATACTGCGTTAAATTCAATGCTAGTACAGTTGAATCCCTTCTTCCTGATAATTATGTGATGCTACCACGGCGGTATTCAATTTCTGCATAAATGTTTAAGGGATTTGCTCTCATCCATAGGAGACTGATTATACAATTTGCAAATTTGATTATGCTAACCAGTTGAAAGGAACGTCGGTCAACACACAGTGATGGATTGTAATCAATATCAAGATCATGTTTGCTTATGGCAAATAATGATAATAAGCCCAATGCACGTTAGACAGCAAAGAGCTACAATCAAAATACTGGATTTCTATACAGAGTTTGATTTATCCCTCCTTCCCCTCTATTTAAACATCTTTTCGGGTCGGCAGGTTCGTTATAGGTCTTCTGCTCCCTCACTAAGTATATTAGCATATTAAATCTATTAGCGTCTAGCTAAGAGAGGAGTGTATGTATTTTCTGTTCTGAAATGCTCCACTGAGCTCCCCCCTATGTGCATACATTAGCAGATACTTAGTTAAAATGTACCTACATCTTCTAGTGAAACAGTTAGCCCCGTGTGATAAATGGCATGAAACCGAAGACTTTAAGTAAGCATCAATTTTCGTTTACAGAGCTAAAATACACACATACTATTGAAGATAATTTAAATGTTGTAATATGATGTTTTCGAGTTGCATAATAAGCTCTGTTCATTTTGCTAAGAACTCAAGAACGAGAAAGATCTTCTTCCAAGTGTACTTCAGAGGAAAGTGGTTCTAGTCAGGCTTCATGAAGTCTGCTGGAGAATCTTCTCGTTAAATTAAGCGTGTCAACACGAGGGTTGATTCGGAAGGTTCATCATTAGTAGTCTTGTCTCCCATCAAGAAGGGGATACGGTACGCTCCTTGGCTTCCCTTCTGGACTGTCGAGGGCCGCTCTGTTCTTAGTACAGCAAATGATCCGAAACTGAGATTTGCATTTAAATCCATTAGCAAAGAGGGGTGCTGCCCCTGTACTAATTTCCCAAATATTCGGTACCGAAAGGAACGGTAATGCTTAGACAAAAGAAGTGACGTCTCCTTCATGTTTAACGAACTTTGTATACAATATAAAGTATGTGCAACAAATAGCTGTTATATAAATTGAAAATATCGAAAAATTCATGTAATAATAAATCAATTAACATAACCATTACAAAATATCCAAGAACCATCGTTTGAAAAATGGCAGATAATTTATCATCGTAAAGTTTAATTTTATATCCCATTTTAGATTTAACTGATTATAGCTCTTCAGGTTAAATCGTTTTATGGCATCAATTAAGTTTTATTTGAGAATAATCCCATTGCTACGGCTTCATAAATTTAATGCATTCTGAAGTTCAATAGCTATGAATTAAGTTAATGTGTGCTATAATGATTAAATTAGTGATAACTTACCTATAATTACTATAAATAGTTTGAATGACAATGAGTAAAGCGTTATAATAATGGTAAATTATAGAGCATTCTGGATGATTCCAAAGAATTGTGAAGCGATTTGACGATATATAATAGGATAACGAAATTACGTGTAAGATTTTCCCCCAATTTGAATATTTTTTTATGTACAATTTGACAATCTGTCGTGCATTTAAATGATCACATTTAGTTATAATTTAGCTAAATTTAATTACAATTTATATTCATATTTAAAGTGAAATAATTGCACCAGAAAATATATTTATAAAAATTGAATACTTATGATATACTATAAATTATGAGAAATTATAAAACGTGAAATATTTTATATAAAAAAAATCAATAAATGATAGTAGTTTTGCCAATGACGGAATCACATGACTTTCATTATTTGTATGTTTAATTAATTACAGAGCATATTATATAAGTATAATTGAGTTAAAAAGACGGAGGGTAATGAAATTTCAAAATGAAAATACTTAATGAAATACTTGTTAAATTCTTAATATTTAAATAATAATTGGAATTGGATGATATTTTGGAATCATAGATACCATAGGATTTAAGGATTTAAGCGGGAAACTTTTCTGATCAATGATTTTAATTAACTGATCTAATTAATTAACTGTTCTAATTAATTAACTGATCTAATTAATTAACTGATCTAATTAATTAACTGATCTAATTAATTAACTGTTCTAATTAATTAACTGATCTAATTAATTAACTGATCTAATTAATTAACTGATCTAATTAATTAACTGATCTAAATAATTAACTGATCTAATTAATTAACTAATCTAATTAATTAACTGATCTAATTAATTAACTGATCTAATTAATTTACTGATCTAATTAATTAACTGATCTAATTAATTAATTGATCTAATTAATTAACTGATCTAATTAATTAACTGATCTAATTAATTAACTGATCTGATTAATTAACTGATCTAATGAATTGATCTAATTAATTAACTGATCTAATTAAATAACTGATCTAATTAATTAACTGATCTAATTAATTAACTGATCTAATTAATTAACTGATCTAATAAATTAACTGATCTAATTAATTAACTGATCTAATTAATTAACTGATCTAATTAATTAACTGATCTAATTAATTAACTGATCTAATTAATTAACTGATCTAATTAATTAACTGATCTAATTAATTAACTGATCTGATTAATTAACTGATCTAATGAATTGATCTAATTAAATGACCTAAATAACTGATCAATGATCTAAACATGTTTTTACAAATCATCTAAGCATGTATTTTACAAATGATCTAAACATGTTTTTAGAAATGATCTAAAGAGGTTAATTTCAAGTTCCTTATCTCTACTAGGTTCATTTCTGGTCCGTTATCTTTACTCGCTTTGACATTTCTACAACACTTTGCAGCTCATAGTCTACTATAAGATTAATACCTATTAATCATAGATTAAGTCTAATAATACTTTAACCTTCTCACTCCTGACGGCATATGGAGTAGACATGTAATTAAATACCATTGAAACATATTATATCGGAAACAGGACGGATATTTCCGCTTTTGGGCCGCGAATGTTTAAATGTATTTTTTTCTAGTTATTAAATACAATGTGTTATTGTGAAGAATTAACCTCGATAGTCTTTAATAATTTCGAAGATATCATTTATTAATGATATTATGTATTACATCGAATATAAACATAGCATATCACTAACCAATCTATCTCTTGATATGAAATAATATATAATCACATTATTACCAAACTTTATTATACAGTATGCTATTGTTATCAAATAATATACTGATAATGGACAATAATTGAATACTGACCAACCTCCTCAAGACCAGCCAATGACTGCAAAAAACTAATCAATGTCATGGAGAGTGGCTCGTCTCCTTCATTGTTTATCGTTATTATGTTTTCACTAATCTGTCTCTATTTTTTCAACACTTGACGATAGGATCGTGAGGAGGCATACAGGAACAGCTTAATCAGATCACGGACTGTCGGTTTATCTTGGAGAGTTTTGCGCCACTATTTTTACTCTGGATGGCAAATAAGTGTATCGGACACTTCTATTATCAATGCAGAGCTTGCTAATCTTTTCACATATTTTATAGGGAGTCACGCTCGGAGTATTGTGTTGCCATTTGTTTTTTATAGAACTTGTACTTTTGTGATGATGCGAGTATATGTATATATGTTTACATAGATATTAATTGTTTTGCATTTATTTACTTTCAGTTTATAGGTAAAGCGATGACAAGACAATATAAATTTTCCATCACAAAGAAGAAAAATTCAATAAATAAACATTACCGTTTTTATTAAATAATAATAAATGGCTTTCGATAGAATTCTAGGCATTTGCGTCATCGTCATCACCGCATCAGATTAAAGCAATCTCCCTAAAATTTGCTCAACTTAAAATATTTATTGAAGTTCCAAATTCTTTGTTCAGAAACTATGATCCCCACTCAAAATCCAATCCTGCGCGCTCCAAATTTTATCTAATTAAATTCCGGTCTTGAAATGCAGCGATAAGAGTGTCCCCATTTTTGTCTCATGGGGCTTATCAAAGGATATTATTTCCAGGGAAAAATGGTCGGTGCGCTTTAATGCTCCCGTAAAAACGACTTTCATTGAAGAACAAATTTCATAAAATCTGTTGACTCAAAGATATTAATCGCATGTTATTAAAGAGATTGAGCTTCTCGCTGTGATTATTTAATAAATATGATACATACTACAGGTTGACTTCTAAGTCTTGTGTTAGATACAATTCTGCGGCGGCAGAAAATTGGTGATTATTGTAATTGTTTAGAAAGCAGTTGGTTTTTAAATGTAAATGTGAATTATATATTACATTTCATTATAAATGTAAGAATAAATTAATAAAAGAAAAACAGTTATTTCCCACCCAAAGTTTTATAATATTGAGAACTTTATAAATCCTCTATTTAATTATTTCTGTTAGGAAAGTTTTTATTAAATATTTAGTAAATGCAATTCAAATGTGTATGTGATTCATGAAATACAGTATTATGAGGTAGATTATTTATATAGTATTCAATTCAAGTTGACAATGGTGTATATACACTTCTTTGTCACGTTTATATTTTTCCAAACTCTACCAATCCCCGACACAATTATTTTCAACAATTTTTAATTCAATTTTTTAGTTGAATATCAAAATATAATCTAAACAACACAAAAATAAATATTTATTACTAACTGACTAATTTGTACAGTTTCCTTCTAAATCACACTAGAGGTCGATAGAGGTTAATATGCAGTAAAAAGAAAGAAGAGGTTCGTATCTACACATGCATACGAGCACCTTGACGAAAGATTTTAAAATGGTAATTGTACCTTTTATATGCCTATACCTCACGACATTTTATATCGTATATGAATAGACCGAAATGCTGATTTCGACTTACTTGATATTTCTTGTATTTTGTACGCCATACGACAGTTAATGTAATTTTAGTGTATAACCTCTGATTAATTAATGATTATGTTAACACATTATAATAAGTTACAATTAGTATAAACATGTACTTAAAAATTTGAACATGTATTTAAAAGCATAAAAATGTATTTAAAAGTATAAAATGTTTTCACTTAAAAAAATTTATTTCAACTTTTATTTTTGAATTTCATTTCAAAATTTTGTTTTAATATTTTATTTAAAAAAAAATTATAAAATTTTATTTTGAAATTTTATTTTTAGAAGTGTATTTTTTAAATTTTATTTAAAAATTTCATATTGTTTTTCAAAGTTTCAATCCATCGAGATCCAGTAATGATAATATATTTATTAGATAGACATTTTATTAAAGTTTAGATTCTGTAGGTTGCAAATATTTACTGATATCAATATTTTGAACGATTATTTTTGGATCGTTTTCTAGTTTAAAAATATGCACATACAAAAGATGGACAAATTGTACATCAACAACAAACTAGAAAAGAAATTTACGGAGTATATTATTTGAATTTTCTTTTACTATATATAAAAACAAATCTAAAATAAACCATTATAATAGAGTCCTCAATAAATTATATATATCAGCACAGTGTTATCATGATATATAATATCAATATTATATATTTTCCCGAGTCTATATTTACAATATATCGAAATGAATTAATTTCAATCAAAAATATATAAAACCAAAATTTTAGTCCATATAAGTTAATCATAAATAATATTATCAGCCGCAGAGAATAAAGTTTATTAAAATATTCAATTATTTATTTAAATGTATCAAAATATTTGATAAGTAATATTTATTCATATTTTTTTATATTTCTCCATAATTATGTAAATTTACGAATAATTCCTTAACAAAATAATATGAAAAAAAAATAAAGTAGACCCTACTTAATTTTTTCAATAAGTATAATTATTTCTGGGCTTTCGTTTCCCATCTCACCCTCTCATTATTTTAAATATCAATGTTCAAGTCTTTAGAAAGCAAATGTTTGAATGCATAAACTGCCTAAGAAATCTAATGGTATCCTTTTTAACGCTACATTAGACAAGAGAAAACTGACTGTTAGACTGTCTCACTTAGACTGTTAGAGTGTCTCAATTAGACTGTTAGAGTGTCTCAATTAGACTGTTAGAGTGTCTCAATTAGACTGTTAGAGTGTCTCAATTAGACTGTTGAAGTGTCTCAACTAGACTGTTGAAGTGTCTCAACTAGACTGTTGAAGTGTCTCAATTAGACTGTTGAAGTGTCTCACTTAGACTGTTGAAGTGTCTACCTTAAACTGTTGAAGTGTCTCAATTAGACTGTTGAAGTGTCTCACTTAGACTGTTGAAGTGTCTCACTTGGACTGTTGAAATGTCTCACTTAGACTGTTGAAATGTCTCACTTAGACTGTTGAAGTGTCTCATTTACATTGGACTTCATCAACTTAAATACTTCATTAAAACCAATGCATATTTTAAATTATACAGCACATACACTTCCTAAGAAGTAGGAACTGCAAATTTTCATTATGTGAAGTTGAAAGGTTTACCAAAATTCTCATCAGGATTACCAACTACTTCCTAGTATTCATTAGCACCACCACTGATATTCTCTTCATGAAGCCAATGCTATATAGTATAGTCTCTATACATACATATATATATAGTTGATAGGATTTCAGTAAATTGGTATATTGGCCAAGATTGAAATCATGTTTATTCATCGAGAAGGCTTAGAAAGGGTCTCTTGGCGTCGATGAATTGCTTCAATTACCAGCCTGATAACTTCAATCTAAACTGAATTTCGGACTGTTGACAAAACACGGTTCCATTGCAAGTCCGGAAATGGCCGAATGTCATTAAACTGGATTAGATCACTCGATTCAATGTAGAATTAGTGCCATGTCATTAATTAGATTTAGAAATCATTCATATGCTGGAGCTTTAGCAACGTCAAAAACTAATCAATGGTGGCAGAGTTGTTGAAGTTAATAGAAGTACAGTGAAGGACTTTTCGATGATAGATCTATTCCACCATATGATAAATCGTTGGTTTATATTAATTAAGTTAGGGGTAAATTGGTTTGACAGTGAAACAATGTGGGAGAAAATAATCAGAGATTAAAATTTAATGGATAGAAATAATCCAAATCCAATTAATTTCATTTTGACGGTTAAGATAATTTTGAAAAAAACAAAATTTAGTATATAATGTTTACCATTAGATTTAAAATGATCGTATTGCATTGTTTCAATAAAAAAATTATGGATAATGTACATTGATAGATTGTCAATTGAAAATAAACTTAAAGTTTAATATTACTCACACAAATTTTATATACCCCAATTTTCATTTCTCAAACTCGAATGTAAGCAATATCTTTCATTATCTATTCTTATATAAGATAATTATTCAACCAAAGTATTTTCCTCTCCTTTTAAAAATCATTTTTCAATCATTTCAAAATTAAAGTTAAGGAATGCCCGATTATGATATTTTTTTGGAAAAAACAATCAAGTGTGATCAAGATGCAAAATAATAATTACATGAAATTAAATTCACTGAGGTAATATTTACCTAAACATTGCATACTGCAGAAACCGAATTGGATTGTCTTTTATTCTCGGGAGTAAATCTCTACCCACATTGCAGTCGATTTTTTTTTTAATTTAGGAATTTTTTTTAAATTCTAATTATATTGCATATACATTTTAAATTTACAAAACTATCAATCAAATATATTTTTTCATTTTCTTTTTACCCATAATAGTACATTTGTATTGATTCTTCAATCTCCAAGGAGACTATTACGTGCCTAAAAGGTGAATGCATTTCAACTGTTTTTGATACTCGCTTTTCATGACAGAAAGCAATTTAAGAGTTTAAATTCACACGACTGAACTCTATGATAGGCAGTGACAATCTCTATTCCATTGCACCGATACCGATACTTACCTGCGATAGATATTAGCTCTGGCGATAACACTCCGTCAACTTAGAACAGAAATAACTTTTCGTATTCATGATAAGCGCATGAATCAACTCACTCTATAATTACGCCACATTAAATAAGGTGATAATTCCATAGGGAATAGAAGCAATGCCTGCTAGATTGCACCAAGACATCATCATCTTCACTGTAATCAGGCCTTTCCATTTATAGTGACTAAATGTGTTATCATCTACAGTGTCTCTATGTTTCATCATATACTGTGTCAACGGGCCTTTCATCTACAGTGTCTACAGGCCTCATCATCTACAGTGTCTAAATTACAGGCCTCATCATCTACGGTGTCTACAGGCCTCATCATCTACAGTGTCTACAGGTCTCATCATCTAAAGTGTCTACAGGTCTCATCATCTACAGTGTCTACAGGCCTCATCATCTACGGTGTCTAAATTAAGGCCCCATCACCTACAGTCTCTACAGTACTCATTATAAACAGTGTCCACAGGCCTCATCATTTACAGTGTCTACAGGCTTTACCATTTACAGTATTTCAAAATTGTTTCATCTTCAGTGTCTTCATACTATACATCATCCCTCTACCTACAATGTCTCCAAGTATCTCTATCCAGAATATCTCAAAGTGTCTCTATAGGTATCTCTATCCACAGTGGCTCAAGACTCCTCTTCCTTTTTTTTTTATTATATCTGAAAAATACCAACTCATTCTCCTCTTCATCAGCATTAATTGTTACAATTCCATCCTACATAAAATATTCATAATTCAATTAACATCAGAAAAGTCCTATTTTCTTCCAGTGCCAATGCCACAAGCGTGTTTAGTTGGCAAAGATAAATCATAGGGCCGTTATCACGGAATCGTTCATTGCCAGTCACTGGAATTAGTCGTCAAATTGTGTTAGAGCCTCATGTCATTACACTCAATGTTTATTTTAGTGAGAAAATATTATTTAGGGGGTTATTATTCGCTAAATAGGTCTATCAAAGTAATGGCATCAGGATTGAAATTGCTTATTGTTATTATAGCATTTAGCTGTGAATCAAGATGTTGTTATCGATGGTATATGAAGATTTTCTTTTGTTATTATGGATGGTACATGTAGTTTTGTTATTGTTGTTATAGAAGATAGATGTATTTCTCTTATACGTATATTTATTAAATTTGTTATTTTAGCTATAACGTTGTACATCTATAACTGCTGACACTGTTTCGTGACTGAGTTGTGTGAATGACTAATTGACTATAGATTTACCTGAACACTGACTCAAAATATTATTGTAGTGTTTCTTATCTGCTATAGTCATTATTATCAAATTAAAAATCATGAACTAAGAAATTGGTGAAATGTATAGTTGAGACAAAATATCAAATATTTACATTTATTAATGTAATTCATGGAAATTACCAATTAATACCTATATTGATTACTTAAATATTTTCTTCTTCTTGATAATTATACATACTATATTTTTCCTATTGATCATTGTATTAAAATCGCATTAACAATATATTAATAGTTAGATCTTTCAGAACATTGTAGACAAGATAGACATATTCTTGTTTATGACTCCGTAATTTAGGAGTAGGTGCAAATTGTGTGAGTTTTCCAAGAAGGAGTAATTCCGAAGATGTATAAGGTAGATTAGTTTGGCTACTTTAATTCTACCCTTCTTAATTTATGAACTGATGGTGTTACAGTGTAGTGATGGTGTTACAGTGTAGTGATGGTGTTACAGTGTAGTGATGGTGTTACAGTGTAGTGATGGTGTTACAGTGTAGTGATGGTGTTACAGTGTAGTGATGGTGTTACAGTGTAGTGATGGTGTTACAGTGTAGTGATGGTGTTACAGTGTAGTGATGCTATTACAGTGAAGTGATGCTATTACAGTGTAGTGATGGTGTTACAGTGTAGTGATGGTGTTACAGTGTAGTGATGGTGTTACAGTGTAGTGATGCTATTACAGTGTAGTGATGGTGTTACAGTGAAGTGATGGTGTTACAGTGTAGTGATGGTGTTACAGTGTAGTGATGGTGTTACAGTGTAGTGATGGTGTTACAGTGTAGTGATGGTATTACAGTGTAGTGATGGTGTAACAGTGTAGTGATGGTGTTACAGTGTAGTGATGCTATTACAGTGTATAGTGATGATAAAGAAATTTAATCCTTCAAATGGAACACATAAAATATAAATTATTTCATGATATAGTTTACCATCTTGCAATCTGATGTAACAAAAGAAAACCATTTAATTTAATTTATATTTTGAGTATGAAAAATAAAAATAAATTGCAAAAATTATTACAATTATTTAACTGTATAAATTTCAATCAATTGATAATGGTATTAATTCAAATAGACACTCTCTGAAGAATTCATAACCACCAAGTCAATATTTTCTTTAAATATTTGAACTATTATTCATTAAATTCCTATTCAACTCCTCGGCTCTCGGTCCAAACAAAATATATCTTTTTTTCTGACATTATGAATGGTATCTATTCCTCCATCTATAGATACATAAAACTTATGAACAATATATACCAATAAATGGCTAGATTTAGTCAAGTAATCCTGAGAGTATTTATATAATGTTTTAGAGTAAAGATATCGATTTATTTAGCCCTTAATGTTGAAGTAAATCCAGCCATCAGTCGTAGGGTTCTTCCCAGATTCAAAGAATCCCTTTGATATAAATCAGAGTATGAAAATTGCTGACACAGCACATATTATCCTCTCCATTATTTACGTGATAATAATTCCCTTGGCTCTTCCAGGGATCTGCCACTCTTATTGGCCGTACACACGTAGGGTTTCTTAAGTCTTTCCACCAGACTTTTTGCTAAGCTCCTCCTACTTTTTTCAGGAGAATATAAAAAAAAACGATATAAATCGTATAATTTTATTATTTGGTATACCTGCAGGTATCATGGATACTAACTGAAATAAATAATAATTTTTATCGTTTTTTCTTATATTCTCGTGGAAAAAGTAGGAGGAGCTTAGCAAAAAGTCTGGTGGAAAGACTTAAAAAAAACCTGCGTGTGCACGGTCCTTTGCATTTATTTTTATTCAAGCTACTATTAAACTCTTGAAGTTTATGGCCTGCCTGACAACTTGGACTACAAACCCATAATTGTAGAGGAGAGATGTCGGCACCATAAAAAGATAAAGGGAAATCTATTAATAAACTATAAACTATAGAGGTCCAACAGGTAAAATATAGCAAGGAAAGATAGAGGATATTAAATTTGTACTTTTAATACGCTATTTTCTCTAAAAAGTTGACCTTTGTTATATAAAAGTATTGATTTTCCATAAGATAGATATTTATAAGATGGTATAACCATAACTAATATATAATTTATTGTTTATCGCAGATTGAATAATGAAGAAAATCCATTTATATACTCTGAATAAATTGGTAAAGAACTGTTTTAGATTATAAAAAATGAAGTGAAATTATCAACAATCAATTAATTATTTAAGCAGAAAATTAAAATAAACTTTATTGATGTGTGAGAGTTCCAATAATATATCTAGCTTATAATTTTCTAACATCAAAAGGTCATAACTATTATTTTATTCTAAAGATATATATCAATAAATATTTAATTGAATAATTATTGATAAAGTCATTTCAGTGATTTTGCTGATGCTGAATAATTGATTTATAATCATTTTGGTATTCTGAAAGTAATGAATAATATTATTATGTAATTTCTATATCTTATTTATTTATAATTTTTATCTTGGCGCCTTAATTCTCTGACAAGCGAATCATATCTTACCTGAATATGAATTCAATAAAAAAAATCTATAATTACCTTAATTATAGTCACAATGATTCATCAATTCATATATTGACTTTAAAAAAAATCAATATAAATACTATAAGTCTAAATAATATTAAAGGATACAATTCACAATAAAAACACACGTGATTTTCATCAAATTTCTGATGGTGAAAATAACGGGTTCGAAGAGCCATAAATAAGGCAAGACAGACCGTAATAATTGAGTCATTACAGAATGGCATATATTCAAATATTGGATATAAATCAATGATTTCGAACAGGTGGATGCTAGCCAATCTATATGTTAATTAGATAATATATAATGTATATGGTGCCATATGCTTTGTCTTTTCTATTGGAAACGCATGGGATCATCTTAAGAGATTATATTTTCTCCGAGGTTTTTAGCTTTATTTTAGCTTGTAAACTTTAATGAATGATCTTCCGTAAAATTAGACGAACAAAAATTTTTATGAATTTCAAATATTCCAATTCCAGGTTTTAAATGTTTTAGTTAACTACAAAATGTGAATTGTTTACTCTGCTAATTTCCGTCTGAGGTGAAAGTGAGACGTGGAAGTTTTGGTTAAAAAATATAAATTTGTGACTGCTTCACAATAGTCTGCTTATACAATACACTGAGGAAAAATACGAGTCAAATTGACTTAAAATTTGAGTTTTCAGATTGTCCCAAAACCGGCTCAAAAATGTGAGTCAATTTGACTCATCCTAACACTTATGTCAAAAACTGTTGTCATATTGACCCCTAATTCATAGTCAGATTGACTCAGGTAGAGTCAATCAAGAAAAAAGAGACTCCAATATTGGAGTTTTGTAGCCTTGACTCAAGTGATGAGTCAGGCTGACTCGCATATTTTTCAGTGTATACACGTTATTCTAATTACATAAAATAAGCTTTACAATTCCGGGCTTCCGCATGCATCTTATATATTCTTAAACCATTTCTGAAACTTCAAAGAAAACTTTAGTGATATTAAAAAGTTGGTTGGTAATATATTCCCCCGATATCTCAATTATAAAGTTACTTGGCAACTCCATTCATCAGAGGACTATATGCATTGCACTCGAACTTATAACATAATCTAGGGCACAACTTTGGAAGTTTCTAATATCATGTTGTATAAAAATACTGCCTACTTATTTATTTACAGTCTTCAGCATTATTATATTTAAGTAAATTTAATGGTATTTAATTTATATTTTTGGTCACTGGAAGATATGTATCTTAACATTTACCAATTTTTTGAAAAAGTAATCAATTTTTAAACATTTTTATTCCTGTTATAAAAATCTAATATTAACTTTATATGAAATTTATGGAAAATATATTTGGTATGTAATAATTGTATCTCTAATATAATATTTACATTTGTACATCAGTTCATACAATAATTAAGTAGAATATAATTAAGCGGTGCTCTATAAAATAAGAAAGGCATTCAGAAATAAGTTATTAAATCATTTAGATGAAAATGAGATAATTGGGTGGGAAAGAAATAATAGAGAAAGAAAATGAAAGGGATAGAAGTTGAAGAGAGAGAGAGAGAGAAGAAAGAGATAAAAGAAAGAGGTAGAAAAGAAGGAATATAAAAGAAAGAGATAGAAAAAGAGATAGAAAGAGAAAGGAATACAAGAGAGAGATAGAAGAAAGAGAAAGAGGATAGATAGATAGGAGGCATGACTTGCAGTTTAGAGTGTACTATCAATAGTGTTCATCATTGTGATACTGCATCTCTCTTCATAACGTCACATGTAGCGTTCAAATGACATTAATTTATCTTTCTTATTATATAGAACTGAAATAAAACACTACATATTAGAGTGAGATTAATTTAACATTTATTAAAGTATTTCGTTTTCATTGTTTCACGCGTATTTCACTGTGAAGGTATGTAGGGTAAGTTATGAATTATCGGTCAGTGTTACATCTTCGGTCATAAAAGGAAAACACTATAAAAATTGTTATTATTACACAGTGCTATCTAATACTTCTGCAAACCCGGCTTTGCAGAAGTATTAGATAGCACTGTGTAATAATAATAATTTTTATAGTGTTTTTCCTTTTATGACCGAAGATGTAACACTGACCGATAATTCGTAACTTACCCTAGCTAAATGTTTGCAGCATTATATTGTAGATAGATATACGAGGTATAAAAGATAGAATTAGAATGTCATAGCGTGAGAGATTTCTAACTATTATTTCAATAAATACACAAAAAATATCACCTCCCTGAAAGTTGAATAGAAATTTTTTGAACCGAAAATGTTTATTATAGGTTAGCATTTCAAATCATCGAATTTTTGAATTTCATATTATAGTTCAAATTGATTGATTGAATTAAATATATTGTTTTAAATATAAATTTGATATAGTTTTATTTTATTGTAATATAGTTTTTAGTTTAAAGTTATAAATTCATTACTTTCTAGAATCCAATACACCGTCTATACCAAATTATTCATTGATGAATTTAAAAACATAGTTTAAATATGTCTTTAAATATGATTTCATCTTAAAAATCAGTGATTTTAAAGCTAACTTTATAATAATCTATAACTGAACTTCCAAAGACAAAATAAATACTTCATTGCGCAGATGAAACTGTTGAATAAATTACCAATCAACAGTTAGCTTTGCGAGTTTTGTCCCAATTATGCATATGAATTATTTGTTAGGAATGAATAAACATTAACTCCATTGAACGAGTTGCTAAATTCCTAGGGTAGTATAGTATGTTTTTAAATGTATTATTTTAACATTATAAACAGGAAACTTGCTATGGTTCTCTTGAATACTTCTTCATATCACATGATTGATTATATGGAAAATTTTGAAGGAGCTGCAATTGCCTGTTTGTCTGCAGTGATGTTTCCCACCGGGTTGAGGTCACTTTGACAGCTAATGGTAAAGCTTTCCCTTATCTTCACTCTGTATTTTCACCACTGGGAACCTATTTAATTTGAGCCCTAAGAGGCATGGTCGTGAAGGGCGTAAATACTTACTGCTGGGACACCTCACAGTACATTACCATGTACATATTGGTAGCTAGGGATTATTGTACAGTGTACAGTATACCGACACTATAGATTATTGTAAAGTATACCGATACTATAGATTATTGTACAGTGTACAGTATACCGATACTATAGATTATTGTACAGTGTAATGACACTATAGATTATTGTACAGTTTACTTACACCATAGATTATTGTACAGTGTACTTACACTATAGATTATTGTACAGTGTACTTACACCATAGATTATTGTACAGTGTACTTACACCATAGATTATTGTACAGTGTACTTACACCATAGATTATTGTACAGTGTACTTACACCATAGATTATTGTACAGTGTACTTACACTATAGATTATTGTACAGTGTACTTACACCATAGATTATTGTACAGTGTACTTACACCATAGATTATTGTACAGTTTGCAATAGATTATTGTACAGTGTACTTACACTATAGATTATTGTACAGTGTAATGACACTATAGATTATTGTACAGTTTACTTACACCATAGATTATTGTACAGTGTACTTACACTATAGATTATTGTACAGTGTACTTACACCATAGATTATTGTACAGTTTACAATAGATTATTGTACAGTGTACTTACACTATAGATTATTGTACAGTGTACTGACACTATAGAATATTGTACAGTGTACTTACACCATAGATTATTGTACAGTGTACTTACACCATAGATTATTGTACAGTTTACAATAGATTATTGTACAGTGTACTTACACTATAGATTATTGTACAGTGTACTGACACTATAGATTATTGTACAGTGTACTTACACTATAGATTATTGTACAGTGTACTGACACTATAGATTATTGTACAGTGTACTTACACCATAGATTATTGTACAGTGTACTTACACCATAGATTATTGTACAGTTTACAATAGATTATTGTACAGTGTACTTACACCATAGATTATTGTACAGTTTACAATAGATTATTGTACAGTGTACTGACACTAAATATTATTGTGAAGTACTCCTTAATTTGTTTAAAAATATGCTTATATATTTATTTAATGGTAGTACCTAATTCGGTCATTAAATAATTTACAGAATAAATTAATATAACATAAAGTCATGAATATTTAGGATTTTTCAGTATTAAATTTAGTATTTGCATTTTAGATAAATTCGTTTATTGAATTTTGACCAAAAAATTCATAGTTTTTTTCAAAGAATTTAATAGAAGGACTAGATTCAATATTGCGCATTTGTTTTACTTCTTTAACTATCATCTATAACAATATATCACCAATTTATATCCTTACCCTTTCATTCCCACATTTTCCCTGATGACTCGAAGTGAATTCTGAGACTATTTTGTATCTGCTTCTCCACATTTCTTTCTATCTTTGGTAATCCCGAGTAAGACTGAAGATTTACGTTGTCGGTTCTGAGCCCTTGCAATGGAAGCTAAAAATGCAAATGAGAGAAGCCTCCGCCATCTCTCTTTCATTGCAGCATTGCTTCTTTTTCCATAGCCTTCACAATCCACATTCCAAGTCTGCTTTGGAATTAGGCAGAGTGAGCAAATGCTCAAAGTTAAAAGTGAATTCATTTTACGCTCAAATATCAATTCAATTGGCTACGAAATTGTAACAATTTCTTTGTACTTTCAATTAAAATGATTCGGGATAAACAAGTAGAAAATAATTGCATTTTGTTTCTATTCGTTTTATATGTTATTACAAAAACCTGTTTGAGGTCTTAAATCAAATCAATTCATTTTTAAGTGCATATTCTCCATTATAAAAAAATTGTTAATGAATATTTTTCATTTTCTTACGATATACAGGCATCGTCAATAACTAAATTTTGGTACTTTTAATTTCAATCTACATTCCTTCAATTTATCAGCACCGACGAATTACTTTCCTATCAAATATTGAACCAATAGTAGAATATTTTCCAATCACTATAGGATAGTTCACCAGCAACAAGTTTTACCATAGCCTACAGTAGTACAATTTTGCACACTTGAAAGACACGGACAAACTATGCGCAGGTTCAGCCACCGGTGCTTCCTTGGTTGAGGTACGTGAACGGAATAAGGTGCTCTGCGATACTGGGAGAAAGGACCCGTACACCGTAGGATAGATTTGTTCGAGGTTGGATTGGACATGACGTGCAATATACTGGGTAGAAAGACAGTGAATACCATAAGAAGAAATAGTGTAAGCATGTTATTTAGATTGTTAGTTGCAATTATATGCATGTGTGTGTATTATAACGTGGAATAAAAAAATTATATATGTTGAAGATATAATCAATGGAAAAAAAAATTTCAGTGTAAAGGCAAAATACATATATATCTTAAATATCACTCTATTATATATTAGAATATATTTGTTATTTTATGAAACTCGTGACAGATATAGTAACGAAAATATGACACTTAAAATCTATGGTAATATTTTATTATATATCATTAATATCATGACTTAAAACCTTTAATAAGTATGCAGCTAATACAGTAGAATAAACCCTACTTTATTTCAAATGCAATTTTTTATTAGAATTATTCGGTAAAATATCTTCAAGCGATCCAAAAAAAGTGTAGCAACAAACGACCGCAATTTAGCTACAGCGAACTGTACTGTAATTAACATTAGCTTAAAAAAGATGGCACTGGCAAAAAAAGAAGAGAACTTCCCATTAGCCACCATGAGCAAACAGCTCCATAAAATAGCAATGGCAATATCCGTGACTCCATCAGCAATTAATCGGCAGGTGCTGGTGATTGCTTAAAAATGAATGTCCACGTGCGCGTCCATTTCCCGTGGCTCCGCGTGACGCCTCTACGAATGGGAAGTCATTTCGGCTGATTTAGAACTCCAATCGATGGTGCAATTAAAATGACTGCTCTAAGACCAAATAAATGTATTTGGTAGTGAGAAAAGATGAGAAAATAGTAGTGTGTGGTTAACTGGTTATCTCAGATAACAATGGTGGGGCCATAGAAGATAGAGGGGGGGGGGGGGTTCTAATCATGATCTTCTATAGTGGGGCCATAAAAGATTAATATGTGTTATAATCATAATTTTCTATTGCCCCTGAATAACTTTCACGCTGGGTAGAGCAAGAGTTGTTATTTAGATGTGGGTTCAATCGATCGAAACAATATTCTTTTTACAATAAAAAATTAGTTTAGTACGAAATTAGAAATGACATTTTTCTAGTTATGTCAATTCAAATTGCATACGTAACTCAAATTATTGCATGCATGCAATGATGCCTAGATTCAATATTTGATTCATGATAAAACATTTCAATTATGCGCTACAAAAATTATATGTAAAAGCAATTGGTGAGATATTTATCTTTTTCAGATTGCAATGTATTTAACAGGTAAGCAATTACAAATAACTTGTTTGAAAACTCAATCAATGTACCTGTGAATAATTGCAAGCAAATCTCATTTAGATGAAGTCAATTTTAGAAAAAAATCACTACTCAACTGAATAACACAACCGAGTATTCAAAATAAGATAATTACAGTGAATGATATAACTAATGAATAATGAATTTCAAGAATTTAATTAGATTACAAATCTAATATCGATACAACATTATCGATCTCTTGTAATTAAACAGTCAGGCATTAATAAATTCATTCACCATTTCTTTTCTTAGAAATAAAAACCTTACAAGAATAATATTAGTGATCTTATCATTTATTGGAATCGACTTGGAAATTTCCTTACATGATATATGAATGAAAAGACAGCTTACGAGAAGAACAAAATGTATAACATTCAGAATCGCATAATTTAAACGAAACTAATTATTAAATTGAACACAAGATCGAAAGCTAGCATATCTAAATCCTTCCCACACACTATTTGAAAGGTTCACTTTATGCAGACATCCAATCGAGGCAATCAAAATCTTTTTAGCTCTTCTATTGCTTCAAATCCGCTTGATTTTTGCTTCTTCGGTTGATGGAATGATGACTGCAATATTGGTTGGTATCACCTCGCAATATCTCCCACAACGATATGGCAAAGAAGAGCAAAACAATGGTCTGAATTCACATTGAAGGGACTTAAGAGGCACCAGATACCATCACCAACCTCAGACAGGCTCTGAAATATAACGCTATAATATGATCCTCTGGAAAATGGAGTGGTGCTCCGTGTACTAGTAGAGGTGTTGGGGGTAAATCAGCTGATAATTTAAATCATTAGTCAGCTTTTACTGATAAACAATCTATAAGTTTCCTGATAAATAAACTATTTAATTAACTGATAAATAATCTATTAATTTACCTGGTAAATCAGTTATATATTTAACTGGTTAACCATCAATTTAATGATAAATCGCCTAATAAATCACATCTAATTGAACTAATCCATGATAATTATCTCAGATTCATTTACTTATATACAAATTTCACAGTTAAAAATTATCACATAGTTAATATCACTAAGAAATATGCAATTTGTTTATCATTCGGTGACTTGAAACTTCAACTACTGTAAGGAAGGGCAAAGCAATTATTCGATGAAAGGCCAAAGACTATCAAATACACGAGCTTTGGATTCGAACACTTGGACCTTTAGATAAAATGTAACGAAGTTACAGGACAGTCTGGAATGAAACTTGTCACAGCGCATTGGATGTTCTCTAGAACGTGCATGTACTGAGGTCCCGTGCAATATTTATTCGCAACGTTCACTGAAGCCGAAGGTTTTTTAGTTGAAAATATATGCGTTGGTTTGAAAAGAGACGGATGAAAATATGAATTTTGTTATATGAAGTGTCAAAGCTTGTTACGGTGGCGTAAAATGTGCCGAGATCAGTCTATTGGAAAATATACTTTAGTTCGATGTGCATGCGTCGTTTGTTTGAATACAAATTTGTGTAGTTTATAGTAGTCTCAAAATAAGTATTTTTAATTAGAAATGCATTCATAAAATGGAAGATAATTCCAATATACCTTTGAGTTAAATCTTATAGCCAAATCAAGAACAATTTCGAAATTACGAATTCCAGTCGAATTTCATCTAATGACTTGTGATTTTATTTTAATCCATGAATATTTTTTATCAGTTCATTTTAAATTTTTATAACTCGACAAATTTTATTGAAATTCTATGAGACATAAATAATTTAATAATATTATTCGGTATAATTTCTATACATTGATCGCGCAATTGTATATTTGTATATTTTAATTAACTGAGCGAATTTTCAGATGTTTTCAACATCATTCCTTTTAATTAAAATAATCATTGAATAAAAGAAAACAGAACTCTTGCACTGACAAGGTACAATCACTCTTTTTTGACGGGAATTTAAAACAGTAATTAGTTCATTCGACGAAAAATGGCCGAAATTCCTGTGATATTAAATTTTCCAGGTTTCTCAGATTCCAGAACTATATGGAACTTCTTGTTCGTTAGGACAAAAGGACGAACTGCCGTAAAAGTTTGACGGCAGGTTTGTCCGAGTCGTCTCATTACGTTAATTAAAGAACCTTTCTCCATCTGGAATATAAAAGAAAGGAATACTGTTTAATTGATGACAATTTGGCACACGGAAACTTTGGATGATAACTTGCGTGAAATTAGGGAACTCTTACGCTGATAATAGCCATGTTATAGCAACTCAAGTCTCGTAATTAATTTACATTGATAAGATGAACTTAAAATATGCGTTATATGTTCCATAATAATGTTAAATAATAGATAGAATGAGCCTTTCTCTGTTTATATGTTGAATTATTTAACAATATTTGAAGAATCTAAACTGAAACTATTGAGTAAAACTAATTAATTGAATAAATACAATTAATTCATTAAATAGAAATTGTTCTGTATACATGATTAATTTATCAAATAAGAAATAATTAGTTCTTTATAAATAAGAATCATTTATTTATTATCTAGAACAGATTAATCAATTAATTTATCAGGAATTTATCCAAAATAATATATGATAAGATATATAATAACTTAATTAAAGTATGATTATTACTTTGCAGCTATCTGATCAATCATATCACACTACTATAATATTATATACGTTAGGTACTGTAACGGATATCATATAGTTACTGATGTTGATAATTATACTCATAATTAAATAATTTATTAAGAAAACTATAGTGGTACATCAAATTAAAATTTGAACTGGTGCTGTGTTATTGAATTATTTAACCATTTTGAATATTCACAAAAAATTATATTTATAAAATGATTCTGAAATTAATTCTTAAATAAACTAAACGCAATACGATATCTCATTCATCTTATTATACAACTTATAAGCTTCAAGAAAAATATAAGAAATTTCTTCACTAAGCTTAGAACATTACAATATTATACATGTTCATTTCGATAAGCTTAAGGATATTACAATATAAACATGTTCATTGCGCTAAGCTTAAGGATATTACAATATAAAACATGTTCATTGCGCTAAGCTTAAGGATATTACAATATAAACATGTTCATTTTGATAAGCTTAAGGACATTACAATATAAAACATGTTCATTGCGCTAAGCTTATGAATATTACAATATAAAACATGTTCATTGCGCTAAGCTTAAGGATATTACAATATAAAACATGTTCATTTCGATAAGCTTATGAATATTACAATATAAAACATGTTCATTGCGCTAAGCTTAAGGATATTACAATATAAAACATGTTCATTGCGCTAAGCTTAAGGATATTACAATATAAACATGTTCATTTTGATAAGCTTAAGGACATTACAATATAAAACATGTTCATTGCGCTAAGCTTAAGAACATTACAATATAAAACATGTTCAATCCATTAAGTCTACAATAGTTTTGTTGGCAAAGTATATCCTCGGTTAAAAACATATCCCCCGAGTGATGAATTACAATTTGAGTGATGGAAAGGCCCAGTAAATGGCCATTTATCATAGTTCCTCTGCTCTTTTTCCTCTTGAAATTAGACTGCTGACGGAAAAACTCTAAATGCGTGTAGCAGTTGTCGTACGTTTGATTTAGAGACACATGATGGAGCACTTCTTACGCAAAAAATGCGCTACGTAACATTCTTTGTATAGCCAATGCGCTACGTAATATTCTTTGTATAGCCAATGCGCTGCGTAATATTTTTGTATAGCAAATGTGTTGCGTAATATTCTTTGTATAGCCAATGTGTTGCGTAACATTCTTTGTATAGCCAATGCGCTGCGTAATATTCTTTGTATAGCCAATGCGCTGCGTAACATTCTTTGTATAGCCAATGCGCTGCGTAATATTCTTTGTATAGCCAATGCGCTGCGTAACATTCTTTGTATAGCCAATGCGCTGCGCAACATTCTTTGTATAGCCAATGCGCTGGGTAATATTCTTTGTATAGCCAATGCGCTGCGTAACATTCTTTGTATAGCCAATGCGCTGGGTAATATTCTTTGTATAGCCAATGCGCTGCGTAACATTCTTTGTATAGCCAATGCGCTACGTAATATTCTTTGTATAGCCAATGCGCTGGGTAACATTCTTTGTATAGCCAATGCGCTACGTAATATTCTTTGTATAGCCAATGCGCTACGTAACATTATTTGTATAGCCAATGCGCTGCGTAATATTATTTGTATAGCCAATGCGCTACGTAACATTATTTGTATAGCCAATGCGCTGTGTAATATTCTTTGTATAGCCAATGCGCTGTGTAATATTCTTTGTATAGCCAATGCGCTGTGTAATATTCTTTGAATCCATTGCAATTCACAGTTTATTTCAATACTGCTATGCTGATTCTTGCATAAAAACTCTTTCTTTAAGTTACTTTTTAAATAAATGTAATAAATATGATGACATTTTTCAATCAATGTATCTCCAAACATGTAAAATTACTATAATTAATTATAGTTTATTATACCCCTATCGGAAAATAAATTAAATGTCGATTTAAATTTATAAATTAAGATGATTCTTATTATGAAATGAGTTGAAATGTCTTCAATCTACATTTTGATTATAATTAGCAATGGTGAAACAATACCTGCGCTTTTTCATGTAGACAGAGCAATCACCTATAAACAAAATACCAACATATTTGTACCCTGTTCAATGGTAGAAAATTTAATCAATGTAATGGACATGTGCTGCTATTTTTGAAGTTCATTTTGAAAAATTTAGTTTTTCCCAGCAGACCTCCAATATGGTGAAAACAACCTAATGTTGTTCAATTGATAGGTTGGTTGTTGTTGTGTTAAAGTTGTCGGTACTTGGGAATCTGCAAACTGAGGTTTCATCATTTCATTGCTGCAGTTATTAGAAAAAATTAGGAAATACGAAGAAAAATTATTTCATTTTTCTTATTTAGATTAAAATTAATTACTTAATACTTAGAAACATTTACAATTAACAATAGTTCAGCAGAGTGAACTCCATACCAATTTATAATTAAATTGGTATGGATTAATAAGACATAGTATGTAGATTAATTTGTATATGAAGATAATTAACGTGGCTGCGATAGCATTAAAAATATGAGAGAAAAAAACAATTTATCGTTGAAAATATCCATTAAATCACAAATTAATTGTTAATAAAATTTCAAAAGTTGATATTTCGTTTAATTCGAAGGCTCATTCAAATATACTTAAATGGAAACGATTGAGAAAAAGTAGGTTTAAAATGTGAATTTATATATTCAGTAGAACTTCTATATAGTGGAATCTTATATAGTGAATGTATAGTCCTGAGTAAGGAATATACCAGGGGTGGGTACATGATGTGTTTTTCAGTGCCGAAAGATGGAATCTCAGTGCCAATTTTCTTTTCGTTTTCTAAATTAATGGGGATACTGAGTAATTATATAATGAGGTGGTAGATTTAATTGAAGTACGTACATGTACAACGGTAAATATTTTGCGCATAAATATTGGTAGTATATTTATCATTTGCATTAAAACGAATTAATAAATGATATATAATAATTTTTTTTCATGTGAAAATAATTCACAATAAAAACAAAAATAAGCCATCTTGCATAAGTAACTCCTAAATTCACAGGATAAATTACTATGGCTACCTAACTTATTAAAAAAGAGAATTAGAAATGATTGCATAAATTTTTACCACAGTGTTTGAATATCCCAAGACAAGCATATGAAAGATATGAAATTAACTGTTCTAAATAAAAGAGACAGAGGTAAATAAATTAAACACCGGCTCTGTTGTAACAAACAAAAAATACCTTATTAACGGATAAAATTTACTATCCAAGTATCGAGGTCATTACAAATATACTGTTCTTCAATTAGTTGACCATACTCTTCTATATTATCCTTTTAATTTATAGAGCAGTCAGGGCTAAAAATTCTAAATTTTCTTTGGAAGAAAACAAAGCACTTTTTCCCGGGTGGGCAGTGGGGCCGCGCTGAGGGCCATAATAGCACTGAGCACGAATGGCTAATTTATTGCAGACTGAAGGAAATTTTTTCACTATACTGTATGAGTATAGTTCTCTTCCTCAGGACTCTAAATTTTATTCACTATAGAGAGGATTCAACTATAGAGGAGTTTACTAATGAGGAGTCAACTATAGAGGAGTTTACTAATGAGGAGTCAACTATAGAGGAGTTTACTAATGAGGAGTCAACTATAGAGGAGTCCACTAAAGAGGAGTCCACTATAGAGGAGTCCACTACACACAGAGAACGGTTTTGTTAAATTTACAAAACGTATTTTGTCGAAAACATTTGGTTATGGTAATGGGAAAATTTTGTTATATTAACCATCAATTGAGTTAAATCAGCAATAAAATATTGTTCAAAGATTTCTTCACTGCAACAAAATATTTTTTTAAGTTAACAGTACAATTTTTGTTATGGAATATTGTTAAGGTTACTAAAAAAGGTTTGTTCATATTAACTTAAATATTGCTATGATAACAATATAATATTGTTAAATGTTTTTTTATTTATAACAAAATGTTTTTGTAGTAGTAAATTGAAAAATTTAGTTAAAATATAACATTGTTGTTTAACAAAATACCTTTGTCTTTATAAATAATAATTTTGCTACAATAATATTATATTTTTGTTGATAAATTTTTTACTATTAACAATATTATATTGTCATTAGTAATAATTATCTGCTATTTCTTTTTGTTATTAGGCTTCATATAAATTTCAAGTTACCACAATATGTATTCATTGTTCGTACAGAATCAATATATATATAAATTTATACGTGTTTCTTGAGTGCTATTTTGCATCGATATTCCCACATATGTACCACGCGTGATGTCCCTCGTCTGTTTTACGCGGGAAAAAGTAATGCATTGTGTCTTGGTGCAAATCTAAATGGTAAAAATATTGATACATATTGCAGCAAGTTCATTCCAAAGCCTTATTTACGTATCATAACTACGTAAGTAATGATACACACTAGTAGGTATCTATGTAGGTATTGATTGATAACACCTAGTAAGAAACTAGGTAGGTAGGAGGGAATTGATAAATATTAATAGATAGCTATTTTAAAAATATTCAATTTAAATGTTCTATTGCTTGTCATTATAAAAAAGAAAAGATACGAAATCAATAGAATATTAAATAATATTTATTTATAATAACTATAAAAGGCATGCATGTTTTCATGTTAGTTATAGTTCATTCCAATCCTACTTCTACCATGTCCAGGATGGCTGAGAGGTTAGCGCCGCAGACTGGAGTTTGGAGATCGTCGGTTCGAGTCCTGATTGTACCACTGCGTTTCTATGTTCATTTATTCCCATTTAATTTGTATATAACAACTTGTAACATTAAACTAATTGATATACAGCCAAATTTACATATACAATATATGAAATATAATAAGAAATAGTAATTAAAACAGCATAATCTATTTTTCAGTTAAAATAACAAAATGATTTTGTTACTACAAAAAATTATTTGTGTTGCTTTAATTATACTATTTGTTGACATAACAAAATACATTTTTTGAAGTAACAGTATTGTAATGTTACTATAACTAATATGCTCTAGTTACTGTTACCTTAAAAATTCTAGTGTAACTATAACAAAAAAACCTTAACAAAAATATATATTTACTGTAACAAAATTATTTTGATGGCTCATAGCTGACTAATTTATTTTGTTGATACAACCAAAAACCTACTTTTTTTTGTTGTATCAACAAAACCGTTCTCTGTGTGTAAAGAGGAGTCCACTATAGAGGAGTCCACTATAGTGAAGCTTAGCTACTGTGTATGAATCAGGATACTAATTTTATTTTTTAATAGAATAATAGAGATATATTTAAATTTATACTACCATCTAAAATTTCCATAAGCTATTCCAAAGCTCTTTATATTGAATTAAATATTCACTCTTTTGATTAATTGGGTACCCAAAAAGTAAACTTATGGTGGGGCCATAGAAGATTAGAAGGTGACCCTTCTTATAATCATCTACGGCCCACCTTAAGTTTCCCTCTCGTTGCATTAGCGTATCTGTAGCGCCGCTAAGCCCGTAGATTTAGTTGTTGTTCGTGATTGGAAGAACATCGGAGTCGCAAATCGACACTCCGCCTAATGCTCCTATCGCCAATTGAACGAAATTGAATTTTCGGCGCCGTTTTATTTCTTCTTGAAGAGAATTGAGAGCAATTTAAAATTCAATATTGGAAAGAAGATCTCAGTTAGGTGAATTATTTAAATTGAATATTTGTCGCTTTTGTTAAATAAATACTATTTAAATGTATAATACAGCGTTTTGGGAATACGTAAATATTATTGAACGTTTGAAAAGATGAAGAATATATTTAGAGACTGAATAATGCACATGTGAGTTGTATATCAATACACACACTTTAATGAATACAAATTTATTTTATATATATCACGACTGTTATTTAATCGTAGCTATGTGATTTATAACCAATCATGATTATGATATTTGAAAAATGGTAAATAATTAAGATTTTACAACAATGGGGAAATAACCTTAAAAAATTACCATGTGTGACTATAATGATTGAAATTTATAAATTTTAATTTTCAAATCCTAAGTAAAATCAAAAGATCATATATAAATTGTTTAAAAATTCCTCTGCAATATACTATTTTATATTATTTAGTCATATAAATTAATTTAAATATGTAATACAATTAGCAGTTCTCTGCAATTCAATAAGAAATATACTATTTATAAAGTGAGGAAATAATATCTAAAAGTTACGATAAATGATTAACGATAAGGTTACGATAAACATCAACTCTGCGATGCTTCGTTAACTATTTCGAATTATTTCGAAGTGATTTAATGGAGCTCACATAATTTATCTGGTATAGAGTCATATGTGCATATGATTTTATACGAATATACATTCATAAATATTCACTTTTTCGCCTACTTTTCTCTCATTTCCTTAATTTTTCTTCTTTTTCCACAAACATTTCCATTTCTCAGCCTTTCTTTTATTTCACTTATGTATTTTCATTTCCCCATTCAATCCTTCATAACTTTCTTCTCCATCTTCAGTCCTTCCTTCCTTCTTTTGATCACTTTCTCTCTTCCTCTTCTCTCCCTTCCTCTCTTTCTTCTTCTATCCCTTTCTTCCTTCCCCTTCCTTTCCCAAACCTCTTCACACAATCGCAGCAGGTCGTGATACTCCCAAATTAGATGGCTGGTACCCGCACCCCGGGAGTCGCGTATTCTTTGCCGTGGTGCATATCATGCACTGCCATCCCTCATACTTCGATGTAATGGCATTTAGCACACGCTGTGACCATACCATCAAACAAGGGACTTCAGCGTGTAATAACGACGCAAATTTGCACCCACACCTAACGAGCTTCGGAATTAATTGGTCATTATTTATAACCACCTTTCGATGAGGAAGATAGTTTTAGTGGCTTTGGGAAGTTGGTCAGTTTGAGATCACTCAATCTTATGTTCTACTTAATGCATATTATTTAACCAACAATATCAACTTGCATCTTACTTTAATCATTGATATTAATTCATCTAAAAAATACTAGCATCTCCCAATTTATAATTAGGCAAGATTCAAAACTGATGATTTTTTTTACTATTCTTAAGTAATTCAACTGAAAAGTTCATGATATCAACTTTGTACTTATTGTCATATTGAACATAAAAAGCGTATATTTCTCAAATAGCTCAAAGTTCCAGATAAAGATTACAGTAATGGACGCTATTACTCTGCCTATTATAATTAAATTCCGTTAGTAAAAGTTAGACAAAGCTATAAAACATAGCAACTTAGTAAGTCCCAAAGGATGTACTTTTTACTAAGGCTAAGTCTTATAATACATTGAGATCATTTCATAACTTAAATTTTCTTCCACAACAGTAATTTACTGAAACTCTGATGTAAAAATAAATAATTCAACACAAAGAAAACCCTAAAAAATTCATATATTTGATAACTGTAATGAATCAATTTTTTTTTTTTTTTTTTTGTTGAGTTCTGAAATTTGTGTTGAATATTTTCTAAA
Organism: Caprella mutica; assembly: GCA_947561585.1. Taxonomy (NCBI): domain Eukaryota; kingdom Metazoa; phylum Arthropoda; class Malacostraca; order Amphipoda; family Caprellidae; genus Caprella; species Caprella mutica. Next base: position 53,456 of record CANNZV010000790.1, read on the forward strand.
TTATTATCTGAATCAAAACCCAAGGTAAAGTTATTTGCATGTAAACATAAATGCATTGACTTAACAGTCATCTCACGAATTAAATACGCAATTATATTAACAAGAAAATTAAAAGTAGAACATATTAATTTGAAATCAGTAATTCCCAGGTAACTACCAATTAAAGATTTTTTTCTAAGTATTACCTAATAATTCTTAAAGTACTTATAAACTGTACCTATTTTTTACAATAAAATACAAGGTTTACTTAATAACATAATAGGCTTTTATACGGTATCAAATAGTGATAAAATCTCAGTGAGTGAATCATATTACACTTATTTAGTAGAGTCCATTTATTATCTCATATAAACTGTATTAAGTGTCATGGCAGGGAAATCTGTTAGTGCTGAATAATCTGCATGTCACACGACGCTCAACTGTGAAAGCTTTTCATCAAACTTAATTCAATTTAGTTTGAGCGGCAGCAGTTGCAGATGTCATCATCACAAAACACAAGACGTCATCATTGCATCTCATTTATCTAACGTTGTCGTCGATTTGCACAATGACGAGTTCATTTCCGAGATGCAAATTCTGGTGTTGCGACTGTAAAGAGACGTGTAGCGAGGTTTTCTGCTGACACTGTGCTTTGTTACACACTGCTTTGTTACACACTGCTTTGTTACACTCTACATGTCTATCTACATTGTCACTCTGTACCTGGCTACGCGTGGGCTTTTGTGTCATACTTGAAACCTTAACTGCATTCGACGCATAATTAAATTTAACATTCAGTCGCAATCGTCGAACACATGATATCTCACAATTCAAATTTAAAAAAAATTGTCATTTTCCTTACATCTATATCCAAATTTTATCAATTACCTTATTAATCACAAGTCTACCCAGAGAGATAATTGCTGTGTGGCCACGGAAGATTAAGTGAGAACCTTCTTTCAATTTTTATGTCCCACCGCATCTTTCTCTCTAAGCTATGATCGTGACCAGGTATATTAAACATGTACTATAGTCACGAAATCAAATAGAATGTGCTTGCTTCAGCACTCTGAGAGCGGACATGTTGATACCTCAGTACGCCATATTAAACCCTCAGGACTGCGTTATCAATTAAATAACTCTGACGGCTTCCTCTACACAATATTCCTCGGGAAGCCTCTGAGTGCACCCAGCGAATGATCAAATTCACAGCATATGTACAATCATTTACAGCAGATTGACCAGATAACGAGGCTCTTATCTCTACACAGCAAATACAAGTGACGGGTATATTTTGCACTAATGGCGGCCGTATTCACCTTAACGGCTTTGCAGCTTTTACATCCTTTACAGAGTGGAGAGATGTTGTAAATGAGGTGAGAGAAGAGGGAAGAAAGGAGTAAGAGAAGAGGAAAGAAAGGAGTGAGAGAAGAGGGAAAAAAAGGAATGAGAGAAGAGTGAAAGAAAGGAGTGAGAGAAGAGGGAAGAAAGGAGTGAGAGAAGAGGGAAGAAAGGAGTGAGAGAAGAGGGAAGAAAGGAGTGAGAGAAAAGGGAAGAAAGGAGTTAGAGAAGAGTGAAGAAAGGAGTGAGAGAAGAGTGAAAGAAAGGAGTGAGAGAAGAGGGAAGAAAGGAGTGAGAGAAGAGGGAAGAAAGGAGTGAGAGAAGAGGGAAGAAAGGAGTGAGAGAAAAGGGAAGAAAGGAGTTAGAGAAGAGTGAAGAAAGGAGTGAGAACAGAGGGAAAGAAAGGAATGAGAGCAGAGAGAAAGAAAGGAGAAGAGCGAGAGAAAGGAATGAGAGAGGAGGAAAGGACAGAAAAAGGAGGGATTAAGTGTTGTTGAGTTATATCTAATTAATCTCGGTATAAATTGTAAACTAGTAAAGTACAGAAAACCAATAACTAAAAGCAGAAAATAGAAAAAAGAGGAAGTGTCTTATTGGCGAGTATCAGGACCACAAATTCTGGTTATTTTCAAATATAGAAAACCGAGAGAAGGATGAGAAAAAGATTATATCAAGTTAATATTCTGAAGGGATTTCACTGCAATGTGTTTGTATGTGGGCTAAGGCTCGAATAGTCGAACATTAGACTGGAAAGTAATCCAGAGAGGTCTTACAACTTGACTCGAATGATTCGTATCGGCTCTATAATAGTACTCTCAAAGATAAATAGAATATTGATGAGCATAAATGCTTTGTAAGTAAGCTACCCAGTGAGCAATTTTGACGATATTTAGTGTTAGATCAATACTGGGTGTTTCGAGTTAGTGTGCGGCACCCGATAAGAAGTTTCGGGTTAGTACATGAGTTCCAAACTAATGATTTCCTAATCGGGAATCTGATACTAACTCAGTATACTGTGAACAGGACACTCAATATATATGTAAGATAACCCGACACTGATTAGGTCCTGGGAACCCGATAGAAATCTGAATGTAGGCTTTACTTTATTTATTCATTTACATGATTGTATACAGATGATATGATGTATTTCTAATTTGAAGATGGGTGTCTCCTAATCCTAGATGCAGAGGCAAATATCTAATTAAAATACGCGGGAAAAGTTGCGTCAAAGCTCACAGCTTAAACTGGCTGCCGAAGCAGGTTATTACAAAATCTCAAAGTATTGAGTGCTGAAAGAGGATCTGAGAACAAAACCATCTAAAATGGTGAGAGCTGAAAGAAGTTGTCACATTATGAATGAGGTAGCTGAAGGCTCATTCCTTATTTTGTGTTTATAAGAAATTGACTCTCAGCATGGCACGAGTTTGGAGTTCGTCGCCGAAGTTAGTATTTGCGCCAAGTTGGAAAAAATTGAACTCGGAAACTCCCACACATTGTAACTGCTACCGTTTACAGAAGAAGAGTTTCAGGGTTCATTATGCAGTCTCTAACAGAACTCAGCTCTATCACATGGCTCTAGATTGAGCAAAACCACGATTCAAAGGACAACCAAAGATGTCTGGCGAACGAAGAGTCCAGACCTTAATCCGTTGAACTTTTTTTATCCGGTCAATTTTGGAGACAAGGGTCTCAGCTACTCATCACACTTCTCTCGAAACCCTGAAAAAAGATTATCTGTGGAATGGAAAGCAATTCCACAATAACAGATACGTGCCGCTTACAATGTATTTGTTCCTAGACTTAAAAATGTACTTCGTCATATGGGTCGTTATATCGAATAAATAAAACACAGTATCGTTCGCTTATTATATTTACGTTTGAATTGCATTTTTTTTAAATTAAAATTAATATTTTAAATGTTAATATATGAGTTAAAAAGTTAGTTGCAATAGTTCTGAAACATCCTGTAATTAATTTTCTCTTTAGTGCAGTGCCTGGTTAGTACCGTTCAACCCAAACTATCGTGTCGGGTCAGTATCGTGCAACCCGAACTGTAGTAATAATGTAGTGACATGTTACACGCTGCTTGTTTGGACCAGTACAGGCTGCTATCCAAAAATAAAATATCGGACTGATGCTGTGTTATTTGAAGCTATAGTTGGGGTTAGTATCTGCTACCCTCATAAACCGTATATATAAATACCAACTAAAATAAATAATAATTATACCATTTTTTCTTATATTCTCGGAAAAAGTAGGTGGAGCTTAGCAAAAAGTCTGGTGGAAAGACTTAAAAACCCTACGTGTGTACGGCCCTAGGCATATGAATAGTGACATCCGATCCGATGTCTTCGCCTGCATGAGTTGAATTTCCACTTCAGCCTAAATGCACTTAGTCAAAAAATTAAAATAGTTCATAGATATGAAAAATATTTCAATGCTCAAATATCATAAGATATAGAAAACAGTGAGCTAATATCATAAGATATAGAAAACAGTGAGCTAATATCATAAGATATAGAAAACAGTGAGCTAATATCATAAGATATAGAAAACAGTGAGCTAATATCATAAGATATAGAAAACAGTGAGCTAATATCATAAGATATAGAAAACAGTGAGCTAATATCATAAGATATAGAAAACAGTGAGCTAATATCATAAGATATAGAAAACAGTGAGCTAATATCATAAGATATAGAAAACAGTGAGCTAATATCATAAGATATAGAAAACAGTGAGCTATAATATCATAAGATATAGAAAACAGTGAGCTATGATATCATAAGATATAGAAAACAGTGAGCTAATATCATAAGATATAGAAAACAGTGAGCTATAATATCATAAGATATAGAAAACAGTGAGCTATGATATCATAAGATATAGAAAACAGTGAGCTAATATCATAAGATATAGAAAACAGTGAGCTAATATCATAAGATATAGAAAACAGTGAGCTAATATCATAAGATATAGAAAACAGTGAGCTAATATCATAAGATATAGAAAACAGTGAGCTAATATCATAAGATATAGAAAACAGTGAGCTAATATCATAAGATATAGAAAACAGTGAGCTAATATCATAAGATATAGAAAACAGTGAGCTAATATCATAAGATATAGAAAACAGTGAGCTAATATCATAAGATATAGAAAACAGTGAGCTAATATCATAAGATATAGAAAACAGTGAGCTAATATCATAAGATATAGAAAACAGTGAGCTAATATCATAAGATATAGAAAACAGTGAGCTAATATCATAAGATATAGAAAACAGTGAGCTAATATCATAAGATATAGAAAACAGTGAGCTAATATCATAAGATATAGAAAACAGTGAGCTAATATCATAAGATATAGAAAACAGTGAGCTAATATCATAAGATATAGAAAACAGTGAGCTAATATCATAAGATATAGAAAACAGTGAGCTAATATCATAAGATATAGAAAACAGTGAGCTATGATATCATAAGATATAGAAAACAGTGAGCTAATATCATAAGATATAGAAAACAGTGAGCTATAATATCATAAGATATAGAAAACAGTGAGCTATGATATCATAAGATATAGAAAACAGTGAGCTAATATCATAAGATATAGAAAACAGTGAGCTAATATCATAAGATATAGAAAACAGTGAGCTAATATCATAAGATATAGAAAACAGTGAGCTATAATATCATAAGATATAGAAAACAGTGAGCTAATATCATAAGATATAGAAAACAGTGAGCTAATATCATAAGATATAGAAAACAGTGAGCTAATATCATAAGATATAGAAAACAGTGAGCTAATATCATAAGATATAGAAAACAGTGAGCTAATATCATAAGATATAGAAAACAGTGAGCTAATATCATAAGATATAGAAAACAGTGAGCTATAATATCATAAGATATAGAAAACAGTGAGCTAATATCATAAGATATAGAAAACAGTGAGCTAATATCATAAGATATAGAAAACAGTGAGCTAATATCATAAGATATAGAAAACAGTGAGCTAATATCATAAGATATAGAAAACAGTGAGCTAATATCATAAGATATAGAAAACAGTGAGCTAATATCATAAGATATAGAAAACAGTGAGCTATAATATCATAAGATATAGAAAACAGTGAGCTAATATCATAAGATATAGAAAACAGTGAGCTATAATATCATAAGATATAGAAAACAGTGAGCTAATATCATAAGATATAGAAAACAGTGAGCTATAATATCATAAGATATAGAAAACAGTGAGCTATGATATCATAAGATATAGAAAACAGTGAGCTATAATATCATAAGATATAGAAAACAGTGAGCTATAATATCATAAGATATAGAAAACAGTGAGCTATGATATCATAAGATATAGAAAACAGTGAGCTAATATCATAAGATATAGAAAACAGTGAGCTATAATATCATAAGATATAGAAAACAGTGAGCTAATATCATAAGATATAGAAAACAGTGAGCTAATATCATAAGATATAGAAAACAGTGAGCTAATATCATAAGATATAGAAAACAGTGAGCTAATATCATAAGATATAGAAAACAGTGAGCTAATATCATAAGATATAGAAAACAGTGAGCTAATATCATAAGATATAGAAAACAGTGAGCTAATATCATAAGATATAGAAAACAGTGAGCTAATATCATAAGATATAGAAAACAGTGAGCTAATATCATAAGATATAGAAAACAGTGAGCTAATATCATAAGATATAGAAAACAGTGAGCTAATATCATAAGATATAGAAAACAGTGAGCTATAATATCATAAGATATAGAAAACAGTGAGCTAATATCATAAGATATAGAAAACAGTGAGCTAATATCATAAGATATAGAAAACAGTGAGCTATAATATCATAAGATATAGAAAACAGTGAGCTAATATCATAAGATATAGAAAACAGTGAGCTAATATCATAAGATATAGAAAACAGTGAGCTAATATCATAAGATATAGAAAACAGTGAGCTAATATCATAAGATATAGAAAACAGTGAGCTATAATATCATAAGATATAGAAAACAGTGAGCTAATATCATAAGATATAGAAAACAGTGAGCTAATATCATAAGATATAGAAAACAGTGAGCTAATATCATAAGATATAGAAAACAGTGAGCTAATATCATAAGATATAGAAAACAGTGAGCTAATATCATAAGATATAGAAAACAGTGAGCTAATATCATAAGATATAGAAAACAGTGAGCTAATATCATAAGATATAGAAAACAGTGAGCTAATATCATAAGATATAGAAAACAGTGAGCTAATATCATAAGATATAGAAAACAGTGAGCTAATATCATAAGATATAGAAAACAGTGAGCTAATATCATAAGATATAGAAAACAGTGAGCTATAATATCATAAGATATAGAAAACAGTGAGCTAATATCATAAGATATAGAAAACAGTGAGCTAATATCATAAGATATAGAAAACAGTGAGCTATAATATCATAAGATATAGAAAACAGTGAGCTAATATCATAAGATATAGAAAACAGTGAGCTAATATCATAAGATATAGAAAACAGTGAGCTAATATCATAAGATATAGAAAACAGTGAGCTATGATATCATAAGATATAGAAAACAGTGAGCTATAATATCATAAGATATAGAAAACAGTGAGCTATAATATCATAAGATATAGAAAACAGTGAGCTAATATCATAAGATATAGAAAACAGTGAGCTATAATATCATAAGATATAGAAAACAGTGAGCTATGATATCATAAGATATAGAAAACAGTGAGCTATAATATCATAAGATATTGAAAACAGTGAGCTATGATATCATAAGATATAGAAAACAGTGAGCTAATATCATAAGATATAGAAAACAGTGAGCTATGATATCATAAGATATAGAAAACAGTGAGCTATAATATCATAAGATATAGAAAACAGTGAGCTAATATCATAAGATATAGAAAACAGTGAGCTATGATATCATAAGATATAGAAAACAGTGAGCTATAATATCATAAGATATAGAAAACAGTGAGCTATGATATCATAAGATATAGAAAACAGTGAGCTAATATCATAAGATATAGAAAACAGTGAGCTATAATACCATAAGATATAGAAAACAGTGAGCTATAATATCATAAGATATAGAAAACAGTGAGCTATAATACCATAAGTACCTGAATAGAATCTCAGATACGAGATTCTTTCTTATAATGAATTCTGTAAGAGCATTCAAATAGTGGTGCATATTTAACCAAGAACTCCATGATTCATTCAAAAAGGCGTCACTACCACTTAAACTTTCTAAAAGATTATGTGAAGCGTTAAACGGCTGGTGGAGAGAGTGAGAAATATATAGTGAATTATAATACTTAATTCATCTTAATGTATTTTAATTGAAATTCTATCTTAATGTATTTTAATTGAAATTCAATATTATAATTAATAAATTGGTAAAAAATTAGCATTGAGGATCTATAAATGGAAAACATGTTTTTGAGAAAAATTGCTAAATTATTTTTGTTAAAACATAAAGGCGATTTCTGTTCCAATAATTAAATTGTTGCTTGTAAATCAATTAATAATAAAATTTTAATATAAAATCTTCTATAGTTTATTATAAGAATTTCTCTTAAAATCATCTGTTTTATTGTTATTAGTCAGCATTTTCTCCAAAGGAAATAATTATTGATAATGAAAAATAGATTATGAATAATGAAAAATAGATTATGAATAATTAATTCAACAACATTTCAAAATTCTGATTAATTGAAATTTATTTACAATTATTTTATCAATAGCATTCCAATTACTTTCACATCATGGCTATATAATTAATATACAGTAACCCACATATAGAAATTTTATCCGTGCAATATGGTATCATAACGTTATATTTTTGAACGTCTTTGTCCAATTTCTTGGAAAACCTAGATATCTGTAACCCCTTGTTGAAAAATGTCTGCGATTCCTAGTTTGATAGCGCAAGTAAATAGTGTTTTCACATAAATACACCAAATCCCTATTTTATTCACCAAAAATAACAGCAATGATGTTGAGCAAACAACACATTTTCTATACTCTCTAATCTTCTTACTAAAAATACAATAAAAACTCTCCATAATTCATCCCTTTCAATTCAGACCAGACTTATCTCTAATATAAAGCCGTCATTTTGCTAACTCAAGTGGAAGTAAGATCTAAAAATCCTGGCGTTAAACAATCTTAACAATGTTGTTTGCATTGGTCTACAAAAATGAGGAAAAGTTGGGCCAGCCCCTCCCAGGGAAGATGGATTTTATCAATACAAACCCTGTTTGTCTAACACCTTCCACTAAATCAATCTTGTTATAAAGGAGAGCAACATAATATCATTTTGGTAGTTAGTGTATCTTATAAGTTTGTAGTTGTTCCATAATGATGATAGTAGAGTTATTTGCACTGTCATCACCCTTTGTTCGGAATATAGTCTGATTACTCACGCCTTAATATTTGTTTGTATGACTGATGTCCGTACAAGGGATAATGCCTTCTGTTGTACAGTCATCAACATCAACGTCTTTTGAAAACAGTTTGGAAAACATACGAACCAAACAAGAACTATTTCAATATTTGAAATGCACATTTCATTTTACTTTTTACCAAATTACGAATTGTTAATTAGCAAATAGCACAGAAATCAAGCTTATTTGGAACCGTTAGGAGTAATTCCAGTTGTGTTATTTCGAGCTTTAAAGAGGTTGTATATTGCGCAATTCATTGCAGCTAAAACACCTTCTAATGTGCCATTACTGAGCATCCATCAGCCCTAATTCCTTCAGACAGGATATCAGCTGTAAAAATTCACATATAGGATTACCCGAACGCATCCTTCTAATGTTCAAATAAAGAAGGAGACTTAAAGGCATTTTTATTCCACGATATCAAATTCTCACTCAGACTCGGGAACGGATGAAAGAATATCGGTAATGTATGGTAGGATATAGGTTCTGTATGGTAAGAATATAGGTTCTGTATGGTAGGATATAGGTTCTGTATGGTAAGAATATAGGTTCTGTATGGTAGGATATAGGTTCTGTATGGTAGGATATAGGTTCTGTATGGTAAGAATATAGGTTCTGTATGGTAAGAATATAGGTTCTGTATGGTAAGGATATAGGTTCTGTATGGTAAGGATATAGGTTCTCTATGGTAAGGATATAAGTTCTGTATGGTAAGGATATAGGTTCTGTATGGTAGGATATAGGTTCTGTATGGTAAGGATATAGGTTCTGTATGGTAAGGATAAAGGTTCTGTATGGTAAGGATATAGGTTCTGTATGGTAGGATATAGGTTCTGTATGGTAAGAATATAGGTTCTGTATGGTAAGAATATAGGTTCTGTATGGTAATGATATAGGTTCTGTATGGTAATGATATAGGTTCTGTATGGTAAGGATATAGGTTCTGTATGGTAAGGATATAGGTTCTCTATGGTAATGATATAGGTTCTGTATGGTAATGATATAGGTTCTGTATGGTAATGATATAGGTTCTATATGGTAAGGATATAGGTTCTGTATGGTAAGGATATAGGTTCTGTATGGTAATGATATAGGTTCTGTATGGTAATGATATAGGTTCTGTATGGTAATGATATAGGTTCTGTATGGTAAGGATAAAGGTTATGTATGGTAAGGATATAGGTTCTGTATGGTAAGGATATAGGTTCTCTATGGTAATGATATAGGTTCTGTATGGTAAGGATATAGGTTCTGTATGGTAAGGATATAGGTTCTGTATGGTAAGGATATAAGTTCTATATGGTAAGGATATAGGTTCTGTATGGTAATGATATAGGTTCTATATGGTAAGGATATAGGTTCTGTATGGTAACTATATGTTCCGTATTGTAATGATTTACGTTATGTAGTAATGATTGGTTCCATATGGTAAGGATAAGTTCTACATGTACATATAGGTATAATAAAGTTCTGTATAGCAGAAGTGTATCATTCATAGCAAAGATGAACTATAGGTTATATAGTGTGACTATCTATAATTATATGAACTGACGATTCATAAACTTTATTACATCATGAATATATTTGAATAAATAAGTAGCCGCTAGTCATTATAAATTATGTGCAAGCACATATTACATTCTAGTTACTAGTGATAAATCACATCGTGTAAAGTATATACTGAAGATAACATCCTAATTGGTGAACTGAATAATAACTATCACAATATAAGAAGTAATTACTCTGGGTAAATTCTTTGCATCTGATAATACTCTGATTAGTGAGATACAAAATATAAATTATTATTGCTAGAAAAGTTTGAAGAATTGTTATAATCTTTGTCTTGACCATTTAGTTGGTTAAATTGAAAACTTAAATATTTCTGAATACTATAAATATATTTCTAAAAAAAGTATTATGTGAATTGAATGGAATTTTATCTTTGCTGCACGAACTTTTGTTTAATATTTATTCAATTATATATTATCATTTAGGAAGTTAACGATATATATATTTATTATTACATTCATTGCACTTTTTTAATAACTTATCAGAATCTTATTCAACTTACGTGTGATTTTCCGAATCAATTTTACATAAGAATTACGACTCCCTATATAGCAACCCTCGTATTCTTTGAAGTGAGAGAGAGAGAGAGAGTTTTATATTTTATTCGCGTCCTTTGGAAGATTTCGAAAGAATTTTTGCCCTCAGATCCTAAAAAGTTGCCGACAAGAACCAATCCCAGCAAATGAGAGTATTTCGCTGAGTGGGCACTTCTCGCTGATTTAATCTGACTCGAATGGAAGGGACTCCGATATTTCTCTCTAATTGTCAAATTTAACAGATATTACTGTGTGCTTATCTTGCCCAGATCTACATTTAAAGAACAGGGTCTTATCAGGAGTCTTTGGAGCTCACTGAGAGTTATTTCACTTCTTCATTACTGAAAGAACGTTTTAAGGGTCTGGGTACTTAATGCGTTCAGAGAAGGTTATTGAGGGGCCGTAGAAGATTAAGAGGGGTACGCTTTTAATCTCCAATACTTTTATCCCTTTCCCAACACTATGTAAATGTACAGTCATCAATTAAATGGGGTGAACAGTTATCTAAATGCAGTTTCTAAGTTAGGCCACAATGGTGACTTTGAAATATATTTAAGTGAACATTCCCTCACATAAACAATTATATAACATTATGTACATGGCATTAATAATCTATTCCAATTATTAATAATTACTTTGATTCTCACGTGACGTGCTGTTTAATATTATTCATATAGAGTGGGCGAGTTTTCATCCTTTGGTGAAAATATCACAGAGTAGACATAAATGTATATAAACTATAATTCTTTATAGACATGTGAACTAATCATTCAATTCTTCTATTTTTGATAATTTGCACAGTTATTTCTATTAAAATCACCTGCAAAACATGAAAGTACTTATTAATTCATACATTAGGAATTTGTTTTGAATGTAAAAATTTATATAATATGAATATTTCAATGTCCTTATTTAAAGTATGCAAAAATAAATGATTTTTGAAAAAATAAATTGAAGTGATGCAAGAATTTGAAATAGATTTAAATTTTACTTTGACTGAACATTAAGTTTAAAATATAGAGCGTTAATAAAGTAACTATATTTCAATGTTTAAGATTAGATTGGAACAACCAATCAAGGAAGTTTGGCCCATTAATTATTAGCCGATCAAATATTCATGAGATGAACGGTTATTAAAACTTCAAAAAAGTTTCGCCAGGTTCGCTCAGAGCTGTCAAAACTGTGAAAAATTCGGAAAATTCAGTCCTCTATTATTCTGGCCATTAATATGATAAAATAATGGCCTGGTTGGTGTTTAAATATGATAGCGAAATAGCTATTTATATATTGTTAATTCTGTATTTACGTGGTTGTTTTTTGAAGATATAATTAAAAATATTTCAATAGTACACTAGTGCTATCACCACATAACACACTAGTGCTATCATCACATTACACACTAGTGCTATCACGACATAACACACTAGTGCCATCACCACATAACACTCTAGTGCTATCACCACATAACACTCTAGTGCTATCACCACATAACACACTAGTGCTATCACCACATAACACACTAGTGCTATCACCACATAGCACACTAGTGCTATCACCACATAACACACTAGTGCTATCACCACATAACACACTAGTGCTATCACCACATAACACACTAGTGCTATCACCACATAGCACACTAGTGCTATCACCACATAACACACTAGTGCTATCACCACATAACACACTAGTGCTATCACCACATATCACACTAGTGCTATCACCACATAACACACTAGTGCTATCACCACATAACACACTAGTGCTATCACCACATAACACACTAGTGCTATCACCACATAGCACACTAGTGCTATCACCACATAACACACTAGTGCTATCACCACATAGCACACTAGTGTTATCACCACATAACACACTAGTGCTATCACCAGATAACACACTAGTGCTACCACCACATAACACACTAGTGTTATCACCACATAACACACTAGTGCTATCACCAGATAACACACTATAGTGCTACCACCTCATAACACACTAGTGTTATCACCACATAACACACTAGTGCTATCACCACATAACACACTAGTGCTACCACCTCATAACACACTAGTGTTATCACCACATAACACACTAGTGATATCACCACATAACACACTAGTGATAGCACCACATAACACACTAGTGCTATCACCACATAACACACTAGTGCTATCACCACATAACACACTAGTGCTATCACCACATAACACACTAGTGCTATCACCACATAACACACTAGTGCTATCACCACATAACACACTAGTGATATCACCACATAACACACTAGTGATAGCACCACATAACACACTAGTGCTATCACCACATAACACACCTTCCCTCTATTTGGTGTTGGTGTTAACCCCCTCAGTTAATTAAAGTAAATAGCAAGGGGAGTAAAAAGGGCTAAAAGAGGTCTAAGGGGTCTAAGCTCCCAATCCCCCCCCCCACCCCCCCCCCCATCTACAATTTTTTCTTTACGTTAAGTGTCACCTGGAAAAAGAAATCAATTACTATATAGGTAGAGAATTTTTCTTTCTAATTGTACAACATTAGTCTGTAGCATTATAAAGATTAATTTCCCTCTCTTATACTGAAAACTATACTGTCTTAATATAAAAGTATAGATATATTATAACTGATGACAGGACAAACAAAAACCCGTGCAAAAAATACCCCGCGGTCAAAAGCCCCCCGAGCTAAATACCCCCCAGACAAAAAAAAAACAAGCAAAAAACCTCGGTGCAAAAAAAATAACAGTCGATATAAATATAGGCCTAATTCATTTTCATTAATTTTTATTAATTATTATAAAGAGATAAAGCGCAAATATAGGTTAGGTTAGCGGTCCGGTCGTTTTTTTTCAATTTTTTTTTCCAACAACTATTCAACGTGCATAGTTCACTGTTATCAATAGCTTTGAACTGTTGCAAAATTTACCCGTTATATTAACCCGTTACTATTGTAACTTAACTTTGTCAGACGATGAACACATTGAATTCATATGTGACATGATTCAAGTTAATACGACTTATTTAAACTCTTCAAAGATTTCCATTGTACCGAAACATAAAATTAACATCCAAATGTGATTTAAGGGACTTGCATAATCTCTGTATCAGGTTTATCAGTCAAATTGCAGCACTTTTATGAATTGTGCATAAAAAGAATGTAAAGCATAGTTATATGGAATATAAACCATGTTTCAGATCGGAAAGAATATATTTAGAGACTATTGAAAATACTTTTCCAGAGAATACAAAGTATATTTCAAAGATAATATAGTCACAGCCATACATATAACATTACTCTCAAAAAAGTAACATAGTATGAATGAGTTCTGTTTTCTATTTGCATACGCTCCAAAAAAACTGCAGAAAATATATGAACCTATTATTATATATAGAAATTTTGATAAATCAGATAGATTTAAAACCTATAGAGTGTAAACTTTATTCAGATAATTATATTTATATAACTTATGTCATTTTTACAAAATTTGTATACTTCATGCAACTTCGTTTTCTCTTTTGATATCATTATTATAAAGCTCATTTTTTCTGTATTGCAGAAATATATAATCACACATATTCATAAGTTATTGATTTGCAACATATCGTCGAAAGCCCTGATATTCAATAATGTATATAATTAGTTAAGCAAAAACTTATTATAATCTCAAAATTATTTGCAAAACTATCCAAAGTTTTAATATATACAGGTGGGACAGAGTCCAGAAAAAAACTTATTGAAAAATATGTATGTACAGGGTGACCCACAAAAAAGTGTACCCAACCTTGAATAATTGATATAAATATCGTATTTTAAATGAATAAAAAATAGTTTCAGATATAATTAAAATAGTATGTTTTCACTTGTATCCATTATACCACCACCAATTTAATGCATAAGATTTATTATTAATTTATAAATACAATGTTTACATTATTTCGAAGTTGGACGAACACTTTTTTTAGGTTCACCCTGTAGAGAAAAATAAACATTTAAAAACATGTATAAAAAAAATATATAAAAAAATATTGAGCGTGATTGATATACAAATAAATATATAAAAATACAATGTTCTTTATTTATACGGAGGGTTATTAATTAGAGGGACATTATAATAAATCTTGACGCTGTAGAGTACATGCTACCAAAATTGGATGAGGAGAGAAGAGAAAAAATACTCGAGATGTTTTTCTCTGAGCGCCAAAATGGATCGTGATCGAGTTACACGAAATGCTCAGAGGAATTAAAACCACCAGAGAGAAACACTCCTTTAATTATTGCCTTTGTTTACTCTTGATTAGGAGGAGGAGATTTCGTCAGCAGATGTGGTGGGGAAAGAGATGCCTTAAGTAACTAGAGAGATACTTACTTGCCTTAAGTAACTAGAGAGATACTTACTTGCCTTAAGTAACTAGAGAGATACTTACTTGCCTTAAGTAACTAGAGAGATACTTACGTGCCTTAAGTAACTAGAGAGATACTTACTTGCGTTAAGTAACTAGAGAGATACTTACTTGCTTTTAAGTAACTAGAGCGATACTTACTTGCTTTAAGTAACTAGAGAGATACTTACTTGCCTTAAGTAACTAGAGAGATACTTACTTGCCTTAAGTAACTAGAGAGATACTTACTTGCTTTAAGTAACTAGAGAGATACTTACTTGCCTTAAGTAACTAGAGAGATACTTACTTGCCGTAAAGGACTAGAGATACTTACTGTGGGAGTAACCAATGTGTTAATAATTAAAATTAACTAAGTTTTATTAAGTATACCTAAGATATTTACCTTTATGTATGTATGTAACCCATGCGTTGATATTTTAAGTTATCTACCTTGGTTGAAGTTTTTCAACTAACGAGTACAATTCACATACAGTGCAAATAATAAGAGGCAACTTTTAAAACACGGAGTTGAAATAAATCAAACAATAAGTGTTGACATAAATTATATTTTAAAATACAATTAAAGAAGGGTTCAACCACATGCATTGCTGACTAATATAACTAAAGATGATACATTAATGAAATTGATATCTTATGCCTATAACTTTCGCTATAATACCATAGATATTATATAAAATAAGATACACAACTCTCTGGAATTTCTATTTCAAAAATGCATTGTAATGCTACCTATGTTTGAATACCACCACCCGAGCCATTTAACTATCACAATATGAGCAAAACACAAATCTTAACTATTAATCCCCCCAGTTTTATTCATCTGTTAGCTATAA
This sequence comes from Caprella mutica, assembly GCA_947561585.1. Taxonomy (NCBI): domain Eukaryota; kingdom Metazoa; phylum Arthropoda; class Malacostraca; order Amphipoda; family Caprellidae; genus Caprella; species Caprella mutica. The sequence goes on from CANNZV010000790.1 coordinate 69,650, forward strand.
TAAGTAACTATTTTATATTCATTCTACATTATTTACTGAATCAAGTTCATAATTTATGTTATCAATTAAACCAATAACCGTCCATCAAAACGTACCTTAGAAATACCTAACAAAAATCTCCAAAGAAAAGGGACAAATAAATAATTTTTTTCAATATCAGTAGGTACATCATGCAGGTTTGTAGAGATCAGTTCTGACACATCAGATTTATGCTGGTAAACCATTCACATAAAATGATTTATTTCAATTTAAATGAATGACTTCAGTATAAAAAATAGTAACCTACAGATAAGGTAACAGTCTATCTCCCATCCACTTTGCCTGTGTTATTCCTACCGAAGCGTGGCTATGTTGCACTGCAAGTGACAGAGAGTTGCACATAGTGTTCCCGCATGCATTCTGTGTGCATACTATTCATAAACTGAATACATTTAATTAGTCCTTTAGTCGCAGTAATACAATAGATTCATTATTAATCTGATTTCATTCGGTCTCATTTGTGGAATAGAAATAATGTTCAGTATTATATTTGGATGAAATTATTATGTTATTGGGTTTAGATCAAAAATTACGCTAGCCTTTTGAAATAGTAACTGCAATATATAATTAGAGTCTAATAATGAACTAAATGTATACATTAAAATATATATACTGACTTACAAGAATTATATGTATATCAGTGTTAAATGTACGCATTATTATTTATTAACATATCATTCATTGTATCATGTACAATTCAAATCATACAATGATTTCTTTCAGACCATAAAACTTTCATGTTTATCCAGAGAATGAAGAGCTCAAATAATATAAAACTGCAATTCGTACTTGATTTCTCTGAAGCGTGTTACAGGAGATTAAAACATTTCCTTGAAATATCAAGACTTTTGTTGGTGTAAAAAGAAGCCAAACGTTTGGTAAGAACTATAGAGATGGAGGCAGCAGTCCTAGTGGTGATCTTCAAATAAGAAAAAGCCCACTGAACTTTTCCGATCCGTCTCTGTCAAAATCCATCACTTCCCTCAAAGGATATAAATGCTGAGGGAAGCTGTGATCCTAAGGGCAAAACACACTGCTGAAACACGAGGAATTAGACGTCAGCAGAGGAATTAGACGTTCTGATCCTAGAGGTCTTGCCCATAGGAAACACGAGAAATTTGACATCAGTAAAGGAATTAAACGTTGTGATCTTGGGAGCAAATTCACAGCTAAAACAAGATAAATTAAACGTCCGTAAATGAATTAGCCGTCGGCAAAGGAATTGTATGTATAACACGTTGATTCTAGAGATAAAACAATTATACGTCATCGAAGAACTAAATGTCAAAATTTATGCTTTTAATATCAAACTTCAAATTATAAGGATAATCAAACAGCTAAAGCACGAGTACTGTTATCAGGTTTTTTTTTTCGTAAGAAGAATAAAAAAAAATTGGAAAAAGACCTCAAAAGAAAGTGATTGCATTAGGAAAAAAGATCGAACTATCTGCTGCAAAAAGATGCATGAACAATTTAATCCGCCGCAACTTCTAAAGACATTTATTTATAGAGATAATTAATCATTGAAAGTAAACTACATCAGCAGCAATGCCAATTCCTGTGAAAGGAATTGTATGCAACGAAACAATGAATAATAAATTCACGTTTGTAACAATTCTGACAGACACACAGCTCACCGAGGCATCAGTTATTGATATTCTTGAATAGCTTTATGAAAGAAAAATATAAAATATGTATATTGAATACATTGAATGATCGTTTTGTCATGTAAGAATAATTTCCTTTTAGCTCCACACTCAGATAAAATAAATTTACAGAGATGCACGAAAGTTCCAACAAGCTCCATTTTTCATGATATTACATGCGTCATTTAAAGACGAAACATGGCATCCATTAGAGCCAAACAAGAAAAAGTCGAGAGAAGAAACAACATCAGCCATTCTTATTTACTACTTTTGGTGCATTTTTACTGTATCCAACTATCACTATGCATTTTCGAGGGGGTAACTTAGAGGCTGTGTAGACACTTTATACAGATCATTCATTCCAATATCCATTCATCATTGATCCTATCCCGTATCTTCTCCTTCGCTGTCCCTGCGTTCTTCCGGTAAGCCATCCTGCTGCCTCTTTCCAAACTCTGGAAATCCAGTGGACTTTGACTCCCGCAGCTCCCGATATACAAACTTTATCCGGAAGGCCGTCATAAATTAGAGCGATGGTAACATTTCCCCATTCCACGCCCTCCCCTCTTTTTTTTAAAAAATATCAGCTTGTATAATTGAAAAATAAATAAACACAGAATTCGATCACAGAATCTGATTCTCTGATATATGACACAAGAACTATTTTTATTCATCAGAGCTCAAATTCCCTTACTCTACTCACTCCAGCCAGAATGGCGACCCTAACGATCTTTCTGGGACTCAATGACCCGCACTTACTGGCTTAGAGGCCCTCTGTATCGAAAATATGGACCCAATAAAGAAGTTACCGCAATTTCCATACAGGAGCCACTGTTCGATATGCAGAGCAATCTCCCCTTACTCTGGATATGCTCAATGGAGACGAATTAGGAACTTCTGTACTTTTTGATCTGAGCTATTGTCCTGCATTACCTACATTGTGAATTTTAGGGAAACCATATGAAGATTGGAGGTAACTTGAAGTCGTGAGGCTTTTAAAATTGACAATTCGATAAATTCAATGAACATTTATTTCATATATATGCTTTTTATAAAGTTTTCATCACATTTGAAATGAAAAGGAATTGTAATAATTTTATCAGACACTGGTTGATAAATAGATATACGTATTCTACAAGAGTATGCTATTTTATTTTTGAAAATTACATAATTATATATATAGGTAATATTATCACTAACGATTCAGTTACAGTTTTCACACCATATTAACGGTAAGAATTACCAACTCACTATGTATGTACATTGTGCATTCTAGTATAAAATTATCTGGATTTTTCTCTGCTTAGCACTCAGTAGCTACAGTCTTTCCCCACGGTCACGTCTAAGAGGAAGAAAAATACTCCCCCACTTACAGCAACTTATCTAGCAGCATTTTCATCCCTAAAACAACAGCTACTGCGAGCTCTTCTGCAGACACAATGTTTGTAACTCAATTGAAGAACATTAGGCAAATTGTGTCGGTTTTAGCCGAAAAGTGTTATTTTTTGTTCCTCGTTTGCTCTGCGGGACAATTTGTGTGTGAACTGGATATGGGACTTTATATGGTATGGAACAGCACTGGCGTTATGTTTAAATATTAACTGGATATTGTTGTAGAACTTAAGGGCCGTACACACGTAGGGTTTTTTAAGTCTTTCCACCAGAGTTTTTGTTAAGTTCCTCCTACTTTTTCCAAGAGAATATAAGATATAACGATATGATATTTATTTATTTCAGTTGGTACACATGATACCTGCAGGTATCATGGATACCAACTGAAGAATAATAATTATATCGTTTTTTTTTATATTCTCGTGGAAAAAGTAGGAGGAGCTTATCAAAAAGTCTGGTGGAAAGACTTAAAAAACCCTACGTGTGTACGGATCTTAAAAGTGTAATACGATTAATTGTTTTTGTTTTTTGCTGCTATAATAGTAGGCTATGCATCAGATCATATTTCTACAGTCTGAACTGCCTTTAGTCCGGTATACATTTTATTTGAACCTATATACGGTTTTAGTGGTTGCAGTCTGCTATCTGCACTGGCTGCGACTAGCGTACTCTGTACTTTAAATGATATAAGAAGTTAAAAAAATGAAAAAATCCTATTATTGGCCTACAGTAAATTATAAACCTACTAATTATTGTCAACAGAGTAATTTACATATCGTAAACTCTATATATTGACAATCTTCAATAAAGAGCTATAGAAAATGATGATATTGATGAAAATATATTTTTAAATGATTATCTCAATATATATGCATTATTTTGAATTATTAATCTTAAAAATTCAATTCAATAATATTGATTTTTTCTTGTAGCCTGATCGAAATATGCAGGTTCAAATACTATAGAATGTATAAACACAAAAACTTGAGATCTATAGCTTTTTATATTATTTTTTGATATAGAGCATTTATATGAAAATATTCCCTTGCATGAATATAAGTAAACTGTGACGGTGAATTACACTGGATACCATAAAAGGAAAAATGTTTCATCTCTCTTTTTCTATCCAGTTTTCAATCCCAAAAGTGTAGAAGAATATTCCACTGACAGAATGAATACTTCGAATCACTCAGATATTAAATGAAAATGATTAAGTAAGTACCTGTCATAAATCATCATTCAGAGAGCACAAAATTCATTCCATTCGAAATCTCCAAATAATAATGGACTCCCTGGAGAAATTCCGATAATCTACTTACTTCAAGTTCTCAAATAATCTCCAAGATTCAAACCTAATCCGATATATACGTGGACTAAACTTGCAATTTATGCCACCAGTAATGTTCGTATTAAGGCGAATATATTCTCCACAAAAAGTGAGTCCTCGGGGAAAGCAAAAGAAGTAATGTTACACTTATGCTCGTGGCTCTGTGAAGATTTTCTTAGAATTTAAATATACCAATGCTTTATTTTCACAAAATAGTAGGAGATAGGTAATTTGTCCGACAGATAAACCGTTAAATGGTGGAAAAGATTGAAACTCGACACTGAGAAAAACTTTGGAAGTCAACCTGACTCATCTCTTGAGTCAAGGCTTGCTAAAACTCCATTTTGGAGTCTTTTTCTTGATTGACTCTACCTGAGTCAATCTGACTTTGAATTAGGAGTCAATATGACTCTTTTTTTTTGAGTAAACTATTAGGATGAGTCAAAGTGACTCATATTTTTGAGCCGGTTTTGGGACAATCTAAAAACTCAAATTTTGAGTCAATTTGACTCGTATTTTTTTCTCAGTGAACGGGATATCCATATTATCAAGAGGTTACTTAAAACAGGTAAATATAAACCACTTTAATTACTTTCTTCAAATTGAAAATGTATTAATTTTTCACGATATTTGAAGGTAAAATTTTGAAAAGTTGTCATAATAATCACCATATCCTTCAAATGATATATAGTGCGATTTATAAATGCCTCTCAAATTAGCGTTAATAATAATAGTTTTCTTTATAATTTTATAACAATATAAAAGTTTTTTTAGAGAACATGTACTTTAAAACAAAAAATTATTAGGACACGAGAACAGCCACTTGGAGTGTTTCATGTTTTTCTAAATTACATATATTTTTAACAAATATATTTTTACTGATCAATTATATTGAAATATACGGTATATGCAATGGATTGTTTGTATGGATATTTAATATAGAAATTCCTATTGATGCGAATTCGAATTTGAAAGTGAATTTAAGTTGTAGCTATTCAACCCGTGTTCTTGAATTTTTCAACAGTACATCGTGTCGCTTGTGAATGGAGTTTGAATGAATACTAGGTACTAGGTACTACTAGTGATGAGAGTCTTTATCTACATAATAATATACATGTCATAAAACACGTAATATAGATTTTGAACAAAATCTTAGAGATTTAGTTCAATTTTGTTAATTTATTTTTCATCGGAGGAACGAACATTTTATCTGGTTGGATTTCGATCAGTGGGGATTGCAACTCGGTTGTTATTTCATGATATAGTTGAACATTATCAAAGACACAATCGCATCCATGTATATCTATGTATAATTACTTGTCTCGATGCATTTAAAATAATTATCTATATGAATTATGTGTGGCCGGTAAATTCCACCGCGGAAAATTCCCCCGTGTCGGGGAACAATTGAAAATTTGGGCGATAGATAATTTTACTAAGCAAAATTTATATAAAAAGAATAATATCTTTAATTTGAGTTTCAACATATATGTCTATAATTTAAAGGAGAATCAAACGTGATTTACATTGTAGACCAGTGGACAGCTGAAGTTTAATTGTTGAATTTATACGATTTAAACTCTATGAAAAAATTATTAATTCATATTTACGCTTTAAGCAATCGTTTTATCTGCTTTTTTTCAGTTTGTTCGCCTTAACTTATCCCTTAGACCTTGACTAAGCATAACCGATTCTTATAATTTCGCAATTTTCAAACTAATGAAGTGTTGTCCGGTTACCACAAAAACACATTTTTCTTTTAAATCAGTTTTATTCAATATCATACTTTCTGTAAATGAAATCCAACATTATGCGGTGGAACTTTCAATCGTGGAATTTTCCATCGGTGGAACTTTCCAGCGGTGGAACTTTCCGTGGAGGAATTTTCTACGGGGGAATTATAAGCACTGTTTAAGTCTTCAACTGAACCGAGTGCAAAATAATGTACATCATTTCCAAATATTTGGTAATAATAATGATGGTAATTCTACAGCTGAATCATTGCACTTAATTATATCGAATATTATCGAGGCTGATATAAACGTTAATCTTGTGAGTGTGTTGAAGTGATGCAGTTTCCGAATGTGATGAAGATGCAGCTGAGCTTCTTCACATTAACAGAATATTAGACCATGGGAATATCAGAAGATTATCTTCTCAAAGCAGCCGGCCGACGTTCATTTCTAACGTCTTAACACGTTACTCACGTTTTGGAATACATATTATAACACTGGACGCATATATTTTCATTTGCTGAGGATACCGGAAGATAGACGACGCTATATTTTAACGTTAGATTCGAAGTATATATCTATAAATATAGATATTTATGGAAACATATTAATTTATTTCTAATAAACAGAAATAAAAATATCAACTTTAATTTTGAAATTTTATCATATAACTATTAATCAAGCATAGGTACTCTGAATTACATTTATAATCAAATACGTTGAATAGTGATGATCAATACATTCGTATCATTGAAGAATAAAAATGTAAAAGTAAATCAGGTAAGTGACAAAATATTCTCCAATTTGTCTACTTTTTCAAATCATGTCATCCATCATCTCTCTTAGATAAGTACAAAATAATAGCGTGAAAGTGAGTGAACTCAACCATAGCATTGTAATAGATAGCCTAAAATATCGGCCGGAGCTCACTTAACACAAATTAGAATTCTTGAGCGGTAGCACTTTGTACCATTATCAGTTCATAGCGACTAAGAATTCAGCTGAAGAACTTTAATTAAAAGAAATGTCTGGTGATTTTTATCAACAGAAGAAAACAGTTGGGAGTCGTTGAGCAGGAGAGTTTGGTCGTTAGGTATTTAAAAGACTACGTGAGCCAAATACAAATGGATCTCTATTAGTATTCGGCCTGTGACACTGAAATTTCCAGAAAGTTTTTTTTATTTATATTCAGATGTGTTTCCGTCGCCTTGTAATTGTAGAGAAAAAGAGAGCTTATTCTTCGGGCAGAAATGGACTCGGGAGGATTGATAAAAAGCATTCTTATTGCAAGCTAAAATGATAATAACATTAATAAAAACCTGACTTATAGTGGTTCTATAAAATGACCAAGAAAAGCTTATATGACCGAAAAATATTTGTGAAAATAGTTCTTATAATTTAAAAAATTATCTAATAGTTCATTATACCATTCTGAACATCAACATTTGTATAATTCATAAATATTAACCAAACGCTGAAAAATAAAAACTCATATTCCAATTGTTACCTCCCAATCGTAAGCAAGAATAATGTTTACAAGCATTATATAATAGCTAAGCACAATTCTATCTCACTCCTCCAAATTATTGATGATATAATTCTGCTGAGCAGAATTTTCTGCTAGAATATTACACGAGTTGTTCAATAATTCCAAGTGAAATGCAGAGGGGCACATCAGAAGTCAATGCAATGATGGAAAGTTCAAAATGCAAGACTCGAGAAATCACTCAAACTACTTCAAGAACTTGCTATTGGATTCATTGGGAGATTTGAGCATTAGTGCTGCCATACAGTTATTGAAATGCTGCCACAGTGACTTAGTGCTGCCATACAGTTATTGAAATGCTGCCACAGTGACTTAGTGCTGCCATACAGTTATTGAAATGCTGCCACAGTGACTTAGTGCTGCCATACAGTTATTGAAATGCTGCCACAGTGACTTAGTGCTGCCACACAGTTATTGAAATGCTGCCACAGTGGCTTAGTGCTGCCATACAGTTATTGAAATGCTGCCAAAGTGACTTAGTGCTGCCATAGAGTTATTGAAATGCTGCCACAGTGACTTGGTGCTGCCATACAGTTATTGAAATGCTGCCACAGTGACTTAGTGCTGCCATACAGTTATTGAAATGCTGCCACAGTGACTTAGTGCTGCCATACAGTTATTGAAATGCTGCCACAGTGACTTAGTGCTGCCATACAGTTATTGAAATGCTGCCACAGTGACTTAGTGCTGCCATACAGTTATTGAAATGCTGCCACAGTGACTTAGTGCTGCCATACAGTTATTGAAATGCTGTCACAGTGGCTTTGTGCTGCCATACAGTTATTGAAGTGCTGTCACAGTGGCTTAGTGCTGCCATACAGTTATTGAAATGCTGTCACAGTGGCTTGGTGCTGTCACATTGCTGAAATAGTGCTCAAACCCAGGTAGCAATGTTTATAGGAGGAACATTATCACAATATAGGGGCAATGTTGCCTCAATAACCCTAGTTATACCTGGTGGTACACTGAGCTGATAAAGTGCTACCAAAATTGGCTTCCATATTACTCTCATAATCTGTAGACGAGTATTAATAACTGTATGAGACAAATGAAAACAAGCGATACTCTGTTTAGCACGAATACATGATACTTTTATACTAGTACCTACCTATCATAGGTTATTTATAGGGACACAGATTGTCACCATGTACTGTAACTAAGTTTATAAGCTATGATGAATATCGTGCACACGTCTAATTACACGTCTAATCATAGGGAGTAATGAACGTCTACACAACCAACTAAAGTGCTAAGGCAAATATCCTTCAATTCACGGAAGTATAAATCTACGCATTTCTGGTTATTTTCCTCAGTGTTTATACTACCTTTAGAATGTGTGTAAGTGTATGGTGGCACAGTAGAGTGTTATGAGGGACTCCTTTATGAGGAATTAATGAGAAGTTTATTTCCTAGATTTATTAGGTGTGCTTTTTATTTGTTTCAGCAGCAATGTGTCTGCCACACGAATTAATGATTATTTATCTGTGTGAAAGAATCAAATATTACATACTTCACTAGGGTAAGTTCCGAATTATCGGTCAGTACTACATCTTCGGACATATAAGAAAGAACGATATAAAAATTGTTATTATTACACAGTGCTATCTAATACTTATGCAAACCCGGGCTTGCAGAAGTATTAGGGCCCCCGCATACGAGCGTTCTTTGACGAGCGGCGATTGACGCATGACCATAAAATAGCATTAACTCTCGGGTAAGTGGACACACGAGCGTCTCTTGAACGCACGGCAAAAGACGGACAATTCTGAACACAGGGTAATGCGTTCCCTTGACGCATGGTGACTGCCGCATTACCAGTCAATTCTATATAATCTACGTGTGGGTGCGCACACGGACGGTTAGTTGCCGATCTTTCAATGGTAATTGTAATTAAATAGTAGAGATTGAAACATTTTAATTGAACACAAAAGAAAAAGAAAATTGTCCCAATATTTCAACAATCTGTGAGTTATTACAAAGAAATAATAAAACGAGAAAATAGAGTTTATTCAGGTATTTCTTTATCTATCAAGCCCTTATGAAGTTAATATAAACTTTTTGAATGAATATGTACCGATATGTATTTGTAACCGATATACGCACCAATAACAATTACTTTAAAATTTTCATTCGTTTAGGTATAGTGTAACTAGTTGGATAGCTTATAGTGTAACTAATTGGATAGCTTATAGTATGATTAGTTAGGTATAGTGTGACTAGTTAGATAGCCTACAGTGTGACTAAATAGGTATAGTGTGACTAGTTAGATAGCTTATAGTGTAACTAGTTGGATAGCTTATAGTGTACCTAATTGGATAGCTTATAGTATGATTAGTTAGGTATAGTGTGACTAGTTAGATAGCCTACAGTGTGACTAGTTAGGTATAGTGTGACTAGTTAGATAGCTTATAGTGTAACTAGTTGGATAGCTTACAGTGTACCTAATTGGATAGCTTATAGTATGATTAGTTAGGTATAGTGTGACTAGTTAGATAGCCTACAGTGTGACTAGTTAGGTATAGTGTGACTAGTTAGATAGCCTACAGTGTGACTAGTTAGGTATAGTGTGACTGGCACATGCTGCATGTTACTCCCTATGCGTCTGCGTTCATTTCACGTTGCGTCGAAGAAACGCTCGTGTGCAGGGGCCCTATAGATAGCACTGTGTAATAATAATAACTTTTATATCTTTCTTTCTTATATGTCCAAAAATGTGATACTGACCAATAATTCGTAATTTACCCTATAATGATAATATAAATGTTATTTTTTCAAGTTCGTCAACATTATATGTATAATAACTTAAGAAAGCGATACTGAAAAATACAAAAATTCTCGAAATAAAAATAATTCGATCGTAATTGAAAATAAGTTATTATTTTTATAACTTTTTAATGAATAAATTATTAATTATTAAACAAATATTTAAGAAAATTTACGAATAGTTTAGGAAAATATCTCTTATTTGAAATATTTCCGAATGAAGTTAATTTTAATTTAATTACTTTAATTCCTTTAAATTATATATAACTCACCAAATGTCATTACAACTGTAGAAGCTATGGGAGTCTTCATTAAATTAGATTGAATTTAACCACAATTATTAAAGGTTAATTTCAATTTATTTATAACATACGAAATAAGAAGACAGATCTTCTAGTTCGAAAATAGAAATAAACTTAGTTGCTGAGTTGACATTTAATAATTATTTAACTTGAAGCTTGTGGTTCGGATACCGTCACGAAACACTCGAAAACTGAGTATATAAATAGTATATAAGAACAAACGGCATTAGTTATTATTTATCTAGTTGCATTAACTAGATACTAGTAATATTTAAGCGGCTTTGATATTAATTAGTTTTGAATCTATATTATTTTTTCTAGATTTTTTTTTCTTAATGAAATAATATCATGTTTGTGATTATAATATTAATGAAATTTGTAGTAATAAATCGTTTTTTTTTCTTTCTTAGCACTGTAGACTATTTAAAAAATATCAACTGTAATCATGGATTCGAAAAATCCTATTTTTCTTTTATTTCGAATATCTTTCATAAAGAGTTCCTAATACTCTTTCGTTCAGGACTCTATCAAGAATTTGCAGTTATAAGTTCCACACGCGTTCGAAAAATATTTTGCGACATGGTGCTCCGAAATTAGAACATTTATCTCCGATCGAAACTTTTAGCTTCCCAATTCCTGTTAGATTTCCTCTCCCTTAAAATTGTCTCTAGAAAGTTTGTAGCCATAAATCTACTCTGGAAAGTTCTTAATTCTGTAATCAGAGTAGGAGAGAACTGAGTGGAGTCCTAGAACTAGGTCCTTTAGAACTGGGTCCTAGAACATCGACCCTGGAGCAACTATAGGAAATAGTAAGTGCTAAAACATTATTATTTGATTTAACTGGGACATCAAATTTTTTGATAGGCTATTTCGTTCATCTGAAGGAAAATATTTGCAGTTTCAAATTCACCTGGAGCCAGCCGACAATTGCGCCCCAATACAATTGGACCCAAGAAGGTTCACTCAATAAAGAAATTGTGACGGCAGACACAATAAAAAGTGTTACTTTGTCATTAAAGTAGCAATGATCTCATATTAAGTTGATACCATAGACTCTGATAAAACCAGGAGAATTAAAATTTTGGATTTCTATAAAAACAATGCATATATAATAATCATTATTTACTTAAAGCTTTATTATGGTTTATTTCTTTAATTAAGGCCATTCAGAATAAATAGACAAAATCATCTCTTCAAGTCGCTTTGAAGAGACTGCTTTATATACAAAAGTGAAATCTATCTGCCTCCAATGTATAATCTTCTATCACAAATTTTTATGGCCTCAATTGTCCTCGGCTCAATTGTTTCGAGGCCCAATTGTCCTGGGCCCAATTGTTGGCGTCCAATTGGATTGTTGGTCCACGATTTGCCTATTGTTTATCTATTGTAAATTTAGATACATAGATTATGAATGATTTTTTTTATTTGCACATTTTTTTCATTATGAAAATAATTTAAACAAAACGTGTATTTATTTCACTACATATCAATATTTTAATTTTAACAGTCAAATAACAATAATCACTATCACTTATTATGTATCAATAAAATAAAGTCAAATACTGCATCCATTCAAGAGTTACATAAGGTTTAAAAAGATTTGACTACACACAAATCTAATAAACAATAAATTTCTGTCAGTTATACTTTGATACGCTGGAAAATGAATTGAAGAGAAACTCTACACGAGTTGATCAGATTAGTCTCACCATAAAATGTTAGTTGAAGATTTCCATATGCAATATATATGGACTATGTGGCACTTCCACATGCATGGCACTATGTAATGAAATTGCCACTTCAACCGAATTTGCCAATCTGTGCCACTTAATTGCCACTTTAGTGACTGCAAAAGACAGCTCCTCCCCGTTTTATTGTAACCATTTCTTGTTCGGGAGATATTAATAAAAATATTGCAGGAGGAGTACTCTTTGGTTATGATAACTAAATCATGCTTTATTGTGTTATTTTTATCTCTATTTTGTAAGATTATTTAGCATTTCGTTTGGAAATTAATTTTAATGATATAATTGCATTTTTTAAATAATTATTTATTCCATAATAAAAATAGTGTTACTATTCTGATTACCCCTAGTTTAATGATATAACTTTAAAGTCTTAAACTATGTATGGCTAATAGATACTGTGTTGAATATACTATATATTGTATATATTATATATTATATATAGTATATACAATATATAATATATACAATATATAGTGTATACAATATATATTGTATATATTATAGAGTAATAAAGTAGATTGGAAGATCTTGATTCATTTTTACGGTGCTTACGTACGGAGGTTCTAAATTGAAATTTGTAATTGGATTATTCTGATATTCTCCTCCACTCCCTAATAAATAATGAACATTTTGCCTCTATAAAATGCCCTTTTTAAGACCTGTCTCTCACATCGCACCCGTTAGTTGTGATCGGCTTGTTGCAATAAAGGAACAATTTTATTTACTTCCACTCGCTTTTCATTTCAATTTATTCCCAACCAACGATCGTTCAGAAAATGATGAATTTTTCACTCGTGCTATATCAGTCTTTGCGTTGCCGTATGCAAATGAATTCAATTTACTTCGATTAAAAGTCAAAGTTTCATTTCGTCAGAAGCTGTGCATGGAGGTATGTTCATTCTTTTGCTCTTAGCATCAAACTATTGAATAGTATGTTTAAAAATTCAAAGGCGGCTCAGAAGTAAAGCACATTGATGCTTTTATACATGCAGAGAGAGAGAGAGAGAGAGGCTGCATGGATTAAATTTCTGCTTTCATGGTTTCGGTGAAAAGTTTTGCAGGTATTTAGAAACATGTGCACTAAATGTAAATGGAGTAATTTATTATTTTGAATAAAGAATTAGTTGATTGATTTAATATAATTTAAAATCTGTTTGAAAAACGTTTATAAGATTTTACTTGAATCAGAAAAGATGTTGAAAGGAAATTCATAATTTTGTTATAATTCAGCATTAATATCTTTCTGAGGAAGAAATAATGAATAACAAGAAAATTAATTTCTATACGAATTCGTATTTTAATCAAAAGATTAAATTGTACTGCCTGCAACATCTAGGATATATATTTACAGTTAATACAAATTATTAGAATAAATAAATAATAACTGAAATAATGGTGTCAAATTCTGTCACGTGTGTTTATTTTTATACAAAAACATATTTAGAAACACTAACAAATTTCCAGTTAATTCAGTTCCTTGACTTGAAAAAGTAATGTTAGAAAGTTATGAGTCGCAGCACAGCATTACAAGTCCCTATTTTGACCTGTAATTCCCACTGAAATACCTTCAGCAAACGACACACAAAAAGATAACTTTTGAAATTTATGTAAATTCTCATCAATAGCCAGAAAAAGTAACCACAATAATAACTTTCGCCAATGATGATAAGACATTCTTTGGAAGTTTTCCTCATGCATCAAGAAATGGAAGTTCTTCAAGAAATTTGCAGTTGAAAATTGCTGAAGTTATTAATTTGAAGAGTATTGAGCTACATTGTATGAGTCAATACATTGTATGAGTCAATACATTGTATGAGTCAATACATTATAAGAGTCAATACATTGTATGAGTCAATACAGTGTATGAGTCAATACATTGTATGAGTCAATACATTATAAGAGTCAATACATTGTATGAGTCAATACAGTGTATGAGTCAATACATTGTATGAGTCAATACAGTGAGTCAATACATTGTATGAGTCAATACATTGTATGAGTCAATACAGTGTATGAGTCAATACATTGTATGAGTCAATACAGTGTATGAGTCAATACATTGTATGAGTCAATACAGTGTATGAGTCAATACATTGTATGAGTCAATACAGTGAGTCAATACAGTGTATGAGTCAATACAGTGTATGAGTCAATACATTGTATGAGTCAATACAGTGTATGAGTCAATACATTGTATGAGTCAATACATTGTATGAGTCAATACAGTGTATGAGTCAATACATTGCATGATTCAATACATTGTATGAGTCAATACAGTGTATGAGTCAATACAGTGTATGAGTCAATACAGTGTATGAGTCAATACATTGTATGAGTCAATACAGTGTATGAGTCAATACATTGTATGAGTCAATACAGTGTATGAGTCAATACATTGCATGAATCAATACATTGTATGAGTCAATACAGTGTATGAGTCAATACAGTGTATGAGTCAATACATTGTATGAGTCAATACAGTGTATGAGTCAATACATTGCATGAGTCAATACAGTGTATGAGTCAATACATTGTATGAGTCAATACAGTGTATGAGTCAATACATTGTATGAGTCAATACAGTGTATGAGTCAATACATTGCATGATTCAATACATTGTATGAGTCAATACATTGTATGAGTCAATACAGTGTATGAGTCAATACAGTGTATGAGTCAATACATTGTATGAGTCAATACAGTGAGTCAATACAGTGTATGAGTCAATACATTGTATGAGTCAATACAGTGTATGAGTCAATACATTGTATGAGTCAATACATTGTATGAGTCAATACAGTGTATGAGTCAATACATTGTATGAGTCAATACATTGTATGAGTCAATACAGTGTATGAGTCAATACAGTGTATGAGTCAATACATTGTATGAGTCAATACAGTGTATGAGTCAATACATTGTATGAGTCAATACAGTGTATGAGTCAATACATTGTATGAGTCAATACAGTGTATGAGTCAATACAGTGTATGAGTCAATACAGTGTATGAGTCAATACATTGTATGAGTCAATACAGTGAGTCAATACAGTGTATGAGTCAATACATTGTATGAGTCAATACAGTGTATGAGTCAATACATTGTATGAGTCAATACATTGTATGAGTCAATACAGTGTATGAGTCAATACATTGTATGAGTCAATACAGTGTATGAGTCAATACATTGTATGAGTCAATACAGTGTATGAGTCAATACATTGTATGAGTCAATACATTGTATGAGTCAATACAGTGTATGAGTCAATACATTGTATGAGTCAATACAGTGTATGAGTCAATACATTGTATGAGTCAATACAGTGTATGAGTCAATACATTGTATGAGTCAATACAGTGTATGAGTCAATACAGTGTATGAATCAATACATTGCATGATTCAATACATTGTATGAGTCAATACAGTGTATGAGTCAATACAGTGTATGAGTCAATACAGTGTATGAGTCAATACAGTGTATGAGTCAATACATTGCATGATTCAATACATTGTATGAGTCAACACAGTGTATGAGTCAATACAGTGTATGAGTCAATACAGTGTATGAGTCAATACATTGCATGATTCAATACATTGTATGAGTCAACACAGTGTATGAGTCAATACATTTTAATACCGTTGTTTCGTTGTAATAATGCTAAATTACTTAAAAAGAGTAAAAGTATAAATATAATATATATATAAAATGTAATGGATTAGATATATTATTTATTATTAACAAAACTATTTAGAAGCAAAACATAAAAAAAAAATTTACTATGTAATGAAAATGAAAATTTAGAAATAATGTGATAATAACGGTGAAAATAACAGTAAAAATATATTATTATCAATATGGTTATACTAAATTTAAATTATATTAACTATTACTAACAGCAGGACAATCACACATTAATAATCGAATCCATTTTAAATAATTATATTTTTTAGGTTATAACTAGAGTTATAATTTCAATTAAAAAATCTTGTTATCATTTTATTATTATTTTCGCCCTTTTAGTTAATTAATAATAAAAAACCTATTTTCAGCTACAGAAAACAAAAACAGGTTATCATTAATATTTAATAAGTTCAATATATATTACATCAATTAATAGCATTATAATAATATATCTTCAACCATTGTCTAGTGATAATATTATTGTGGCATTACCTTGTTGTTTGAGAACACTGCTATGCCACAAAATATTCCATGGCATTTTTCTCGCCGACTGACTGCTTTCCGAAATAACATCAGCGCAATATTTATATTTAATAGCAAGAGGCTCTGCAAAGCCTCTGGGAAATAAAGACCTGACAACCACCCAATTTATGCAAGACATTTAAATAAAAAATCTTAGCTTGGCTTATGCTGAGCTTACTGGCCCTTTTCATCTCGGTTTACTAACCAGTTTTTTTATTACTCACTTTATTTAGAATATTTTATATTGTAATATTTCTATTCTGTATAACTATTATAATTTAATGTTTTTTTATAAATGATCTGGTCAAGTCATGGTTTTCATCGAATTAATTTTCAGGAATTTAATTAATTAAGTGGAGACAAAATTAAATAAAATGTCATTTTTATGACAACGTAACTTATAACATGAAAAAAGGAAAAACTCTGCCGTTGCTCAAGTTGTTAAAAATGAAAATGTCATTTTTATTACTCCTATAAAAATATGAAATTAAATGTCATGAAAATGAAATGCTAATTCCCCATGAAATATCAAAATAAAAAAAATATGGAACTATATTGATATAATTATTGTTTTTCTTTATTTAAATGATTTGTTTTAAATCATTTAAATGATTTGTTTTAAATCATTTAAATGATTTGTTTTAATTTAAATGTTTAATCTTATGTTAAATATCATATAAACATATATATCACAACATTATACAACACAGAGAGTCAGTTATTATTTCCGGTTGAAAATTTTATTATAAACAAGTATATTTATCTATTAATTACGATTATGTTCCATGGCACCCCAATTAACTTTCCAAGTTACCATGGGGTTTTAAACAAATTTATTGTAAAACCTGTAATTTTTCCTTGTACTATGTGTTTTTGTTTAAATAAACTATTTATTATTATGTTTAATATACACCAATAATATCATATACATTAACGTTAAAATATCGTAATTCAAATCATTGGCATTTACTTAACATGGTAAATATTTTCGTCAAGTCATTAATCTTCCTAAATAGATTATCTTAGTTTTTTAGCGTCGATTACAAATTTGCTGATCGAAAAACAACGATCAATGATTATAATTTTCCAATTTATTATGATCCGGCAAGGTAACCACTTTCTGTATTTATTATTCAATTTCATAATAAATATAAATATGTCCTTTATCCTACACAAGTCAGCAACAGAAAGAATAATTGAAGGAGAGTGGAGTATCCATAAATAATTTCTTCCCTCTAATATACAATGGTGTCCCCTCTAATGTTTATTCGTTTTCTTTTTTCTCCATAGAAAATTTACTGTAATTTAGCACTAACTTAGTTAATTAGAAGAGTATATGCAGTTTACTAGTCAATAATTCAGTGTCTGGGATCATGATACTCACTTATTTCAACATGTATATGAAACATATTCAAAGTTTTACAATATATAAATCATATTCAAAAATTATTTTTTCATGAAATAAATCAACGAATTTAGGAAAACTTCAGAAAACCAATGTATGGAAAGTCAGTTTAACAAAATTTATTAATAAATTTACTCATCGGGTATCGAACCCCTAATAGATCTGAGGATTGAATCATTATTCTATAAAAACAAACAATCGCGTTATTTTATATTATAACCAATAGCAAAAGCATGCGTTAAGTTTCATTATTTAGACTAAAATCTGTAGAGAAACTGCTGAAGGAACTTGTTTATAGAAATCAGTTTTTAACCGCCTATCTAATCCTTCCCCATCGCAATATTTCATCCTTTTTCCCTTTTTGTTCGGAACTACATTCCAACTTTTGAAACTTCATAATCAAAGAAAAAAGGTTGTGTCATTTTCTTACAAACTCATTACGGTCCTCCATTCCTTGATTAAAAGTGTCCTGTCGATTTGGCCCCGGTGAAAGTTCCCCAGAAAAACCCAGGGAGGTGGAAATAATCCCCTGAATCTATTTATTCGGGACACGGAGTAGCGCCCCGAAATAACACTCCTTATTTACCCACAGCAATCGAAAGGAGTCTTCGTCACTATGCAGATGTACTTCA
Organism: Caprella mutica; assembly: GCA_947561585.1. Lineage (NCBI taxonomy): Eukaryota > Metazoa > Arthropoda > Malacostraca > Amphipoda > Caprellidae > Caprella > Caprella mutica. Next base: position 88,387 of record CANNZV010000790.1, read on the forward strand.
ATATCACACCATTCAATCTCAATATCAATTGTAGGTACTGAAAAACTAAAGTATTATTTGTAAATTGAATTATATTTCTATAAGATGAGTGAATTATTAGGTACCCCAAAGAGGTTATTAGAATTGCTAGCATATCAAATATTGCATTCAATAAAAAATTTAAGTAAAAGATTTAAAAAGTACTACATGTAAAGCTCGTACAACGGACGATCTCAAAACAAAGGACAAAAATTATCCGTTCTAAAAGCCATGCAGCTCATACAACGACCTCTTAAATTCATATAGCTTAAAATATATTTTATTCGTTTACCAAGTATACATTCATATATTTATTATATTCAGAGTTATTACAATTTACAACCGACAATTAATGTACTGTCTTTCAGGCTTCAGTAATTTGATTTAGTTACCCTTTTCCAACACATTTTCTTTGATTAGAAAAATTTTATAGAACTATAAAAGAGGTGTAATTATTTTATCTGAATGTTAGACTTGACAGGTAAAATCAAGTAGAAATTTCGTGCTGTCGAAAAGGACGCAGTAACCAGTGATATGTCTTGTTCTATTTTGGATTCATTGTTAAACAAACACGAAAATAAGAATCAGGAAATGAAATAATTTCTGTTATTGTGTTCAGTTGAAATAAAGATTATTGTTGTGCTTATTAGTTTGCATCTACATAGATATATAAGTATGTGAGTGAAGATATAATATGCTACCCTTTTTATCATATTCTACTGTACTTTAAGCGATATGTGGTTGTACTTAAATTATTATTTTGTACATTTATATAAGTGAATAAATTAAATTTTATACGAATTTCATTAAAATTTTCATTTCAATAGCAATCTGAGATTGTTTACCTTCATTAGCGTTACTTTGAAATGCTGTTAATGTAAACTTGCAAAGTTTAAATCCCCAACTGAAGTAAATTCTCAGTCCGCACAGCGTCTATTAGATCTGTATAGCGACCTCTTTTTCCGGTACATGTACTGTCCGTTGTAAAAACTTTATCCGAAATGCAACAAAAGATATAACAGTTTTATCCCTACCTTTTTGATCAACAGTACATAATTTTACCCAAAATGCATAATTGAAGAAAATTTTGAAGTTCCATGATATTATCTATAAGCAAAATGTCATTTAGTTTGAAATCACCAGCGGGTCAAAGCTCTCATATATACCTTTAAATCGTAAAATCATATCCTATCTTTGATCATTTACGTAAAAGATTAAACACCAAAGTAATAAATACCCTTTGACGAGTTCTTTTTTGCTATAATATTCATTGCCACATTTAGACTGAGTGAGAAGTGTATTTTATTCCCCAAAGTCATAGGACCTATCTAGTTTCTCTGCAACAGAGCTTCCTATTACTCCAGAGTTGAAGCCAAAGCCGATTTGCAGCTCCACTGATTCGGACTATATAAACCCCCTCCACCTACTGTAATAAACGGGACTTTTCTACCATTTGCAAATGGCAAAATTGGAGGGAGTCGAGCGATTGTTGGGGAATTTCGTATATAAAATTTCAGTCATTTGATCTGAACGAAAATTATTTCTATCGCTTGGAATTAATAAGAATAAAATTACAGTTGGAATCGGGTAACATTTCATGAACTAATCTGATTGACCGATCAATTTATTGTCGAGTACTGCAACAATACCTTCATATTTTCTTTATATCATACATTACTTCACTGAATGAAATATTTAAAAAATGGGCAGATATTTCATTCCCATATAATTCGTAATCAAAACCCATTCATCGCCTAGAAATCACGTCAAACTCATTTCCAATTCAAAATGTCCTTCCCGCTCGCTGAGAGAATTAAAAATTAGTAAAGTTTCAATTACCAGCACTTCAGACTTTAAGTGTTTGGGCCAAAGTTTCTATTTTTGTTGTGTATGTCTCATCTATACTAACTTAGATGTTCTTTTCTTTATTATTCTTTCTCTGGAAGAATTAGTGCTAGGAATAATTCCTTCGTTTCTGAGGTTTGTTTACCCATACAAATTAAAATACTTATTTTCCATCTTAAATTTTCGTTTGGAAATAAAACTCAACTTTACAATAATAGAAGAAAACAGTATTAAACTAATAATTTATTATTTCCTAGCATTTATTAACCAACACTATGATCCAAATCTGCAAAAAAGATTTAATAAAATAATTTACACTTATTCAGTTTATTATAAGATATGAGAAAATAATCATTAGAGTTTATAATTCAATTCGTCATCAGAAATGGGTGCAAGTATGTACCTGGAAATGGTCTTAGCCTGATTCATTTTGAAGTAATATTATTACCGGAAGCACCAAGGAGACATAATTTATTAATATACAATGATAGCTATAGCAATAAACGATGAATTAAGCAGTCACTTCACATTCAATTAAGCAAAGCAGTCTGTTAAAATGGAATAAACCATTGTGAAACTTAATCATTTTCGTCATACTTATCAAGTATCAAACATCTTTAACTTATTTGCTTAATAAACAACAAGATTTATTTTTAAATTAAAAGTGATTTGAAGAATCTTGGCAATTGAATTTCCTTTATATCTTATTTTTGTTGAAATATTGACTACGATTAGCATTATTTGTTCCACAGAAGTAATGCAGTGAAATTAGGACAAGTATTGGCTTGATTGTAGGTGATAGGAACTATTTATAGGAAGGTGTATATAGTAAGGTAAGAAGGTGTGTATAGGAAGGTAAGAAGGTGTGTATAGGAAGGTAAGAAGGTGTGTATAGGAAGGTAAGAAGGCGTGTATAGTAAGGTAAGAAGGTGTGTATAGGAAGGTAAGAAGGTGTGTATAGGAAGGTAAGAAGGCGTGTATAGGAAGGTAAGAAGGTGTGTATAGGAAGGTAAGAAGGTGTGTATAGGAAGGTAAGAAGGTGTGTATAGGAAGGTAAGAAGGAGTGTATAGGAAGGTAAGAAGGTGTGTATAGGAAGGTAAGAAGGTGTGTATAGGAAGGTAAGAAGGAGTGTATAGGAAGGTAAGAAGGTGTGTATAGGAAGGTAAGAAGGTGTGTATAGGAAGGTAAGAAGGAGTGTATAGGAAGGTAAGAAGGTGTGTATAGGAAGGTAAGAAGGAGTGTATAGGAAGGTAAGAAGGTGTGTATAGGAAGGTAAGAAGGTGTGTATAGGAAGGTAAGAAGGAGTGTATAGGAAGGTAAGAAGGAGTGTATAGGAAGGTAAGAAGGCGTGTATAGGAAGGTAAGAAGACGTGAATAGGAAGGTAAGAAGGCGTGTATAGGAAGTTAAGAAGGCGTGTATAGGAAGGTAAGAAGACGTGAATAGGAAGGTAAGAAGGCGTGAATATGAAGGTAAGAAGGCGTACAGACTTCATAGTTAAATTCCTAAAGAACTCCACTCTTCATTTCGAATTGTATCGCCCTAAGTATGTTAGTTATTCGAATCCTGACATTTTGGTGAGTGATATGATCAAAAGATTTTCGAATCTGGGGACAAACTACCTAAATTGAGTGCAAAGCAATGACGTGTGGGGAGAAACCTCTTTGCAGAACTGTACACTCTTACGTTAAAGGTATAGGGAAATAGCCAGGAAGTTGTGTGAATGACTGTACAAGAAAGTAAAAGAGAAAAAATGTCAAATTAGGTTAGTGTTCCACAAAGAAAACCTTCCAAATATTTTTTTGTGAGAAGTATTCCCGTGAGGGTATGTACCTAGTCTTGTGAAGATGTTATTTACACCTACAGACTTATTGAATTACTTAGTTTGGACTGTTACAAAACGTCACATCCTACTCATTTCATATACATGAGGAGGTAATACAGTATCTGTGTACATTGTATTAATGTGATTAGAGTACAGTGATGTTATTAGAGTACAGTGATGTAATTAGAGTACAGTGATGTTATTAGAGTGTCTCAATTAGGGACAACTGAGTATAGGCAGTCCATAAGTTTTGTATTCCATAAATAATGTACTTCGCTTTATTAATAAAGAAGTAAAAAAGTTTTGTGAAGTAAAAAAAAGTCACTTATTTTATGTTATGTAAGATAAAATAATACTTCTTTCATATGTTAAAATTAAATCAAATTCTAAGATAGAAATAATAAGTAAAATAGTATAAGTATGTAACATAAAATGTTTATATTCTTTTTTGACTTAGGGTAAGTTACGAATTATCGGTCAGTACTACATCTTCGGTCATATAAGGAGAAACAATATAAAAATCATTATTATTAGATTATAATAACAATAAATTTTATGTTGTTTTTTCTTATAGTAGTACTGACCGATAATTCATAACACAACCTAGTTCCTAGAAATTAATTTTGTTGCATTATCTATGATGTCGTACATCGGATTCTTCAAACAGCAATCTTTATCACGTTGACTACAAAGTGGTACACATTTGTACCACTTTGTATTTTACTGATAGAGAAGGTGATACAAATATTTTATTAATATTTTAAACACGAATTTAATTATTATATCATATTTTTACTAAAATTCTAATGTATTTTACTTTTTAATGAATATAGTTTGCTTCAAGTGAGAATTTGAATTACCCTTCCTCAACCCTAATTTTTCCTTCCTCATCCTCATCCTCTCCCTCCTCATCCCTCCTCAATCTCACACTCCTCACTCTCACCCGCCTCATCCTCACCCTCCCCTTCCTTACTCTCGCCCTCCTCAATCTCACCCTATCCCTCCTCACTTTCTCCCTCCTCATTCTCTCCCTCCTCACTCTCACCCTCCTAATTTCCACTCTCCCCTCCTCACTCTCTCTCTCTCTCTCTCCTCACTCTCACCCTCCTCTCCTCATTCTCACCCTCCTCAATCTCACCCTTTCCCTCCTCACTCTCACCCACCTCATTTTCACCCTCTCCTCCTCACTCTCTCCCTCCTCACTCTCTCTCTCTCTCTCCTCAATCTCACCCTCCTCTCCTCAATCTCACCCTCTCCCGCCTCACTCTCACCCACCTCATTTTCACCCTCTCCTCCTCAGTCTCACCCTCCTCATTTTCACCCTCCCCTCCTCTATCTCACCCTCTCCCTCCTCACTCTCACCCACCTCGCTCTCACCCTCTCCGCCTCACTCTCACCCACCCTCCTCACTCTCACCCTCTCCGCCTCACTCTCACCCACCCTCCTCACTCTCACCCACCCTCCTCACTCTCACCCTCCTCACTCTCACCCTCCTCCCTCTCACCCCCCCCCCCTCCCCCCGAATGTCATCAGTGCCCCTAACTCAAATCTCTTGTTGTTCCAAATTAACAGCCACTAACAATCCTCTGATGACATGCGAAAAATCAAATTTGATACACAACCAAAGAGTAGGTTTCCAATTCCGTTAGAATCGCATCACTCCAAAAAGTGATCCCGTAAACCGATAATGTCAGTTTTATGTTTACAATCACACTGGCAATGCAGTACATAAAGTTATACGCTCTGAAATGAAGGTATAAATGCAAAGAGTATTTTTTAAGATTTGTGTTTGATAATTTAACATGTTATATAATTTGATGATGAAGTGAAACTTATTTGAATTTCTGATTTGATTTATAATGGAATAAATGGTATTAATATAGATTGAATAAATTGAGAATCTTGTAATAATAATGGTTAATGTAATATTATTAATAATTGGCTAAATAATTAGGAACATATCTAATTGTTAGGAGACTATTCATGTAACAAAGAAATAGAAAGGATTAAAAAAACCTTCCATACATACGAAGTAAAAGTAAAGCAAGTGGACGACTTTGTGGTCTTCATTAATTAGTATCCGTATGTTTAAATACGATAGTACCTTATTAGTTATTTACCTACTGCACCTTACACCGGCCTAACAGATCCTATAGCTTTTAGTTAATTAGTTAGAAGTAGAGCAACTACTCCATATGACAGTAGTGTATTTCCTTTTGAAGTTTGACAATGAACATCACTGAGATTTGCTCGCACTATACCATGCATATTATACTTATTATTGCACCTGCATTCACTAACATCTGAAGGTAGCGAGATAATAACATGTAAGGTAAGTTACGAATTTTCGGTCAGTTCCACATTTGCGGTCATATAAGAAAAAAATATTATTTAACGTAACTAACAACGCACGAAAAGTTATGGGATTCCGGCCACTGTCCTGTACCGAGTCCCCTTGGCCCCCCTTCTGCACAAGTTGAAAACAGGGCAGCGGATTAGCATGTCTATGGTAGGCCTACCAGAGGCCTGCGAAACCAATGCGCTTATTTTTAACTGGGATTTGACTTCCATTTCCAATTCCACTTTTTCACGTTTTTACCGACAAAGTCTTGCTAGCAAAGAGGATTATTCTAAGCATTTCGGATGACGGATTTCAGACCATTGCATGTAACTACCGTATAGTACATGCAAAGTAGCTATGCTGTGTTAATGTATGCATTGTATGCATGTATATTTGAAATATATTGTATAAACCATGTCTTAGAAGTCAGCAGTTATTAACTATAATCAGTGATAATGTATTATAAAATATTATATGGGAATTATAATTCATTTGACAAATCCTTTGATATGAAACTTAGAAAAAATGAAAATATGGTATTATAAATATATTACGACACTTTAACATCCATAAATTTAATTACTAATAAGGTTTACTATCTGAATTCCTTAAAGGGCTTCAATAAAATTCATATAATATATTATATATACATAAATATAGAAGGGCGCGTATAGAATAATGATTTACGTGACTGGAAAATCAGAACTAGATTGAATGAACAGAAATATTGAAATAAAATTTTATTATCATTTAATTTTTTTGATAATGATTAGGGTAATGTTGCAGTGATTGAACTCTGGAAATGCTTGGAAATGTCATTGATGATTGTTGTTTCATCAAACCAACCTTTAATGGTTTGTTTCCTGGAAGCAACATCTCGCCATAGAGATATTCCTTTCTCCAACGTTTATGCTCCTTCACTCACTTAAGATCAGAGTGAAGTCCGTGCATGACAACATGGATAAAAATAATGACCATAGAGAGGAAAGAAAATAAATATTATTGCAGTTTTAATTTATTTTATAACAACAAATATATGAAATTTATGAAAGTAACATGGAAATACAATTTAATAGCATTTAAAGATGTGATATTAACTTAGGAACATAATACATCTGCCTCTCGAGAGAGAGAGTTCTTTCCGGCATCTATCGGAATGAAATTAACGGAGGTGGCGTCCCTTAGACTTAACAATGTGTACATAGTTTGGGCTCTGGATTGCTACACTGTTCAATTAGTAAATCTTAGATTTTTTTGGTTGGCTTCGTTTGATTTATCACTTGATTTAATTCTACCTTTTAATTAATTGTGCCACCTCTTCATTTCCCTCTTCAATTCGTGTGTTCAGTTTATCGGTAGATCACACCTCACTTGATAGTTTTGAAGCACTGACACCGAATTCGCTGGTATGAAACTTTTTTGGAGCTTTTTTCTTATCTGACTACATCTCCAATTTCTCTTGTATTTATATTTATTTTGAATTCAGCGGTATGGCTTCAGAAGTAGACGTTAAACTGCTAGCGTAGTGGTAAATGAAGATGCCGCAAAAGGTGAAAATATCGGTGGAAGAATGAATGAACAAAAAATCAGATACAATAATTTCTCTTGGAAAGTACAGGATTTATATTTATTTCAACAAAATTGGTTACTGTAAATGACAATAAATTGATTCATCCTAATGTAAAGTCCTCTATATTCTATGATAGCGATACCTGCGGACAAATACAATAAATTACAATTAACGATAAATACTCCATCAAATAAAGATAGGTACTAACGGTATTCAATTAATGGCTGTAATTAATCAATAATCGAATGTTTACAAATATTTTGACTCATTTAAGAGCATTAGAGCTATAAATGGAGAATGGTAATTGGCAAGAGAATTTTATTAAGCTAAGCCATATGAAATTTGAACTTTACTATAAAAGGAAACCCATAAAAGGTTAGCTAGAGACATAGAAAACTACCAATTCATATAAATTAAATTATTTATTATATAGAGAACCCTTTTTTCATATAAATGAATTAAATGTAATTTTTCATCCATATACTAAGCCATATTCTATTCGACACATGTACTTTTTAGTCAATAAAGTATAAACTTGAAGTATTATATACTAAAGTATTTTTGAGCTATAAAGTATAAAATCCTTTATTCTAAATGTACCTAAGCCATCATCTCTGAAATTAGAGACAAATTAGGCAGAAGCAGTGTCAACTTTTATTATTCTCTTCATATACTCTAAGTCTAAGATATACAATTTGCATTCAGTATCTGGAAGTTTGTTTCCTGCAGTGAAACAAGTGAAGTTAATTAATTTATAAAAAATGGGAAATTAGAAAATTGCATTTGGTGAAATTTATATCACTTATATTACAATAATTCATCGATAGTACAATTTCACCGATAGTACAATTTCACCGATAGTACAATTTCACTCATAGTACCATAATTCACCGATAGTACAATTTCACCGATATATAGTGCTACAATTTCACTGATAGTACAATAATTCACCAATAGTACAATTTCACCGATAATACAATTTCACTGATAGTACAATAATGACCTAAGATTAAATCTGTTAAATCCTGAAAATTGTATATCTAATAGGTTATATTTACTCATAATTATTGTATTGTAAACAAACATAATCACAGAATAAAAATAAATCTATATGCTCCCATTAAAAATTCAACCCTATAATATATTGCGACTATGAAAAGTATATTGTAATATTCTTTTGTTTGAAAAAGCGTATTGAATTCATTCAGCAGCAATAAGTAGGAGGGATGTTTATGTTTCTCATTAGACTGAAAAGAAGAAAAAGAAGTGAAACGCACTTCATTTCTCAACTGTAAAAGAATAACAAGTCTGCAAAAGAGGGTCGGCACAATGCATCTCCAGTCTTTCATTACTAAGTGCTTCAAGAGGAACAAAAATACTCGATGAATGGTTCAAAGAACGAAGAGGTTATCCAAAACACTCACCCTCAATAATATTCGAGGGGCCGTGTTTTCTTTGGACACTCAAATTACAAAGGCTGCTGCAACTTTTTTCCATCCACTTGGGTAATGGCCAATAGCAAACTTGGGTAATTACCAAAAAATGCCCAGGCGATGAACAGGAATATCTTCCTTGTACTCTATATGCGGAGAACATTCAAATGGGTGGTGTACTATAGATTAAAAATACAGGGGAAAATCGAAATTTTATCTGTACATAGTTTACGAATTACAGAACATAATTCATGTTGCTTGATATCATAATTTGGCCTATACTGTTTATATGCTTATCCAATTAAAACTGTTCTATATTATTTTCCAGTCACGTTTAATCATTTGTGTATAGTTTGCCATCTGCATTCATTAGCAGATGATGTATAATTTTTCCTTTGATTCTTTATGATGTGAAATATGAAATGTTGTCTTAATAAACAGGCCAGAGCAAGAGGAGCAAGAAATATTACATATCTCAAAGATGAAGATAAAATTATCCAATTCTCTCATCGGGAATCGAACCCTCACCTCCGTGCACATATAACTTGTTACACTATCTGACCTGAAGAACTGTGGTTCGATTCCTGAAGAAGGATTTTTTTAAAGACAACTTCCATTAAAAAAGGAATTGACCTCTTCATTATTGAAAGTATTACAGTGTCCTCATGTTCATATAATATCCTTTCATTTATAAAAATAAATATGTAAATAATGAAAAATAATAGTGGTATCCTATTAATAAAACTCATAGTTTTAATGGGTAAATGACTGGCTATTTCAGAACTACACTGATTTTAATGTCAAGTAATATAGAACTTTTAAAGCAGTTAAAATGGCTCTCTTTTTACCCCTACACATTAATTATAGTGTCCGCCATAACATCAGAGCAAGATATAGGTGTCCCATGGGTGCCAACTCGCGCTCCTTGTTTTGGTTTGGTTTGATTAGATCCTGAGCCACTAATTACATTATCATGGGACAATTTGCCCGCCTGTTTATCATTTTAATGAAACCTTGGCAGTGCTCTTAGTCCTGAGATTCAAAACAAATCGTCTGGACTCACCTCGCATGAATAACAAATTTCCTCCCATCAGCTATAGAAATATTGCAAAAAGTACATGAAATTATATTGATCTTATTTGAATATTTCAGAAAAAAAGTGATTCTAAATCTATATATGATTAATTTTATAATTAATGTGAGAATACGTGATTAATCTTGAATTTTATAATTAATTATTTAATTTTAAATAGTTACATAGCTTTTAAAATATAGAAAATGAAGCATAATGTATGTAGTTCTAAATCATTTACACTTCAATAATGAAAGCACATACCTCTAGTGAATTATTCTTTCAATAATTACAGCATTATTATAATAAAAGTGAAGCATTATTGAAGTACATTATTTCAAATTAGAATAATATTAACACTATTCCATGCATATTATATACACTATTAACTCTAGCAGACTGAATGACAATGCAATATTGTAATAAATGTAAATCAAAATGTCACTATTAACAAATGTAGAACAGAAATATATCCATAACTAAAATGAATTCTCCATATATATTATGATACATCCATTAACAATAATAGATTTCAATTAAATGATTAGGAAGCAATTGTTCAATAAATGGAAGTATTAAGTCAACGAATGGAAAGCTATAAGACGAACCATCAAAGCGTTTGTTTCGTTTGAAGGTTCTTGAGGCGTCGCTAAACACTCCACTCTTCATCAATCAATCCAAGTCCTCTACCCCTTGCATCCGTCAATTAGTACCAGTGAATTAATCACACAAAATCGGAGTGCTCTTTCATCTGCGTAACATAAAGGATTATCCGCGCACTAATTTGTCTCTGGACTCAATCAGAGTCACTTGGAATGAAGGAAGATGACGCGAGATTTTTTTCGATCTTACACACGCATGTACCTCGAATAACACGCCATGTACCTTGAACAACACGCCATACCTTGAATAACACGCCATACCTTGAATAGCATGCCATACCTTGAATAACACGCCATACCTTGAATAACACGCCATACCTTGAATAACACGCCATACCTTGAATAACACGCCATACCTTGAATAACACGCCATACCTTGAAAAGCGCGCCATACCTTGAATAACACGCCATACCTTGAACAACACGCCATACCTTGAATAACACGACATACCTTGAATAACACGACATACCTTGAATAACACGCCATACCTTGAATAACACGCCATACCTTGAAAAGCGCGCCATACCTTGAATAACACGCCATACCTTGAATAACACGTCATACCTTGAAAAACACGCCATACCTTGAATAACACGACATACCTTGAATAACACGCCATACCTTGAATAACACGCCATACCTTGAAAAACACGCCATACCTTGAATAACACGCCATACCTTGAACAACACGCCATACCCTGAATAACACGCCATACCTTGAATAACACGCCATACCTTGAATAACACGCCATACCTTGAATAACACTCCATACCTTGAATAACACGCCATACTTTGAATAACACGCCATACCTTGAATAACACGCCATACCTTGAATAACACGCCATACCTTGAAAAGCACGCCATACCTTGAATAACACGCCATACCTTGAATAACACGCCATACCTTGAAAAGCACGCCATACCTTGAATAACACGCCATACCTTGAACAACAAACCATATCTTGAAAAGCGCGCCATACCTTGAATAACACGCCATACCCTGAATAACACGCCATACCTTGAACAACACGCCATACCTTGAACAACACGCCATACCTTGAATAACACGCCATACCTTGAATAGCACGTCATACCTTGAATAACACGCCATACCTTGAACAACACGCCATACCTTGAACAACACGCCATACCTTGAATAAAACGCCATACCTTGAATAACACGCCATACCTTGAACAACACGCCATACCTTGAACAACACGCCATACCTTGAATAACATGCCATACCTTGAATAACACTCCATACCTTGAATAACACGCCATACTTTGAATAACACGCCATACCTTGAATAACACGCCATACCTTGAATAACACGCCATACCTTGAAAAGCACGCCATACCTTGAATAACACGCCATACCTTGAATAACACGCCATACCTTGAAAAGCACGCCATACCTTGAATAACACGCCATACCTTGAACAACAAGCCATACCTTGAAAAGCGCACCATACCTTGAATAACACGCCATACCCTGAATAACACGCCATACCTTGAACAACACGCCATACCTTGAACAACACGCCATACCTTGAATAACATGCCATACCTTGAATAACACTCCATACCTTGAATAACACGCCATACTTTGAATAACACGCCATACCTTGAATAACACGCCATACCTTGAAAAGCACGCCATACCTTGAATAACACGCCATACCTTGAATAACACGCCATACCTTGAAAAGCACGCCATACCTTGAATAACACGCCATACCTTGAACAACAAGCCATACCTTGAAAAGCGCGCCATACCTTGAATAACACGCCATACCCTGAATAACACGCCATACCTTGAACAACACGCCATACCTTGAACAACACGCCATACCTTGAATAACACGCCATACCTTGAACAACAAGCCATACCTTGAAAAGCGCGCCATACCTTGAATAACACGCCATACCCTGAATAACACGCCATACCTTGAACAACACGCCATACCTTGAACAACACTCCATACCTTGAATAACACGCCATACCTTGAATAACACGCCATACATTGTATCACAATATTCACTTTGCTTTCAGTTACATTACACATTGTGAGTTGTCTTATGATTTCAATTAGGTTTCTGTCACGCTCATCTTTGTGGTACTGAGAATTGAATAATGAAATATTCTTTATATTGTATAGAAAAAATTGGTAATAATAAGTTGCATATTGCAATCAAGCCTATATCTTATGTATACTACAATTATACACGAAAACCATTCTACATTCATTATATACCTATATTCTTGCACTATAATGCACATATAGTACTATTTACAATGATTAACTACTTATAATTGATGTCAATGGATATTGAGATATATTTATATTAATTTGATTTCAAATTCCGAACACTTTTTTTTAACGTTGAAAATTCAACAAACAAGAAATTCAATCATGAATATCAAGGAATTATTTTAATAACTTTTCTATTTTCATCTTTTTTTTTCTACACATAATTGATTAAAAGTTTATAGGTAATAGATAATAAACAACAAATAATAATACACAAGTCTCCCCACGAACAAACATCTTTGGCCCCTTTTACATCTCTTCTTCTGCAAAGACAGAAATTATCAAAGACTATATAGCTTTAAAATGCATGCCGAGACATAACCGTGCATTTTTCTGCATGCCTAAAAGCGTAAGCTACACATTTTCTCTCTGCGTAGTGCACTTAAAAGTAACTACGGCGAAAAGTGGCCTGGAGATCGTAAACTAATTTTTAAGATGTCTTGTTGGTAGGTGGTGGTAATTATCCAATGATACTAAAGGTATAAAGATAACCATAAAGAGAGCAGGCACAGTACATAGGGCTTATTAATGAAGAAAATTAACTATTATGGGTGGATGAGATTGCATTCATTTCAATGATTAGATTTAATGATGAATATCCAATCAAAAAATTAGGAATTTTACTGATTTCATTATTATGTGTGTTTTGAAAAGTGAATTAAATCCTTTCTTCAATATAGACGTCTCAATATGACGTCATTCAGAGTTGATGATGTTTTGCAGCTTCACAAGATCTCAAGATTATTTTGAACAAAAGAATACCCCCAGTAAAAGAAAAAAAATAATGGAGTTAGAGGACACCAAAATGCAAATAACATGTTCTCAATTGTTTTGTATCAATCACAAATATACAAAACAGCCATAGGGTAAGTTACGAATTATCGGTCGGTTTCACATCGTCGGTCATATCAGAAAAATCTATAAAAAAAATTATCATTTTATTTTTAATCTGTATTGGTATCTTTGATACCTGTAGGCATCATGGATACCAATTAAAATTGAAAATAAATAACAATATATCGTTTTTTCTTATATGACCGAAGATGTGAAACCGACTGATAATTCGTAACTTACTAAACTTTCAAAAACTATACTAACATTCATTTACGTCACTTTTACATAATTTCTAAAATTTCAAAGCTGCTAATATCAACAAACAACTCAAAGCATGCAATTCAATTAACAAAATAATGATACAGTTTGCAGTGGTGAAAATCTCCATCTTAAATCTAGAGTCACTAATAACGCAAACAAAACAATTTGACTCCCCTTTGAATAATCTATTTACTGGTCCAAAACTGTTCTTAATTTATCCCTTTCAGTTGCCCCTTCCTTTTGAAGTCCCTTTCATTACTGGGCTTTTAACTCTCGAATGGACAGGTCAGGTATTAGAGAGACACTCGAGAGTCCTTCAGCCATCTCTCCATTCCGCCCCAGTGAATTTAATGGCGCACCCACTGGATACGATGAGCACCTACCAGATACGATGAGCACCTACCAGATGCGATGAGCACCTACCAGATACGATGAGTACTCACCAGATACGATGAGCACCCAAAAGATTCGATGAGCACATCCACAAGATATGATGAGCACCTACCAGATTCGTTGAGCACATCTACCAGCTACGATGAGCACCTACCAGATACGATGAGCACCTACCAGATACGATGAGCACACCCACCAGATACGATGAGAAAACTTACCAGATACGATGAGAACACGCACCAGATATAATGAGCACACCATCCAGATACGATGAGCACACCTACCAGATACGATGAGCACGCCCACTGGATACGATGAGCACACCCACCAGATACGATGAGCACACCTACCAGATACGATGAGCACACCTACCAGATACGATGAGCACACCTACCAGATACGATGAGCACACCTACCAGATACGATGAGCACACCCACCAGATACGATGAGCACACCCACCAGATACGATGAGCACACCTACCAGATACGATGAGCACACCTACCAGATACGATGAGCACACCTACCAGATACGATGAGCACACCTACCAGATACGTTGAGCACACCCACCAGATACGATGAGCACACCTACCAGATACGATGAGAAAGCTTACCAGATACGATGAGAAAACTTACCAGATACGATGAGCACACCTACCAGATACGATGATCACACCTACCAGATACGATGAGAAAACTTACCAGATACGATGAGCACCTACCAGATACGATGAGCACACCCACAAGATATGATGAGCACACCTACCAGATACGATGAGCACACCTACCAGATACGATGAGCACACCCACCAGATACGATGAGCACACCTACCAGATACGATGAGCACACCTACCAGATACGTTGAGCACACCCACCAGATACGATGAGCACACCTACCAGATACGATGAGCACACCTACCAGATACGTTGAGCACACCCACCAGTTACGATGAGCACACCTACCAGATACGATGAGAAAGCTTACCAGATACGATGAGAAAACTTACCAGATACGATGAGCACACCTACCAGATACGATGAGAAAGCTTACCAGATACGATGAAAAAACTTACCAGATACGATGAGCACCTACCAGATACGATGAGCACACCTACCAGATACGATGAGAAAGCTTACCAGATACGATGAGAAAACTTACCAGATACGATGAGCACCTACCAGATACGATGAGCACACCCACAAGATATGATGAGCACACCTACCAGATATGTTTAACTGAAGATACTTTAGAAGAAACTTCAATATCATCACATACTTTAATTCATCACATAAAAAATAAAGGACTTTCCTGTGATAAATTGAATGTGTTGAGCCTAGTGACAAATGTGACTATCGCGTCACATGTTAAAATCAAAATTTAGGAAATTCCCTAACTAATTAAAACTAGTTGATATATTACCTATTTATTGGCTACTAACTATGTAGACAGATTCGAAGTTTATAAAATTTTAACTTTTGAAAATTAATTAACTAAACTTTAGAATCTTAATCAAATTTAATTCAATTTTGAAAATAATAATTTATCACAATTTCAATACAAAAACTCCCGTTAATGTAAACTCCAAGCAAATTTATGTATTTAATTATTGATAAGTGCTTTATTGGTCTCTAAACTTCAACAGCATATTTAATTCAATCATATTTAATTCAATTTAGAAGCATTAACAGAACATTCTGAGTAACTAGCTACACATGAATAAACAGTGATGAGGATTACATTAGGCCTATAGTACACTAGTTAGAATATTCTTGATTGATATCTCACCAAAAGTTAAAAACAACGTACATAACTAATTAAAATATTAAGCCCATATTAAACCATTTAAGTTTTTTAGGGCACGTTTGGTACACCATTAAAAATTATAGCAAATTACTAAATGTGATTTGAGAAATTTACATCATGCGGTGACTATTTTCTTTTGTTTTCAATTAAGTAATTTGATTATTTTTAACATGAAATGATATCATGAATATAAATATGTGAATAATAATTTGTATACCAGTAAAGATTCTCTTTCTATAATAATATCGAACATAATAACTTAAATCTAGTATATTGATATTTTTCATTATAGTATGTATATAACCATTAATTTTATTCAAAACATTCATGGATTAATAAACTTTAACCCCAATGACTTCAATATTCTACTATAGGAACACCAATAGTTTTTGCTGTGTTTTTTTTCCGAAAAATGTCTCGACTTACATTAACTTGACAGAAGAAGAATAAAATGATTTATTTCTGACGTTACTGACAGGTGCTACTGTCAGATACTCGTACACAAGTGTTCAAATTCGAATTGAATTTTTTTAGCATATCAATAATCAAAACGAATATCGGTCTGTATTCTCAAGTCATTAATTTAAAACATATCTCGAGAACTTTTAATCAATCTTCTGATGATACTAACTATAAAAATAAGATTTTTTTAATATAGTTTAATATAATTAAAATTATCGAAGTTTCTTGCTAAAAAGATTAGAAGTCTTGAATTTTTGTAAAATGTTAATTCGATTATGCTGAATTATTTAGTTTAGAATTATTTTATATATAAGAAAATTATATATTAATATATAAAATCGAACTAAATATTTATAGTATTAATACATTAATTATATTTTTAAATCATTTTATTTAATAAATTTTTTGCATCTAAAATGTAATGCATTCATATTTATTTATATATTATTATAATTCATAAGTGTAAATAATGTAATACACAATAAATTACTTAAAGAGAAGTAAATCAAAGCAAAGCTGAGTTTCTATCCAGTATAATCGTGTGTTAATCCCTGCTTTTATTCCCTGTAGCAGCCCTAACGTGTTAATCCCCAGCTAATTGTAGTTAGAGTTGTGATTAAAATACACTTTAGCGACTGTTACGCCACTAACCGTCTTTACCGCTTAAACTGACTTGTGACGCTACCTTTACGGTTTGTTTTACGTTCAATTAACGTGTACGGTGTGGCCCTTTGTGTGCACACTCTATAAAAGTTTGACTCGCGACTTTTAGAGCAGAAGCGAGTTGCTTTCATCTCGCGAGCTCTCGCGCGCGTTTGTATTTGCTTACACTGCCGCCGCTTTTTCCGGATTGTTGTTTTTACTCCGAAAATACTGATTGGAGAGCGATAGAAAAAATTGTGAATGACTGCATGAAGATTGAAGAATGTTACGATAACGAACTGGAGAACTACAAAGGAAAAAGCTAGGAAGCTTTTAATTCAGTTCTTTTGAACGAGTCAAAAGCGAGGATGGAAATATTGCGTGTGTTAAACTTTACCAGTTATTAAAGCGCCAATATTTTGTATATCAATATTTTGTAATTTCATTTTCCTAAAAAATTCAAACTGATTATTTGGTCCCAGAACAAGAATATTCCAGAACTTAACGATTAATCTAATTACATAAAGCATACTTCTCCTAAACTAGAATTTAAGGTAAAACATATTATGTAAAACACTCGCAGATGAATTTCCATTGATAAAATTGTCGCAAATTAGGCAGACAAACTGAAGAGGTGACCAGAATAAATAGAGAGGCTCGAGTTACGCCAAGATATTCACCCCTCGCTGTATTATTCACAAACTGCAATATCATTTTCGAAACAGTTCATTTCGACGTAAAGGTGATACTTTCATCTCTCTCATGGGAGCAGTATAAGATGTATAAAATTATGAACAGCACTGAGGGAAGAGGATCCGCGAACGAGTCATAGCGGACACGTAAAACTAGATCTGAGGATGTCGAGAATGATGGAAGAAAAGCCAAATTGTTTCCCTAACTGCTCGCAAAGGACGAACTAAAGGAAGTCTAAAGACTAATTTCAAAAGAGAACTTTCAAATGGTGGAATGAAATATATTATTACAACCTTCTTTCTTCACAATATTGATTTCGAAAAAATTATTCATGGAATCATGTTACTAGTAAATACGTCTTTAAAATATTTAAGCATTCATTCAATTTAGTATTATTTGTGTGGATTGTGAAAAAGTCAGTAACTAAATCTATTTACGAATGCCATTTTAATCTCGAGAGAGAGTAATTCTCTCCAGCACCAATTATTAAGTTAAACCTTATTAGTTCACATCAACACACACCTAACTTATGATGTAACCACAAATGATTATGGAAAAGTTATTATAATTAATAAACAAACTAATAAACTGTACCAGTGCAGTGAGTACAGTACACTGAGTACAGTACACTGAGTACAGTACACTGAGTACAGTACACTGAGTACAGTACACTGAGTACAGTACACTGAGTACAGTACACTGAGTACAGTACACTGAGTACAGTACACTGAGTACAGTACACTGAGTACAGTACACTGAGTACAGTACACTGAGTACAGTACACTGAGTACAGTACACTGAGTACAGTACACTGAGTACAGTACACTGAGTACAGTACACTGAGTACAGTACACTGAGTACAGTACACTGAGTACAGTACACTGAGTACAGTACACTGAGTACAGTGTACTGAGTACAGTACACTGAGTACAGTACACTGAGGGCCAGTGCACCCCGTTCCTCCCAATCTTCAATTAGCGTTTCATTCAGAGTCAAAGGGGCGATAGATTCGCTTGGGTTCTTAGTCCCAAATTCACTCTCCCAAAAATAGAAAGGCAAAAACCACTAAATTCCCCCAGAAATGACATTGTCTCATTCAAATATTTGAGAAAATGGAGGAAGCTTTTGGAGTGAAGTGTGCGACTTTAGATTGTCAATTTGACGGCTATTTCATCCCCTCAAATTTGCTGTAACAATCTTCGTGCTGGGAATTTGTGTGTTCATTGAACTCTATTTTATTGAAACTAATCGAATGATAGATTTAACAGATTATTTGTTCACATGAATATATTTATAGATGTTATTCTTAAATTATGTCACAACTACTGTTTATTGCGTGCACTCAGTAGAGCGCATACCTTCGCCGCCGCTTTGACATTTTCTCTCCCAAAATCTAATAAACTTGTAAATGGTTAATGATTAATTGTCCCACCAAGTTTCATGCAATATGGTTCCATACTTTTCGTGTTATGAATGACCATGACCTTGACCTTTCACCGGGTCGCTCCCAAAATTCTACCAGCAGGTCACTGGACATTGACCAATCGTTTCACTAAATTTCAGGCAATTTGGTTAAACACTTTTTCAGTTATGCGAATAACAAGATGATAAATAAATAAATAAATTCCGATGAAAATATGACCTTCCCGCATTCTGCGAAGGTAATTAGAGTTTACCTAAGTGTTGATAGTTAGTCACTATCGTAGAGGCTGTTTTTCCAGTATCAACTTTCATTAAAACTCTAAGAGTCTTTAAAAATTAGTTCATTATTTAATTTTAAATAAAATTAAATATCAAACATGCTGGAGCGTACCTCATCACCAATTCATTATAGCTTTGTACAGACTAATTCGTGTTCATACTCTGCGTATATGTAGCCATCCTCTTGCATACTAATATTATATTTGTATAATTAAAACAGAAAATATTGAAATAATATTTTAAAATTCTAAAGAATCCATTAATATTTATATTTGATATTTGTAATAGGTTAGCAGAGTAAATTACTGTTTTTATTTATTAAAGATTGGAAACACTTTTTAAATCATACCTATGACGACAATTCAACTTCTATTTTTTGTAATAATAAATAAGCATGAATAAGTGTATTATGACGTTAATCATTTACACATTAATAAATTAGATTGATATTTTACATACAATTTGTTGGCTATAATATTGATTGATTTAGTTCGTAATTTCCATATTTCTATTTATCATTTTGTGTTGATTTTGATTCTGATATTGTAATTTACAAAAAGGGTTTTTTAATGTCCAGTTACTTCTATATAAAATGAATATTGATTTTACTATTCAATTAAATAACCTGTAGTTGTTTCGAAAAATTATTTATACAGCTAGATTCTAGAATTGAATATTTTTCGAGGGTTGAATAATAAGATAGAATTCAATATTAAAATCTTTATCTAGAAATAAATGTTTATTAACTTCAAAAACATAAGTTCTCTTTTATTAAAATCAATTACGTGGATTTGTGGGATTACATTAATTTTATATTTTTCTAAACAAATGAAAAGTTAAGAGGTAATTTTAACTGAACCTTATTTTCATTTGGTAAACATAAGATCCTCTGTGTTTTAATGAAGTACAATTTTTTAATTCTATAACTTCAAAAATAAAAATAAAATAAAATTTAAAGAAATAATAGAAGCATTCAAATTATAGTATGTAAATTTTATGTAACTAAAAGTATATAACCAGGGCTTTGATACCAGTTATTAAATATATTCCTTTTACAAATTAAAATAAATTCTAAACTAAAATTTCTTCAAAGTATCTTCAAATTCTTACATAACATCTTTTTCAATTTTGTTCTCAAGTGTAAACTCAAGTGAAGAAAATTTATATAAACATAAAATTGCATAAATTTACCTCTCGGAGCTCAGTATCAATAAGATGGGAAATATATGTGTAAAAGCACAATGAAGTTATACATTAAATAGTTGCCATTGTGTTGAACATAGCGACCTCTGGCGGATGAAATCGGCAAGAAAGCGCCGATAAAAGCCGATAATTCCGGCATCATTTCTCTCCCGGAGCAAAAATGGTGAGATTATAGGAAGGCAATAAATAAGGAGTTGAAAACAAGATCAGGAAGGAACAAAGAACGCGATGATGGGGATGGTGTTCCTTATGGGGAGGTTAAGGGAATATTGGAGTATTTAGTGGGGAGGTTAAGGGAATATTGGAGTATTTAGTGGGGAGGTTAAGGGAATATTGGAGTATTTAGTGGGGAGGTTAAGGGAATATTGGAGTATTTAGTGGGGAGGTTAAGGGAATATTGGAGTATTTAGTGGGGAGGTTAAGGGAATATTGGAGTATTTAGTGGGGAGGTTAAGGGAATATTGGAGTATTTAGTGGGAAGGTTAAGGGAATATTGGAGTATTCAGTAGGAAGGTTAAGGGAATATTGGAGTATTTAGTGGGGAGGTTAAGGGAATATTGGAGTATTCAGTAGGAAGGTTAAGGGAATATTGGAGTATTTAGTGGGGAGGTTAAGGGAATATTGGAGTATTTAGTGGGGAGGTTAAGGGAATATTGGAGTATTTAGTGGGGAGGTTTAAGGAATATTGGAGTATTTAGTGGGAAGGTTAAGGGAATATTGGAGTATTCAGTAGGAAGGTTAAGGGAATATTGGAGTATTTAGTGGGGAGGTTAAGGGAATATTGGAGTATTTAGTGGGGAGGTTAAGGGAATATTGGAGTATTTAGTGGGGAGGTTTAAGGAATATTGGAGTATTAGTGGGAAGGTTAAGGGAATATTGGAGTATTTAGTGGGAAGGTTAAGGGAATATTGGAGTATTTAGTGGGGAGGTTTAGGGAATATTGGAGTATTTAGTGGGGAGGTTAAGGGAATATTGGAGTATTTAGTGGGGAGGTTAAGGGAATATTGGAGTATTCAGTAGGAAGGTTAAGGGAATATTGGAGTATTTAGTGGGGAGGTTTAGGGAATATTGGAGTATTTAGTGGGGAGGTTTAGGGAATATTGGAGTATTAGTGGGAAGGTTAAGGGAATATTGGAGTATTTAGTGGGGAGGTATAGGGAATATTGGAATCTCTTGTGGGAGGTAAACCTCATTATATTTCGTATTTTAAATTGCTGATGTTCATTTCACGAAATTTCATTGCATTTAAATTCAATAGATTTTAATTTAAACATTGTATACCATCCACTTTTTTAATAAAGCTTCCTGTTTTATCACTAGTTATAATATAAATCTGCCTATTTTACAAGACACGTACCTTGATAATTTATTATTGTATTAGTAACTAATAAATACATTCCATCACCTTCCTCTTACTACCATGTCTACCCAGGGTTGGAGAGGAATACTATAAAAAACATACTAAAAAAACTAGTACTCTAGTTAAACATAAGTAACTAAATAACGTGCACTTGGTAGAAAGCGCATACTTTTGTCACCGCTTATAAATGACCTTGACCTCAACCTTTTGCCCGTTTGCTCCAAAAAACTAATAAACTGGAAACAGTAAAATGACAAATAGTCCCACCAAATTTCATACAATTTGGTTCAATACTTTTTGAGTTATTAAGTTATAAATGACCTTGATCTTTGACCTGATCGCTCCCAAAGTTCTACCAGATGGTTCCTGGACATTGACCAATCGTCATATCAAATCTCAGGCAATTTGGTTGAACACTTTTGAATTTTAAATGACCTTTACCCTAATCTTTGACCTTTGACCCGTTCACTCCCAAAATTTAACCAAATGGTTCCTGGATATTGACCTACCAAGTTTCATGCAATATGGTTTCATACAGGTATCCATGATACCTGCAGGTATCATGGATACCAACTAAAATAAATAATAATTATAACGTTTTTTCTTTTATGATTCAAAAGTTTCGAGGAAAAAGTCTGGTGGAAAGACTCAAAATAGCCGTCCCTCTACAGAGCACAAAACTATCGTAGAGAGATCGGTTCTCAGACTTTACTCCAAGATGAATGGAGTGGGCAAGAGAAATTTCTGGAGAGCAATCTACAAACTGGCATGCTTGCTGTTTGACTGGCGAATTTATCCATTCAGATCATGCAGTTACCTCCGACCGCCGCCGTCGAATACCAAATGGCGTGCCGGAGAAAAGGGAAGGAGACTTCGAGACATCCATATTGAAAGCTGCTTAGCTCGAATAAGTCAAAAGGTTACTTGATATACCAACTCGAGTATTTTCAAGGACTACAGTTTTTATTGTACGATAATATCTTAGATACAAATATTGGTTATAGTTTCATATAAGAATATAAAAGCGTTTATCAAAGCAATGATACAAAGCAAGAGTTATATACTTTTGATAATTTTGTAAGAGGTATAACAAATTATTAAATAATATTTACATAAGTACATATATATCAAAAGGGTTTTGAAAAAAAAACTACAATCATAATTCAATATAACGTAACAATTCATATTCATATTTCACATTCAAGTAACTATTCATATTCTGCTTATGGATGCAGAAAAGCTATTCCGTGAACTCAGTTGCTTGCTAAAAGGAATAAGAAAACGTAAAAGATGAAGATTGAGCCAATACCTATAGAATTAAATTCCTAAAAAAGTAGTACAATAATTTGAATATATTACACCTTAGTAGTATATAATGTGACGCAAGCTAAAATTATTCATTCAACTCATTGCAAGCCGTTGTCTCTCTTTCCACTCTTCATTGATTCTAAATTTCATAAAATGACTTCAATCCTGTGCTGTAGTATTATTAAATTCAATTTAATTTCAAGGAACTAGATATTCTAAGTGACAAGGATAAACGAGAAGTGACACAAGCCAATCGAGTTTGTAGTTGAAATCGTTAATTGTCATTCACAATATATCAAAGAGCGTTACAGATTGCCATTATTTAAAGCCAATTGCAATCAGCCGATGTTGTAATTATTCCATGAATATCCTGAAGCTTCACTCCAAGTCTGGGGACAAAGTTTCAATTACGGATGCTGTTGGGACTTCAAAGAATTCGCACCGCTTTGCCCCTGAGTTCGATCCACCCTTCAATTTCCGGGGGAGAACCTTGTTTTGTCATCAGTGTTTCGATGTATTATTCATTAAACTGTTACTGTGGTCTTGAGTCTCGTTTCGGTGGAGAAGATTGGCTATTATCAGTAGAAAGGATTTCTTCTCCAATTCTATAGAGTATCTTAAAACTTTTATCAAAGCATTCTCGACCTTTTTTTGGAAATTGAAAAATTAAATTACAAATTATCTTTTTTAAATATCAGAAGAGGGAACATTTTGCATCACGTAATTAATGATCGTGAGACGGTAGAGTAGATAGCAGACTCTAGCCATGCCTCAGGCCAATTCCTAATGAATGTAGTCGCGTGCCTCTCCGGGCTCACCATTCTTCTAATCACTTGAAATTTGCCTGAACTTCATGTGTCTTTTTATCCAGTTCATCATTATGAAGTTGTGACTCCATGCAAGATTTCACTTGAGGCCATAAAAAGGCAAAGTTCTTCTCCTCCTTACCGTTCAGTAATGGAATTCAAAGAAAAACTGAACCATTCAATTCATAAATTTAAGTTGGAAAATATTGAGGTTTGAATATGAGATGAGGAATAACTTAATCAATTGTTAATTATTGTTACGGGCCGTACACACGTAGGGTTTTTAAAGTCTTTCCACCAGACTTTTTGCTAAGCTCCTCCTACTTTTTCCACGAGAATATAAGAAAAAGGGATATAATTATTATTTATTTTAGTTGGTATCCATGATACCTGCAGCTATCATGGATACCAACTAAAATATATAATAATTTCATCGTATTTTCTTATATTCTCGTGGAAAAAGTAGGAGGAGCTTAGCAAAAAGTCTGGTGGAAAAACTTAAAAAACCCTACGTGTGTACGGCCCTTAATGAGAGCAGTTTAGATCTCCAATCTGAAATTGTACCTACTTTTAACTACATTCAGTACTATTAAATTAGCTACTATTTCAAGCAGTTAATTTCTAACTAAAGGAATATTTCAAACAAAAACATTAGAATAAAATAAAGTAGTTGAAGACAATAGAATATCCTAGCACATCACAGTTTGACCTCACGGTTACAAGAATTTCAGCCATGATCTGTTGCCTCAGGTTTATAAATATCGGCCTAAATATCGAGGAGCTTATTGGAGTTGGAAAAAGAGAAATTAATTTTGATGCAAAATAGCTACAAGCAAGATAGATAGGGGGAGATTCATAACAGGATTTAGGGAACTAAAATGAGATTCAGAACTGTAGCATCGGTATATCGGCATCTGAAATAACAGAGATTGCCGGGTGATGGAGAGCATGAGAATGAGGAGAATGATGGAGCATGTGGACCCTTCACTTTGTCTTCTAATGGAAATGAAAGGAAGGGAAGCATCTTTTGATGAGAAATGTAAATGGTAAGAAGGGGTGTTTCTTTACCTAATAATCGAAAAATAATTACTTGCTGAGCTCACAGAACAGTACTGAGAAATATTATTATAGTATGCAACGCTTATTTGGAAACTATATATGTAGTATACATAATAGGAGAATAACGAGAGTACGTATTACATGCTGACATTTTTTTTGTACAATCAATTAAAAATTTCTAACACATTAAAATTTTGATGGCATAATTTTTTCAACATCTCATAAAATGAAAATTTAGTAGATACCTAGCTATAATTACCTAAAATATTATAAAAATATAAGAATTGGTTAACTTTTTTAATTAACTAAATCAAGATACTACAATCTTAAGAGTAACTTACTTTTTAATTTTCCAGCAACAATTGGACGGCGGGCTGTTTAATGTTAATTGGACTGGTTCCAGTCTAATGAGATGGGCCTAACAGGAGCCTGACAATCAAGTGTTTTGAGAGATATATTGTAAATCAATGGGTCGAAATCGCCCTTTTCAGAAATGATGCCAATCTGTCCTCTAAATCAAATCAACTGACGAGTAATTGACACGACTAGACAAGCTGTATAACTACTCTGTAAATTCAGTACAATATATTCGAGCTATTGTTTAGAAATTGCTATTAAAAATGAGTCAAATCGATCAAATTAATTAGTTTAAGAGCTATATTGAATTAGGAAATATATTGATATAATATTTCTATTTATTACTTAATACGGTCGACAACATTAGATTAGAACGAATAATAATTGCCACGGAAATCTAATTGGAACTATTTTGGTGAAAATTAATGGAAACTAAAAAAATACATAGGTAGGGTAAGTTACGAATAATCGGTCAGTTCCACATTTTCGGAACTGACGGAACTTTTAAAAATAACATAGTTATTATTATGTTATTTTTAACCGAAGATGTCGAACGGTCTGACTATTCGTAACTTCGCCTATACTATTTGTTCTCTTACCTATTGTATCTCAATTAACAATTAATTATCTCTCAGAAAACAACATACATCTTCACAGCAATAGCTCCTCTTTTCTAAAAAGAAGTGAATGATTCAAACGAACCACTGAAATATTTGTCTAAGACTATAGCGGCGAATGCATAAGACCCAACATATTACTCATTTGTACCTTCGCAAATTGTGAAAGATAATGTTATAGCTGGCATTACTTTATTTGACATCTTGTTATTCGTGTAACTCAAAAAGTACTCAACCAATTTTCCTGAAATTTAGTGTGACGATCGGTCAATGTCCAAGAACCATTTGGTTAGATTTTGGGAGGGATCGGGTCAAAGGTCAAGGTCAAGATCATTTCTAACTCAAGGAAATAATTAGATGGTAAAGGTTATTTATAAGCGGGGGCGAAGGTATGTTGTTCTACTGCAATCTGCATATCTACTCTTACCGATTTCAAATGGTTACTCCGCTCAAATTAACCGTATTAGCTTCATCAAAACTCAATTCGAAAATTAAAAGTAGCATCTAAATTGTTGACCGATGAGATTAAAAAATAGGTCCTACTTGTTATATACTCTATACTTTATACTCTATAACGTATAATTCTGTTAATTTAGATTTATATATGTTCAATACAAAAATTTCCATGGCAGTATTAGATATAAATGAATTTATTTAAAGGTTTTGAATAACATTATTCAAGGCAATATACACAATTCCAGCAAAGTTCAAACGGGTAACTGAAGCATGAAACGCGATATTTAAATATAAAATGACAGCCCGGATTTGCCTGGGGCTTGAAAAGAGGCCCTAGACTAAACTAGGAGGTTTGTGGGCCTTCCTTATAATGTAAGGTATAGGGGCCTTCCTTCTACTATAAGGTATATGGGCCTTCCTTATAATGTAAGGTATAGGGGCCTTCCTTCTACTATAAGATATATGGGCCTTCCTTATACTATAAGGTATATGGGCCTTCCTTATACTATAAGGTATAGGGGCCTTCCTTATACTATAAGGTATATGGGCCTTCCCTATACTATAAGGTATAGGGGCCTTCCTTATACTATAAGGTATATGAGCCTTCCTTATACTATAAGGTATATGGGCCTTCCTTATACTATAAGGTATATGGGCCTTCCTTATACTATAAGGTATAGGGGCCTTCCTTATACTATAAGGTATATGGGCCTTCCTTATACTATAAGGCTATAAGCTATGGGAGTTATCATTCATACTATAACTCTATAAATATATCCCTTATCTTCCATTTCAATTCACAGTCAAATTTCCCCACCTAGCAACACTAGCCCCATTTGATTAGCTTGGAACTTTCAGAGGTTAAACCAAGCGCACTAAATAGAATATTAGGGAGACCAATGGTTCATCCCTTTAGGGAGATGAATGGACGAACTGTCATTTTATTCGCAATTACTTTTATGCTTAATTTTTGTTCATGCATATTATGTTGTAACACACAATTTGCTGACTATTTCTGCCAACTGTTTTTAACAGAATAACAGAATAAAAAACTTTATAGCATCAACTTATGAGATTGGTCTTTAAAAATATATCTAACATGGTTAAATATAAAATTTATTAAGATGAAACTAAAGGTTGTATAATGATCTTTATGTATAAACTGATTAATTAATATATGAACATTATATAGTATATGATAATATACTTGTTATTGTGCAGATATTTTAGACCGTAATTTTCTGAAATATAAATACTCTGTAAAAGATAAAGAAATAATAATTAATGATTTAACACTTTGAACAAGAAAAAAGAAAATATGTTCATTAAAATGTATGTCATTAGCATTATAAAAATGTTATATTAATATAGGTATATAGTTTTGAACAAAAAATATACGAAGAAGATTGAGTTGAGATTTGGAGCTTCTTCAATAATTGACTTGATTCCATCTTGTAGAAGATAACAATACTATTTATTCAGTATTTCTATACATAATATGGGAAACTCCATAAAGGTTTATTTAGCATGTAACTTGAAAAGCAACTAGACTCTTTTCAAATACAGTAAATGAAAATAAGTGTATTTCAAAGCTACAAGGTTCAACTACAGTTGCCTAACTTTCAATGTCAATCTATTTAGCATCATAACTTCCAAAAGAGAACTTTGAAATTCCAAATAAAAGATGCCATGGAAGCACATCTCTCGAGATCTCCTCTTCGGAGACTATGGCGAATTCCGATATTTGATCAGCAGAAGAATGATGTTTACACTGAGCTTCTCAAATCTTCAGTTCGGAATATGGAGCACGTAAGACACCCATTCGAACAGCTACCGATGGTTGTCTGAATCCCGTAAATTTGCCACTGAAAGATGTCGCCGAAACTCATGAGCATCGCGGTACAGCGCTATGACAGCAACTTACAATATTTCACTTGATTTGAAAGGAAGGTTCAATATCAATAGTATTATTATATTGGGTCTTTCGCTCAGATCAAAGAAATTCACATTATGGGTATTAAAATGTTCGAATGGTTTGGATATAGAGACGTGTAAGGGACTCTGTAAATACATCAGGGAATTGTGATACTTGCTTCATCTCACTGAGCAAACTTAGATGTGATGGTACTTGTGATATGCGTGTTGATAATTCAGATTATCTGATATATATATTTACTAATAGTGATCAAGATAACGGGAATATTAGTTTATCTATTAATAATGACGATCTTTTTGGTAGAGGAATATAAATACAATTACTGTAGCTTCAAAACTAATAAAATTTAACTTCAGAATTTAATTCATTGAAACATATACGTACATGCATGGAATAAGCTTCAATAAATGAAATTTGCTGATGTCAATTCAAGTAAATATTTATATAATTTAATATAATTTAACTAACAAATTATACCAATCATTTCTCATACATACTTTCTATCTCTTAACAGTCACAAACCTATTATTTCCACCTATAAACATCAATTAACTGTAAATTCAACAATCTTTGCCAAACACGCCACTTCTACCCTAACTCAAAAGCTACCAATTTATAACCTCAAGTCACCCTCAAATCAAAAGTGTGTAATTAGTGAAGAATATTAAGTAGGTTAGCACATTAGCAAACTCGTTGGAGTTTTCCTGGACCGTACACACGTCGCACAATAATCAGCGTTAGAGATCATCAAACAGCAGAATCAAAGGCAGTCCTTATTAAGAGCGTCCTAATTAACTAACAAGTCTTGGTTCAACATAAATACTTCAAATGAAGTCCTCATCAAACATGCACAGTTAAAACTCAGACTGTAACTCGAACATGAAAAGGAAGGAATCAACTCACTGGGAAACATTATTCCGACTGACGCGGTGGTTTGGGGGTAATTAGATGTGCTGGAGAGGGGGAGTGGTGGAGATGTGGATAGGTGGAGTGGTGGAGAGGTGGAGTGGTGGAGAGGTGGAGTGGTGGAGATGTGGATAGGTGGAGTGGTGGAGAGGTGGAGAAATGGAGTGGTGGAGAGGTGGAGTGGTGGAGAAATGGATTGGTGGAGAGGTGGAGTGGTGGAGTGGTGGAGAGGTGGAGTTGTGGAGTGGTGGAGAGGTGGAGATGTGGAGAGGTGGAGAGGCTACTTTAGTGGTATAATATATCTTATACTATGAATTATTTACCATCTCAAAATAAAAATAATAGTATATTGAGAAAAAGTCATTTTGTTTATTAGATGTCACTCATCTACACTCATACCGCTGAAAAACAGGAAAATAGTGAACATTTACTGATATATGGTCCATATATCTAACCTATAGCATATTTATAACAAGAGTATGTGCCCTCGGTAGAGCGCATACCTTCGCCTCCGCTTTGACCCGTTCTCTCCCAAAATTTAATAAACTGCTAACTGGATAATAACCAATCGTTCCACCAAGTTTCATGCAATATGGTTCAATACTTTTTGAGTTATTGAAATATAAATGACCTTGACCTTTGACCAGACCGCTCCCAAAATTCTAACAGATGGTTCCTGGACATTGACCAATTGTACCATCAAATTTCAGACAATTTAGTTCAATAATTTTTGAGTTATGAGTTAAAAATGGCCTTGACCTTGAACTTTGACCTTTGACCCGATCGCTCCTAAAAACTAACAAAAAAGTTCCTGCATATTGACCAATCATCCCACCAAGTTCCATGCAGTATGGTTCATTACTTTTTGAGTTATGAATGACCATGACCTTGACCTTTGACCGGGTCACTCCCAAAATTTTAGCAGCAGGTCACTGGGCATGAACCAATTGTTTCACCAAATTTCAAGCAATTTGGTTGAACACTTTTTCAGTTAAGCGAATAACAAGATGATAAATAAATAAATAAACGACGGCTAAAATATGACCTTCTCGCATTCTGCGAAGGTAATTAGAGGTAACGAGAGTTAAGTATTAAATTGAATATTTTCTCTTAAGTGATCGAAAATGTGGAAATGTTCGGTAATTCGGAGCTCACACCCTATCCATCACATAGATCACTTTTGGTTTGAACTTCTCTTAGCTTCTTCTTTTTATGATATAATTTGAATACAGTTTGGTACATTTTCCTCATCAAATACACGTTTATAATCTATTAGAAAGTACCATTTAGAGTGTTTATTTTTTTCTCTGCTTCTTTCAAATGATATCAAAGAGTACTAATTATTATATATAAGGGGATTATTAACCATGTATTGAATAAAAGTTTATTTAATTACAACAGAACACTATGAGTTATATATGCAATGATGAATTAATGTGAATGTTAGTTATCATAGTTTAAATGATGGAAAATAACAAGTCAAAGTGTTCGAGAATTTAATATTAGGTAACAATTATTAATTTTGAATATTTTTTTACAGAAAAATTGTTATCACAGTTTGTACCTAGATTGGTATAATTAACGGATTACTTTTCTTGTAATTGTATTATATTCACAAAAGTAAGTTAAAAATTATCCAAATATACATTATGTTCAATTAAATAATAAATCAATTAAATTTTAATGCATACGCTTTAAGAGCATTGCACGATGTTAAAGAGTTTCAATACAATGGTTTACCTATAGATAATTTTCATAATTAAACATCTAATCATTGATAAATTGAAAAGGTATGAAATATGCATTATTTGATTATTAATAAAAAATAATATATTCAACCAAATATATTTGAGTTAGAATCAATAAACAGTCTACCTTACTTTTGATTTTTCAGTTTCCTTTAGAGTTATCATCATAAATAATTGTAATCAGGTAATATAGATACATAAACACTTAATTCAAGTCCTCAAATAAATCACACTGGAAAAAATCGTCCAAATTTAAGAAGACACTCAAATATTAGTAGCAAATCCCGTAGATATAATTTAAACTTTCAGGTTTCAATGAAGATAATCCAGATCTATTTTTACCCCTTGTTATTTTATTTAACATATTCAACAATTGATTGTAATTAGAATATAAATCAATATAATCCTAAATAGAAAAAAGTGTTAATTAAAACAATGCAAATTATATGAGGAATTCAATCATTGTAATTGCTTTTGTAAAAGTGGTAATAATTGCGAGTCATGTCTCGATGTTATTACCACTTGTAGACATAGAAACTGAGACTATTTTATGTATTGATTATTTCACGGTAACTACAATAAACATCAATACAATAATCAGATGAGGTTACTGTAGAAGCAATTGGTTCAGAAAATCAACATGTCCCATTTTAGGGTTAGTTCCGTGTTTTCACACGGTTCCATATATTCGAACACGTAACAATTTATATATAATAATCATTATTTACCTTTTATTTCAATTGGTATTCATAACACCAATTCGAATAAAAGTTAGATAATAATTCTAATATTTTCTTTTCTGACGTGTCCGAAATTGTAGAACCAACCAATAACTTGAAACTTAGTACCCTACTACCAAAAGTATTTCACAAAACATAAAATTGCTGTTTGTTCAATGTAACCCAATTATATAAATCTATAAGTATATATTAATTACTCACCTATACTGAGTGAGAGTTAAGCTATGGTTGAATTTTAAAACATTTAATATATTGACTATACTTTGAATTTTTATCACAGAGCATCAACTAATTCTGGCAAGAAATACTGAAACACTGTTTAATATACTTTGTTCATTATAACTCTGAAAAATGAAATGTTTATTAAAGAGTAACAATAATATAGCTCTTGTGATTCACCCCGGTCTTATTTGCGATTTATAGTTCGGTCTTATTTGTGTCTTAACCCGGTCTTATATGTGAATTACTTCGGTCTTATTTGTGACTTAACCCTGGTGTTATTTGTGACTTACCCCGTATAGGGAATGTATTTTGTATAGTAATAAGTAAGGAAGTAGCCTATATAGTGTACAAGTTTTCTTTAGTTTGCCATGAATAGCATCAGTTTTAGAAAACTAATGTCTATTTTATGGCAGACTAAAGGAAATTTGTTCACTATAGAGCAGAGGTTCTTAAAACGGGGTGCACGGCACCCTTTTGGGGCCCGGATTGCTTATAGGAAGTGCCCACTAATAAGTTCGGTTTTTACTGTTAATATCATGCAGAATGTGAATAAGACATTCATTTCCTTACTTTTTATATTTCATTTAAATTCCCAGATAATAGTAACTAAATATATTCTAATTGTAGCTTTTCAATCTATTTCAATGCAATAATATGCTCAGAGGGTGCCTGAGAAAAGCAAGGGGTGAGCGATAAAAATACGCTAAGAACCACTGCTATAGAGGCTTCAATTCCTTATTCAGAACACTACGTTCACTATACAGGACTTCATTATAGAGGAGTTTTACTGTATATAAAATATACTCGCATATTAAAAGTAAACACTGTAGACTATTTTCTCATTCCATTTTTTCAGAGGTTTAATCAGTTCTTTCAAGTTTTTTTTCTTTTTTTTTTTTGTCTTTCCATCTTAAGATTCTAATCAATGACCAATGAAGTGAAGAAGAGATTTTAAACCCGGAACTTCTTTCATGAGATTATCTAAAAATCCTGAACTTTGAGAGGAAGTTAATTTGGAGCTAAGATTTTTAACCGTTACTGAATTATATGTTGGCTTTTATTATATTTAATAAACAACGGGAGATTTTAACTTTGCAATCTTTGTTATGAATTATGATGTAACTTCTTATAATACTCAGAGAATTTAAACGAAATACACATGGATTGTGCAAGCGAAATTTAAAAAATTGATAATGATAACAAAATTTTACTACATAATATACAGGATGATTCAAAATAGGAAACACTGTCTGTATATATTTATACCTGTTTCAATATTATGTATTACATACTTTTTTAACTTTAATTTGATGAAATTATTAATTAATAAAATTAACTGTCAATATTCAAAAAGTTGTTAATATTCTTTTAAATACAGGATGATTAAATACAGGATGATTCAAAATAGGAAACACTGTCTGTATATATTTATACCTGTTTCAATATTACGTATTACATACTTTTTTAACTTTAATTTGATGAAATTATTAATTAATAAAATTAACTGTCAATATTCAGAAAGTTGTTAATATTCTTTTAAATACCCGTTATAAATTAATGTTCATGAATTCAAAAAGTGATATACGACTGCAAATAGTTATAATTCATCTAATATTTTCATATACATCAAATCATATAATACATTCTACCTCCAAATAAATAAATTATAGTAAGTCTGTGCCGAATATTAACGAAAATTAATTTGATTTACTTCAATAATTAATTTGATGTCCAAATCCCTCATCACTCAAATCTGCCAAACTGATTAGCATTAATAATTCACTCGATATTATCATATAATTAAGTAAATAAAGGACAATTTCACATAATACATTAATTTCCTGAAGAAATTTTAAAAACTAGGAAGAAATACACTTTATTCTCCGTATTCTTCGATTAATTATTGAAGATTTATAAGCTGGGGTAAATACTCAATTACCGTTACTTTACACATATCCGATCAACACATTGTACTGACAATTGAAATAAGAAAATACATTGAAAAGGTTTATAAGCTAGGTACTGATAATTTATATACAAGATTATTAATTTATTTTTCAGTTTATAGCATAGAAAATGTATTTTCTATAAAAAATTTATTAAAGAAAAACAAATTTCCTAAAATAAATTTTTCAATTCATATCTATTCTATTTTTCAATAAACAGAAGTATGATATCATGATTTTTATTTTAATTTAGTAGGGGATTGTCTACATCGGAATCAAAGGCCACATCGGTGGCGTCAAAAGGAGATTAAGTACAAGGGACTCGAAGAAGCAGTCAGAAAGGAAAATGGCTTCATGAATAAAGTCACCCATTACCGTCGGTGACAATGGATATCAGAATTGTTTTTCAATTGAAATAACTATGCGAGTAAGTTTGCCTATCTCGTACACCACTTTCACTAGTGAATTCAGTAAAAAAACTGTTTCTTTATCAAGATGAGTTTCAAACAATGGAAGCAAACACCCCCTTTGACACGTTCTATCTAACTGCCAGTATCTTTTTTTTTAAAGTAACACATATTCGAAATTGCTTAACGATCGGAATTGCGAAACTTACACTAATATTATATTACTATTTTAACGTAATCGCATTTTAGTTTAAAAATAAAAGCATTATGATAAAATATTTTTAAGAAATTGAATGGTTATTTTTCTGAAGAAACATTTCACGTAACATTTAATTAAATTTCTCCGTGTTTGTTCATGAGTTGAGTATAAACAATACTTTAATTATTTGCCTATTGTCTATGATCAAAGTCACTTGCCAAACCAATAAACTCTTTCATCTTCACTAAGTTCATCCACCAATAAAAGTTCTACCGAGAAAATCCCGTCAAACTATTTTCTAATAAAAACAAATAAAAAGGAGATAAATCTCTCATCTACGCCACACAACTTCTCTCCATTTTCCCTTCGAGAAAAGAATTTAATAATGGCGATTGGTAAATAGAAAGCGGGAGAGGTGCGGAATATCTGCCAACTGAAATACATAGCTCTGAAAATAAATAAATACTTTTCAATTCACAGAAATTCTATTTACAAAAATTTACTTGTATTCATTGAAAAATTATTCAGAATCAAATGAATTGTATCACTCGTTATTGATTTTATTGTTTATTAAAATTCTGTTCACATAAAAAAAGTAAACCTAAAAAAGTATACCTATATTGAAAATTATATAATACTCAACAAGAATATTCTCACTACTAGGCAATTACCAAGAAATCTTAATTTTGTTGTTCAAAATAGTTGAAATTAGTTGAAGAAGAATAAGTGAAATATCCATACCTATTAGCGCTTGCAAATAATTTCGTCCCGAAGAAATACCTTAAAGGAACCGTCGGCAAAATGATTTGCATTTCTCACAGCGAGAAAATACACTTTCTTATATTTGCTCTCTGGTATTTTCCGGAACTGGGGTGAAAATAAACGCCTTGCCAAAGTAAATGTTTACAAAATACTCCAAAAAAAGAGTTTCCTTGACAATTTTGTGGTTCGGAAAGGAGAAACTCTGGAAAAGGAGCTAGCATGAATACAAAGGACTTCTTCCACATCAAAACATTCCTGTTGTGTTTGGCTTTAAATAATAAAGTAAAGTAACTTGCGAGATAGGAATAGAATTGAACTGGAAATGAAACTTACTATTGTCTGATTTGTATATTATAATGGTAATAATATAGGGGTAATAATACATAGATTCTATTTTATTCATTCTTTTTAATAGTTCTAACTTTCAAATAAATTACTAATACCAATGGTGCAACCTGTGGTTCACTTTTTCCAATGGTTCATTCTCACCAATGGTTCATTCTCACCACTGGTTCATTCTCACCAATGGTTCATTCTCACCAATGGTTCATTCTCACCAATGGTCCATCCTCACCAATGGTCCATTCTCACCAATGGTTCATTCTCACCAATGGTTCATTCTCACCAATGGTCCATTCTCACCTATGGTTCATTCTCACCAATGGTTCATTCTTACCAATGATTCATTCTCACCAAAGCTTCATTCTCACCAATGGTTCATTCTCACCAATGGTTCATTTTTACCAATGGTTCATTCTCACCAAAGCTTCTTTCTCACCTATGGTTCAGGTTCATTCTTACCAATGGTTCATTCTTACCAATGGTTCATTCTCACCAATGGTTCATTCTCACCAATGGTTCATTCTCACCAAAGCTTCTTTCTCACCTATGGTTCAGGTTCATTCTCACCAATGGTTCATTCTCACCAAAGCTTCTTTCTCACCTATGGTTCAGGTTCATTCTCACCAATGGTTCATTCTCACCAATGGTTCATTCTCACCAATGGTTCATTCTTACCAATGGCTCATTCTCACCAAAGCTTCTTTCTCACCACTGGTTCATTCTCACCACTGGTTCTTTCTTCAGTTAAATGTTCGATTGGTCGTAGCTTGTGATTAGTTGGCGGTTCCTGTGGGTTCATTCAAGGCACCTCATTAGCCACATAGATCACAGGGCGCTTCCATCGATTAGGCATCAGCATTAATGGCATAATGCACACAATGTGTCAGAGGTGCAAATGATGTCCATAAACCAGCCGAACACAAACAAATTCGATGTATTAGTCAGCTGCGTCTGCTGTCTTTATTTCGCCTGCTCTTGGAATGATGCAGCGGTAAAGCGAGAAGATGAGGAACAGAAGGCGATAAAGCGAGAAGAAATGAAACACAAGGCGATAAAGCGAGAAGATGTGGAGCTCCAATCGATACTTAGATGAAGTGAGATTATACGGGGAACACTAGGCGATAAAGCGAGAAGAGTAGTGAACAAATCAGAATCATGAAGCGATAAAAAAAACGGAACAACATTAATATCTGTGTGAATATTTATAAAAAAGCTAGCTGAAAAAAAACCTATTCAAGTGTGATGTAACTATGCAATAATCTGTGAATAGTTGAACAAGAAATATAGTGTCTCCTGATGGCCCAAGACTCTTTTAAATAATTTAGACAAAACCTTCATAAAGTTAGAAAGTAAACAAATTAAAATTATGCAAATATTTACTGCAATGGTGGTAAGATAGGGTAAATATTATGAAGTAAGAGGAATGAATCATGTGAAACTATTGGAGAGTGAAATTAAGAAGCGAGATAGGGAGAAGCTAGCGATATCGAATGAAATCTTAGAGATTATTACTATAAAGTACACGGCTATAAAATGGCATAGCAATATTAACGATGAAAAATGAAACGTTCGAATCGTGAATTGCAGTCATTTGTAACTCCTTTCAAGCCCTTTGATATGTCAGCCTAACGAAAGACTGAAATCTGCTGACGCAAGAGATAACCAAACTGTTCCTTGTCATCGTCAGCCATTGGAATACAAATTGGAGTCATTTGATTCTTTGCGAACTCCGCTAAGCCCATTAAATGAGCTCATAGTAAAATCTTCCATCAAACGCTTGCTAAATTGATTATATAATCTAATATTAAGATACATCAGAACACCAAACGTGAATCCCGAAAAGTCTAATTGCCAATTTAGTCAGTGATCGTTCGCAATTACAGTGTAGGATCATAAAATTGTTGTGACACTATGTATAAAAGGATCATAATTAAACGCCTGTGTGCATTAGTCCTGAGCATGCGATGGTAGCTCCCTCTGATGGAAAGGGTAAACAAATATACATTCAAGTCGTTAATTAAACCTTGCTCCAAGATCACAGACTTTTAGCGAATCTCTATCAAGATTAACACTTGCAGATCTGTCAGATTAGATAATCGCAAGTAAGAGTGCTAGAGCTGATCTCGCTACCTAGCCATATCATTTCTTTGAAGAGCGCTCCAACAAACATGGCGGCCATGCAATCTCTCTTCCTAAATGAATAGCACCGTCGAGACAAATCATACTCTGCTACTGAAGACTATAACCGAAATCATCTGGAGGAAGCATGCTTCCCCTCGCACAATTTCAGTTAAATTTGCCAGTAAATTACTGGAGTGAAAGTAATCAGGAAGATTCGCACACACACACAGACTTAAATGCAGGCAGGATGGAAGGCTGAAGGCTCGAAATAGAGGCTCTTGAATATCTTGTTGCGTTGGATTAGTGTTAGAATTAGCGAAGAGATGCAAGGTTTCTAGACTTCTAATGAGTAAAGGTAGAGAAGATGGAAAGCTGAGACTCGAGTAATCAATTCTTTGATGGTCAATTGAGCATCTGATTAATAGGGTTAGAGTAATTATGAACTGAGTGTCTGTCGTAAGTCAAATCATTACTTTGGTTATATACTCAAAAACAAACATTATTCTGTGTAAGAAAATCTGTATGAAACTTGAAGTAAAATTTAAATATTCAAGAGATAATGTGTACAGAGTTAATATAATACTGTATATGGTAGAGAGTGAAAAGTAAGCAAATAAAAACTGAATCAAGAAAATATCGTCAAGATACATTAAAAATTTGAATAGTACACGATAATCTTTTAAAAGCATAACCCTTTATTCCAGGGGTGGGTAAATGCAGCACTCAGTGCTATTTTGGCCCTCAGCGCGGCCCCACTGCCCACCAGGGAAAAAGTGCTTTGTTTTCTTTCAAAGAAAATTTTGAATTTTTAGCCCTGACTGCTCTATAAATTAAAAGGATAATATAGAAGAGTATTGTCAACTAATTGAAGAACAGTATATTTATAATGACCTTGATACTTTGATAGTCAATTTAATCCGTTAATAAGGTATTTTTTGTTTATTGTTAGAATAGTGCCGGTGTTTAATTTATTAATCTGTGACTCTTTTTATCTAGAACAGTTAATTTTATATCTTTCATATGCTTGTCTTGGGATATTCAAACACTGTGGTAAATATTTATGCAATCATTTTTAATTCCCTTTTTTAATAAGTTAGGAAGCCATAGTAATTTATCCTGTGAATTTAGGAGTTACTTATGCAAGATAGCTTATTTTTGTTTTTATTGTGAATTATTTTCACATGAAGAAAAAATTATTATATATCATTTATTAATTCTTTTTAATGCAAATGATAAATTTAGTACCAATATTTATGCGCAAAATATTCACCGTTGTACTAATGTACGTACTTCAATTAAATCTACCACCTCATTATATAATTACTCAGTATCCTCATTAATTTAGAAAACGAAAAGAAAATTGGCACTGAGATTCCATCTTTCGGCCCTGAAAAACACAACATGTGCCCACCCCTGCATACCATAAGCCATAATTAAGGTAAGGCTCCAAGACGAAATATTTGTCCCCTTTCAATCATGATTTATTTTGCGGTTTTTTTTTTGAGATATTTTCCTTAAACAATCGGATAAACACATGTAGGTATATGCCACTTTCGTAATTTCATTTTTTTTACGATTTTTTTTATATTGTTCAATATATTTTCTTTACAAAAATATTAATAAAAAAAAACTTTTTCACACTCAAATTATTTCAGGGCTTATATAAGGGTGTGATTAATTCTATAGACTCACATTTTAGAGTGAGCCTATAGCATTTATTATTAAACTACTAAATAATTGAATATCAATATATTGTCTTTCTTCCGAAGTAATTTTGTCTTCATTATTATTTAACCATTTTTTTTAAACTAATGATCTTATTATCATCGACAGCCATTTATCACTTAGTGCAGATATTTCTGAATATCTCATCATTACATAATTCGCAGGCACATCTCGAAGTCCCAAAAGAACGTTCATTAATTAATTTGCACCAACACTAATGCAACAAACTCACTGGATGATATCCTAATTATCTTGAGGGAAAAAGATGAATATTTCATTGGTTAGCGTTAGAGCTGTACGAGCTTCATTTATCAACATGCTATGATTTATTTTCACTCACCTTTTCATATTTATGAGATCAGAAGGTAACGCATTGATTTATTTACGTGAATATTTTCTGTAGGCCAAAATCAGAATATTGAAATTTATGATGTACCATCAAAATGAGGGATTACGCTCACTTACGATATTTGTGCGGTTTCTTTGATAGGCCGTGTGCGCAGCATTAGGAATTGAAGGGCAATTTTTCAGCATATTGGAGAGTCATCCATCATAGCGGTAAGTAGAAATCAATCTCATTGGCTCTGTGTGATGGATAACATAGGCCTCTTCTTTACGTATTCATGGGTAGGGAATTAGTCCCTCGTCAGATATTTCCTCTGAGGTTCACAGAAACTCCAATAATGCTAATAATTTACAGAAAAAAGCAGTAATGATAATTTTCCTGCTTCAGATTGAAACTCTAGGAGTTAGTATACAAAATGTGGCTCAGCTTAGATTGAATTGGTATC
Organism: Caprella mutica; assembly: GCA_947561585.1. Taxonomy (NCBI): domain Eukaryota; kingdom Metazoa; phylum Arthropoda; class Malacostraca; order Amphipoda; family Caprellidae; genus Caprella; species Caprella mutica. Next base: position 129,271 of record CANNZV010000790.1, read on the forward strand.
ATAATTCAATAAGAATTCAGTAACACTATTGTATATCATTAGCGTTCAAAGGAAACTGTTTTAATCAATGTTGTTTGTTTTATTGATGAGAAACTACCGCTTCAACAAAAAAGAATCAGTCAATAAAATATGTTTTTGGGAAATTGATATTTAAGGTAATGGTTACGGAAATTTACAAAAAACTCTACCTTAAATTTCTGTCCTAAAATCTGAAACACTAATTAATAAGGATAGTAATACCTAAGACTTAACTGACTAAACGTTATACTTAACGAAATACGAGTACCTAACACTCTGACTTAACTAATCTAACGTTATACTTATTAACGGAATAGTAGTACCCAGAGATGGGCGGGAAAGTACTTCCCAAGTACCAAGTAAAAGTACTAAGTAACAAGTAAGTACTTCAAGTACTTGTTACTTCCCAAGTAAAAAGTACTTTGCAAAGTACATTTTTTCCTTTCGTCAAGAGATTTTGAAAGATTAGTTCTAAAATCTCTACAAAATTAGTTCTTTTTCTAATGAAGAATGTATTTACAGCAACTGGATAAAAATTAGAGTTTGAAGAGGTCCATGGAAAATTGTTTGTCAAACAGTAGAATCAAAAACTAAGACATTGTATACTTTTATGTGAAGGTGAATATTTATATATTCTGACATACAATAATGTATATGAGACTGAGTTATATTGACCAATTTAAGTACATTGAATATTTATTTTGTGATACCTAGATATCACAACCAATATTTGCCAAACACATTGACGAATTATAAGCGTGTGGACGTGTACAGTGAGTCACTGTGATGATGTACTATAAGAAAAAAGAGTCACTGTGACGATGTACTATCAGAGAAAAGAGTCACTGTGACGATGTACTATCAGAGAAAAGAGTCACTGTGACGATGTAGTATCAGAGAAAAGAGTCACTGTGATGATGTACTATCAGAAAAAAGAGTCACTGTGATGATGTACTATCAGAAAAAAAAGTCACTGTGATGATGTACTATCAGAGAAAAGAGTCCCTGTGATGATGTACTATCAGAGAAAAGAGTCACTGTGACGATGTACTATCAGAAAAAAGAGTCACTGTGATGCTGTACTATCAGAAAAAAGAGTCACTGTGATGATGTACTATCAGAGAAAAGAGTCACTGTGATGATGTACTATCAGAGAAAATAGTCACTGTGATGATGTACTATCAGAGAAAAGAGTCACTGTGATGATATCCTATCAGAGAAAAGAGTCACTGTGATGATGTACTATCAGAGAAAAGAGTCACTGTGATGATGTACTATCAAAGAAAAAAGTCACTTAGAAGATGTACTATCAGAGAAAAGAGTCACTGTGATGATGTACTATCAGAGAAAAGAGTCACTGTGATGATGTACTATCAGAGAAAAGAGTCACTGTGATGATGTACTATCAAAGAAAAAAGTCACTTAGAAGATGTACTATCAGAAAAAAGAGTCACTGTGATGATGTACTATCAGAAAAAAGAGTCACTGTGATGATGTACTATCAGAAAAAAGAGTCACTGTGATGATGTACTATCAGAGAAAAGAGTCACTGTGATGATGTACTATCAGAAAAAAGAGTCACTGTGATGATGTACTATCAGAAAAAAGAGTCACTGTGATGATGTACTATCAGAAAAAAGAGTCACTGTGATGATGTACTATCAGAGAAAAGAGTCACTGTGATGATATACTATCAGAAAAAAAAGTCACTGTGATGATGTACTATCAGAAAAAAGAGTCACTGTGATGATGTACTATCAGAGAAAAGAGTCACTGTGAGGATGTACTATCACAGAAAAGAGTCACTGTGATGATGTACTATCGGAAAAAAGAGTCACTTTGATGATGTACTATCAGAAAAAAGAGTCACTGTGATGATGTACTATCAGTGAAAAGAATCACTGTGATGATGTACTATCAGAGAAAAGAGTCACTGTGATGATGTACTATCAGAGAAAAGAGTCACTGTGATAATGTACTATCAGAGAAAAGAGTCACTGTGATGATGTACTATCAGAGAAAAGAGCCACTGTGATGATGTACTATCAGAGAAAATAGTCACTGTGATGATGTACTATCAGAGAAAAGAGTCACTGTGATGATGTACTATCAGAGAAAAGAGTCACTGTGATGATGTACTATCAGAGAAAAGAGTCACTGTGTGATGATGTACTATCAGAGAAAAGAGCCACTGTGATGATGTACTATCAGAGAAAATAGTCACTGTGATGATGTACTATCAGAGAAAAGAGTCACTGTGATGATGTACTATCAGAGAAAAGAGTCACTGTGATGATGTACTATCAGAGAAAATAGTCACTGTGATGATGTACTATCAGAGAAAAGAGTCAATGTGATGATGTACTATCAGAGAAAAGAGTCACTGTGATGATGTACTATCAGAGAAAAGAGTCACTATGATGATGTACTATCAGAGAAAAGAGTCAGTGTGATGATGTACTATCAGAGAAAAGAGTCACTGTGATGATGTACTATCAAAGAAAAAAGTCACTTAGAAGATGTACTATCAGAGAAAAGAGTCACTGTGATGATGTACTATCAGAGAAAAGAGTCACTGTGATGATGTACTATCAGAGAAAAGAGTCACTGTGATGATGTACTATCAGAGAAAAGAGTCAGTGATGATGTACTATCAGAGAAAAGAGTCACTGTGATGATGTACTATCAGAGAAAAGAGTCAGTGATGATGTACTATCAGAGAAAAGAGTCACTGTGATGATATACTATCAAAGAAAAAAGTCACTTAGAAGATGTACTGTCAGAGTTAACAGTATAAATTATTAGTTTTTGAATTGTATTGTAAATGTACTTGGTACTTGAAAGTAATTTAAAAAGTACTTGGTTCTTGTACTTTGATAGTACTTTTTTATTTGAGTACTTGGGCAACTACTTCAAGTACATTGATTTACGAGTACTTGTACTTAGTACTTAAGTACTTTCGATGTACTTTTCGTCCATCTCTGGTAGTACCTAACACTCCAACTTACCTAACCTAACGTTATACTTAACGGAATAGGAGTACCTAACTCTACAACTTAACTAACTTAACATTATACTTAACTGAATAGGAGTACCAAACACTCCAACTTAACTAACCTAACGTTATACTTAACGGAATAGAAGTACCTAACTCGACCACTTAACTAACCTAACGTTATACTTAACTGAATAGGAGTACCAAACACTCCAACTTAACTAACCTAACGTTATACTTAACGGAATAGAAGTACCTAACTCGACCACTTAACTAACCTAACGTTATACTTAACTGAATAGGAGTACCAAACACTCCAACTTAACTAACCTAACGTTATACTTAACGGAATAGGAGTACCTAACTCGACCACTTAACTAACCTAACGTTATACTTAACGGAATTGGAGTACCTAACACTACAACTTAATTAATCTAACGCTGTACTTAACGGAGTACGAGTACCTAACTCTACAACTTAACTAATCTAACGCTGTACTTAACGGAGTACGAGTACCTAACTCTACAACTTAACTAATCTAACGCTGTCCCTAACGGAATACGGGTACCTAACTCTAATCCCCATCTGAGTGATTCCCCTCTTCAATATCCATAGAAATAATAGCAAGAGAAGGCACGCAAGTCATATCAATCCTAAATTAATAAGGAGAAATGAGTCTTTGCCTTTAGATTATCATTAGATTAAAGGTAATGGGCGGGCACGAAGAGACGGGCAAAGCACGCCATGGTCAGGGGAGTGAACTAATTTAGTATTACTCATTCTTTATTTGGATTAAAATTAGTTATAAAATAATAGAAAGGTGATTGATTACCTTTGAAGTAACTTCCTGAACGAATTACTCGATGTGAATTAGTGTTCTTGCACATAAATTGCTTATATAAATTATCATCAAATCAAATTCGTTTTTAAATATTAAAGAAAGTGGTGAAAAACATTTTCATTCAAATTTAAGATAAATACCTAACATAATAATACGTTTTATTCAGAAAATAGAATAACATAAGATTAATTTAGTAGAGGGAGAACCAAATGGGATTGGAAGAAGCAGCCAGAAAAGAAAGTGGCTCCATGAGCAAAATCAACTTCAACCAGTCGAAAAAAATACTCATAGATGCAGAAAACCTACTCCGTGAATGTGACGAATAACCAATGAATGTGACCAGTGTCTCTTTTTTATCTCTACCTTGGAGGTAGGGATGAAGTTCAAACGCAGCTTGCAGCCTTGTGACATCTGAATACAAATTCGATGATCTGCAATTATGTTAGATTCAACTAAATCAATAAATAGATCATTTAAAAAAAATTAATTCCTTAATATTAAGACGGGTGAGCACTCAGGCCACAGGTGGGCCTATATGTTCTGAATCCCCATTGATCCGATCTAGAGACTAGTCGTTGAAATCCTCCAGTCTCCCAATTCTTTCAAGAAAGGTAGAAAGATGCGAGAAGTTGAGAATCCTGGTAATTCTGTGGAGGTCTGGTAGAAATCCATCCAGAGTAAAGTCCCTAGTCCTATGATAAGAAGGACATTCTTCAACAATGTGAGTCCTTGTCTCTGGGCCAAGACCACATCGTCGGCAAGTATCATTGGTCCATTTTACAGTAATTCTGTTATGGGATTCAATGTTTCCATGCCCTGTTAAAATTTGCAGGATAAGACCAAGTTTCCTTTGGGTCAACGAAAGAAGTCTTAGACAGCCTCTCCTATCCAGAGGCTGCTCAAAGAGCTCTTTGGTCTGTCCACAAGAAGATAGGTTGACCCAACTTCTTCTGGAGCTATCCGCAATCCACCGGTAAACTGAAAGTTTACATGCACTGTATGGCACAGGTAGAAATGGTGCAGAGGAACGTACTATCAGAGGAACGAATCACTGTGATGATGTACTATCAGAGGAACGAATCACTGTGATGATGTACTATCAGAGGAACGAATCACTGTGATGATGTACTATCAGAGGAATGAATCACTGTGATGATGTACAATCAGAGGAACGAATCACTGTGATGATGTACTATCAGAGTAACGAATCACTGTGATGATGTACTATCAGAGGAACGAATCACTGTGATGATGTACTATCAGAGGAACGAATCACTGTGATGATGTACTATCAGAGGAAAGAGTCACTGTGATGATGTACTATCAGAGTAGAGTCACTGTGATGATGTACTATCAGAGAAAAGAGTCAATGTGATGATGTACTATCAGAGAAAAGAGTCACTGTGATTATGTACTATCAAAGAAAAGAATCACTGTGATGATGTACTATCAGAGAAAAGAGTCACTGTGATGATGTACTATCAGAGAAAAGAGTCACTGTGATGATGTACTATTAGAGGAACGAATCACTGTGATGATGTACTATCAGAGAAAAGAGTCACTGCGATGATGTACTATCAGAGAAAAGAGTCACTGTGATGATGTACTATCAGAGAAAAGAGTCACTGTGATGATGTTCTATCAGAGAAAAGAGTCACTGTGATGATGTACTATCAGAGAAAAGAGTTACTGTGATGATGTACTATCAGAGGAACGAATCACTGTGATGATGTACTATCAGAGAAAAGAGTCACTGTGATGATGTTCTATCAGAGAAAAGAGTCACTGTGATGATGTACTATCAGAGAAAAGAGTCACTGTGATGATGTACTATCAGAGAAAAGAGTCACTGTGATGATGTACTATCAGAGAAAAGAATCACTGTGATGATGTTCTATCAGAGAAAAGAGTCACTGTGATGATGTACTATCAGAGAAAAGAGTTACTGTGATGATGTACTATCAGAGAGAAGAGTCACTGTGATGATGTACTATCAGAGAAAAGAGTTACTGTGATGATGTACTATCAGAGAAAAGAGTCACTGTGATGATGTACCATCAAAGGAAACAGTGCTATGAATTTGTGAAGTTACATATTTATAATTCTCAATAGCTTATTTGTTCTCATATATTCAAACAAAATTTAGAATATTTCCAAAATATTAGTGTTAGTAGAGTTTCTTCTTTTATTGCTGGAAAATAAGTCAATTGTATGAAACATTCTCATTCACTCTTTTCCATGACTGTATATTATATTTAGCTAACTATTTCTATACAGTCCTCAATTACTGAACCGTTAAACAAAACCATTTAATATCAATTACAGTAATGATTTCGGCCAAAAAGCATTATCACCTTTTTCCGAATTTATTCCCGTTATTAAAGCTCCAGGGAGACATTAAAAAAAGTCCAACAGTTGGAAAGTTTTCGATGTGAGCAGTGTTGCCGCTGATAGATTCAGGTCTATTTCCTCTGTTGCGATAGCAGTGTTGCCACTCAAAGGCAACACTGCTATCATATCCGCTAAGGGAATACCACTGAATAATGACAACATCCATGGAATGTTGTATGGCTGATATAGGTTATTTTGCAGCATTCTAAAATGAAGGCATTATTTTCATATGAATAAAAGTATATTGGAAAACTATTTATAGTAAAATAGATAAGAAATGTAAAGAAATTTTAGTTTGATTGAACTTTAAATTATTAGGTGAAATTTTACAAATGTCATTGGTACGCTAAAACCATTTAAAACGTTTTGTAAAAATTAATAATCCAATCCATAGCCCAAGTTACAACAGTTCAGGGCTTGAGAGACGCCACCCTTCTACTCTCCAATCCACCACGACAGATTAGAGCCACAGGGAGACAACAGTTAAGGGCAACATACGAAAATGGAAGACAACTGCAAAATAGACTCTTGTATTTCGTGTACATCTCATGATTAATTAAATTTATTTGGCGTTTGACGTGTGCTTCGACCATTTCGTTGAATATATCGCTGTCCTCAAAAGTAAATTATAACTATAAGGGACTGGAAAAAGCAGTCAGAAAAGAAAGTGGATCCATGAACAAAGTCACCTTCTACCGTCGGAGACAAAGTTTATGGATGCAGAAAAGCTACTCCATGAATGCAGTCATTAACCAAGTACTGTGACGAAAAGGGTCACAAGCACCGGTGGCTGCACTCACACATGGATGAGGAATATGAAGAGGTATTATATTAAGAACTCGTATTCTTAAAGCATAACACTAGCGTTATCCTCTAAAACTGCAAGTAGTGTTAAAAAATTATTAACATGCTAAAAATGAAAAAAAAGACAAAACATAAGCCAAATTACAACAGTTCGGGGCCCAATAGACGCCACCCTCCTTCTCTTCCATTCATCAGAGACAGCTTCAGAATAGAGCCCCTTGACAAGGTCGATATAGAGTGTAAACATTCAACAAAACTTCATAAGGAATGGAGTTAGACAAGAAATAAATTAATTGAAAGTAAGAATATAGGATAAAGTGCTTTTGAACACAGAAGTACAAATAATGACGAAAATCTTTAGAGCAGATATAGTGCCTATCATCCTCAGCTATAAGGCTCAATGTCCTCCAGGTTTTCTCATCGCCAAGATGGTCATAAGCCCCCCCGGTCAAGAGCCCCCCTAGGTCATAAGTCCCCCCGGTCAAGAGCCCCCCGGTCATGAGCCCCCCCGGTCAAGAGCCCCCCTGTTTTTAAATCCTTATTTACCTATATTATTTAATCCTTATTGACACATTTGTAGTTCATTACTGATTAGACATAAAATATATGTATATCGGGGGGCGTGCCGCCCCTCAAACCCCCCTGCCAGGTCATTAAACAATCATGAAGTGTGAAGTACAACAAACTAGCGGATACAACAAACTACATTAGCAACTCTCAGTTATTTCTATCTAAGTAGTTCTTCATTTGTTTAACTAGGTAAATAAGGATTAATAAAACAGGAAGGGGGGGGGGGGAGGCTCGTGACCGAGGGGGCTCTTGACCGTACCACACTATTTGCAAAAGCTCATTGTAAAACTCACCATCCATTCGTAGGAAGTTTTCGAGATCACTTGGCTCATTGTGACTCAGTTCAAGTAAAAGTTTGGTGTGTCCAAACGTTGAACGCTTCAGAAACCATTCTTTTGAGCACTAACCTCGTTTCATTTTTGAGACATACCTATGTTTCCTCTTATACAGCGAGAGTAACAGCCACCTTGATAACATTGCACTACAGGTCAACGTCAGTAAGCGTTGGCAAAGTAAAGTCACAATCGGGCATTGGCACGCCTGTGCGATTATACACTGGGCCAAGCTAAGGTAAGCTACATTGGGCCAACGGTTGCCAAAGAGCACTGGCCTATGGAGGAAAACATTGGTCGTTTTACCAGTGCATTTATTATACTGGTCTTGGTCTACCTGTTCTATTTGGCAGTTATCGCCAGACAACCAGAGAGGGTAGGTGTAAACGATCTGTCCCAATTTTAATCACACCAAATAGCCACATTAATACCCTCAATTAAATATATCTTTGAAATTGTAGTCTTTTCTGGTAATTTGGTATAAATGGGCGTGTTATTAATTTAACACTTTGTATATTTCATTCCTTCATGAGCCTAGCGTCCAGGGGTGGGCACACATTGTGTTTTTCAGTGCCGAAAATTGCTGGGGATACTGAATAATTATATAATGAGGTGGTAGATTAAATTGAAGTCATTTGCATTAAAAAGAATTAATAAATGATATATAATAATTTTTTCTTCATGTGAAAATAATTCACAATAAAAACAAATATGAGTTATCTTGCATAAGTAATAATATGTAACTCATAAATTCACAGGATTAATTACTATGGCTATACATAACTTATTAAATTATGGAATTAAAAATGATTCCATTTTTTTTCGTGTACATCTCAAACCAAATGTTTAACTATGTTCTTTTTCACTCCATTTTGTGATTTACTAACATGAATGTGAAAAGGTTTCAAATGAAAATGTATATTATTTCATAAATATATTCATTTATTGCTAGATTCTCTTTTTTTTGTAGATTTAGACCTAATAAAAACCGGTACTATGAACGCATTTCAATCTTGTGACCGGTTCTATACAGCCACAGGCCCACATGTGTGTATAGGACAGGGAACTAATAACTTCGCATGTTAAATATTTTCAGAATTCAACCAGTGCATCACAAAACCATTACAGAAAAATTGTGTTGATTTAATAATATTTATAGTGCTGGATGACAAATACATACACAACATATCTTTTTACCAGCCTTATAAGAGGTTCTTACTTCCCTATTCTGTATACTGTGCCTTTACCAGCCCTATAAGGTGTTGTTACTTCCTTATTCTGTATACTGTGTCTTTACCAGCCCTATAAGATGTTGTTACTTCCCTATTCTGTATACTGTGTCTTTACCAGCCCTATAAGATGTTGTTACTTTCTTATTCTGTATACTGTGCCTTTACCAGCCCTATAAGGTGTTGTTACTTCCCTATTCTGTATACTGTGCCTTTACCAGCCCTATAAGATGTTGTTACTTCCCTATTCTGTATACTGTGCCTTTACCAGCCCTATAAGATGTTGTTACTTCCCTATTCTGTATACTGTGTCTTTACCAGCCCTATAAGATGTTGTTACTTCCCTATTCTGTATACTGTGCCTTTACCAGCCCTATAAGATGTTGTTACTTCCCTATTCTGTATACTGTGCCTTTACCAGCCCTATAAGATGTTGTTACTTCCCTATTCTGTATACTGTGCCTTTACCAGCCCTATAAGGTGTTGTTACTTCCCTATTCTGTATACTGTGCCTTTACCAGCCCTATAAGGTGTTGTTACTTCCCTATTCTGTATACTGTGTCTTTACCAGCCCTATAAGATGTTGTTACTTCCCTATTCTGTATACTGTGCCTTTACCAGCCCTATAAGGTGTTGTTACTTCCCTATTCTGTATACTGTGCCTTTACCAGCCCTATAAGATGTTGTTACTTCCCTATTCTGTATACTGTGCCTTTACCAGCCCTATAAGATGTTGTTACTTTCTTATTCTGTATAGTGGGCAAGCATAGATAAATAGATAACAATTTAGGGATAGAAAAAATGAAAGACAACTGCAAAATAAACTCTTGTATTTTGTGTACATCTCATGAACTAAAAAGCCTGAACAAATTTACTTCTAAAAGAAATCAACAATGAATTACATCTCAATGTAATCTCTAGATTTAAAACCAAAGCTGCTAACTGAAAAGGAACTTTTAATGGATAGGAATACGTAAATGAACACTGGAACTACCGAGCAGTCAATTGGAATCGATTTTACTTATCAAAAAATGTATCTCATAAATTATTAATGGTTTGGTAGCTAGATGATCGATTTTTTTAGAGACAGTAATCTAGCAATAACAATTGGAACAAATGTTTGAAAAGTAAAATGCAGTCAAATATACTGGTTGATAGATAAGGAACTAAAAAGAGGAAGGCAAAAGGAATTAAGTGATATGAGATCCAAAAAAGCGAATTATCTTGACTATAATTGATTGAGATTTAAGTACAGAGTCTTTTATACACCACTACTACAACTAATCAACAATATAACTCAATAATAGCTACATAGTATCTACCTAGGTTACAGCAGTCCAGTACAAACTATGCTGAAAACATTCAGCTTAACTTATAACAAGACTTTTCACTCTCTTCGTGCACTAGAATTGAAGTGTTCAATATTCAAAGATGAACAAATTCTCCCATTTATATATATGCATTCAGTAAATTCAGGAATTAGTAAGAATCAGGAATCCACTGAAAATGACAAATATTCATATAGTTTGAATATTATTAATCAGAGGATTTATTATTTCTCCATCAGTCATTATTAGTTAATTTAAGTGATGGCATTCATACATTAATGGAAACAGGTCCAAGCAGATTTAAAGTGATTTTACCATCAAACATGTCAGGTAGAATGGCAATAATATTACGGCAGGTAGAGGATAGGCCGACCATATACTGCAGTGAATAATGTTAAAGTATTTTCATTACCTAGGTGATGCCTGGGAACACTAAAGGGAAGTATAACAGCTATCACGTAAGTAGTTACATGCTTTATAGGAACAGAATTTAATAAAGTTGAAAATCACGGACAAACATGTTCATTTCAATAATTCAAGTTGAATTTCAAATTGAATATAGAGTGTAAACATTACACATAAGGAATAGAGTTAGACAAGAAATAAATTAATTAAAACTAAGACTAGAAAAAATGCTTTTGAACACAAAAGTACAAATACTGACGAAAATCTTTTAGGAGAAAATAGAAAGAAATAAAAAAATTGGAGTCCCTATACTTCATCTTCAGAGTTTTCACAAAACCCACTGGAAGAAAATGTTATATCAGTAGTTAGGGCAAGTACCGAAGATGTGGAACTGACCGATGATTCGGAACTTCCCCTACTTGATGTTAATATTATGTACAAAAGTTCGGTTAACTGTAATGCATTTCCAACTGCAAATATTATATGCATTTTATAAGCAAAGATGCAGAGTTGATGAACACTTTTAATGCTTTGAGATAGATATAATTGTATGATCCAATTATTGGAATATTCAATTGTAACAATTACTTTATAATATAATGATAATTTGTAGCTAAAATTTTATTGTATCCTACCTAAATTAGATTGTGAAAGAATATTAGATACATTTGCATCTATTATCAAACTTTATCTATGATACACTTGGACCTAATATTCAATAACAATTAGTGTCACATAGGTTTACCTCATAAAAAGTAGACTTCTTACTAATCTCCTTATACAAATTTACATATCACTTCGATAGCCAATAGTTTGTTGAATGTCATTAATAACATTTTTCCAAGTGCTCGTTTTGTCATTTTTATATTTAACTAACTAGGTACTTCACGCAATAAAAGACTGTTTAAAAGCACATGCTGTACAGTGTGACGTACAAAAAGGCAAGGGTCACATTTAACTATGGGTACTATCTAGTAAATTCACTGGGGGGTTTAACGTCTGCTTCGAAACCAAAGGCCATATCGCTGAAGCCAATAGGATATACACAAGGGACTTCAGAGAAGCAGTCAGAGAAGCTATGTACCACTATCTAGCTATTGTGCATAGGAAATATTCAACAAGAAACTGACACATTGACATATAGAGCTCTATGAGGATGCAAGAAAGCTACTCACAGTTTGAATATCAAGAGCTGAAAATTCAACACAATCAGAAAAGCCTTTTCAACAATGCCATTTCATTTTACTTAACCCGTACACAGTTGCTCAACTTTAACTTTGCTGATGTGCCACATCTACAGTTTGCTGTCCCAAAATAAGGACACCCTCCATGTACGGGTTACCCGATGTCTTCATTATTCCTAATTTTGGTTTTATGTTGGAAGAACATAACTGATATAATGACCAGGTTGAGTAGCCACATTATAGCTACGTATAGTACATCACAGTTAAAATACATATCTATTTATTTATCTATATATATATAAAACAAGAGTTATCATAACACACTCGGTATGTTCAAGAGCCTACATTTAAAAACTTGCATACAAAATTATTGAAAATGAAATAAATATTTTACATCAAAGAATTTTGCATGTAATTACAAATAACTAACATGTGTGCATTGAAGCAGAATAAATGCAAATAGGAACAATTACAAACAAATCTTACTGTGTTTAAAATATACCTATTGTTATAGATAAACTATTACTGTTATAAATTCTTAATAAAAAACATTGACTGATAGAAGTAAGAGTATTTAATTGGTTAAATTATTCATAATTTTGAAAAATTAGGCAATCATCATTTTCAAAATTATCAAAAAATATTCAAGTATTAGAAGTTAAATTTAACAAAAATTAACAACACTGAGAGTCCCTGTATAAAGAAGCTACACAGAAATTGGTAGTATAAATAACATAAAAAGAATTAACATTTCTTTGACACAAATTTATCAGCATGGGAAGATTTTCCTTCATCAAAAGCAGCTTTTAAAAATCAATACAAGCAGACTATCATATATTAACAATGCTTTTATTTCATGTAGAGCAATACTATCTATTCTTAACCTATATAGTAATCTGTGATAGATACATATGAACATACATAAATAAACCTTTATGCTAATGTACATAAATACACAGAAGTGTTCTTAAAATCTATACACCTTTACCCTACAGCCATTCACTGGGGTTAAACCCGTGAAACCCAGTCATGGAGTTACCATGAAACCCAGTCTTGGAGTTACCATGAAACCCAGTCTTGGAGTTACCATGAAACCCAGTCTTGGAGTTACCATGAAACCCAGTCTTGGAGTTACCGTAAAACCCAGTCTTGGAGTTACCGTGAAACCCAGTCTTGGAGTTGCCATGAAACCCAGTCTTGGAGTTGCCATGAAACCCAGTCTTGGAGTTGCCATGAAACCTATATATTACCATAAAAGCTTTCATAATAAAGCATGTTGCTACAAACATTTACCGTACCAGATCTCATTTACCGATAGGTTAACTTTTTCGTGTGGGTTTGGGGAGGAATTCAGGAGATTTCTTTTCTTCACTAGGGTGTTGGTTATTATCTTTGTACTGACGCTACACGATGCTCTGCTAGAACTATCAGTTAACCTGAAACAGAACACATTTTCAAATCAATGAAGAAATCATATTTGGAAGAAATATTTAATTTTCATTTTGATTATTTTGACCGTTGGCAATTACATAAATTCGTCACTGATAATATAAATACGGTATTAGTTTGAAAGAACGTATAACGGTGGGTTAAGACTATGAAGGTGGTCATGGCCCTAAAAGAAAATTAGTTAATTAAGCTTTTGCTAGGTATTTGTTATGGTGGGACAGAAAGAAAAAGTGTTTTGGATTTTAACAATAAAAAAATCTGCAAAAATCAGGTAGCTCTAGTTACTCCATATCAATATTAATTTTAAACTTTTCATTAGTGTTTTTGACATATTTTTCCTTAGGCAATTCTAGCAAATGATTCTAAACATCTGATTAAAGAAACTTTAAAAGAACGAAGGCGTTGTTCGTTCTTTTAAAATAGCATTTAAAACTGCCTATTTAGTAAAGTTAGCTTCTTCCCAAAGTCACTCACCAGGCTATTATAGTGCCTACCATCCTCACTCACCAGGATATTATAGTGCCTACCATCCTCACTCACCAGGATATTATAGTGCCTACCATCCTCACTCACCAGGATATTATAGTGCATACCATCCTCACTCACCAGGATATTATAGTGCCTACCATCCTCACTCACCAGGATATTATAGTGCATACCATCCTCACTCACCAGGATATTATTGTGCCTACCATCCTCACTCACCAGGATATTATGCCTACCATCCTCACTCACCAGGCTATTATAGTGCCTACCATCCTCACTCACCAGGATATTATAATGCCTACCATCCTCACTCACCAGGATATTATAATGCCTACCATCCTCACTCACCAGGATATTATAATGCCTATCGTCCTCAGCTATGAGGCTCAACTGCCCCCAGGTCTTCTCATCGTCAGGATAGTGACAGATGAAGTCCTCATTACCAAAGCTAGACGGACGCACTACTCGTAGTGATGCCTTCAGTGTGTAACCGAGGAGAAACATCTCAACCTGTGAACGGGGAAACAGATTGTATTTCATAAGAGATTATTTACATATTTACCACCTAGGACTGGCAATTTTACGGATTAGCTAGGAAGATAGGGTAAGTTACGAATTATTGGTCAGTTTCACATCTTCTTCTGTCATATAAGAAAAAAAAAACGATGAAAAAATTAATGTTTAATTTTAATTATTTTATCGTTTTTTCTTATATGACTGAAGTTGTGAAACTGACCGATAATTCGTAACTTACCCTATTTAAACATCAACTGTTATTTTTCTCACCTGTTCCAAGCCAGCACTGTCCCCTACCGCATTGAGGTGGTTTAGCATGAAAGAGGCGGGGCAATCTGATGACTCTCTGGCGAACAGAATCATGGAGAAAAGAGGCACTTCTGACGCAACCAGACTGAGACCTGGAAAATTTGAAATAGTTATATATTGAATTTAAATAATGTATTACAAATAAAATGTTAAATGGCAAATAAACTGTTATATTACAACTAACTACAATGTTAGATATCAAATAGGTAACATATGTTAAATTACAAATAACATGTTAAGAGTTAAAAAAGGACACTTTTGGACGCAAGACATAGAGGCGCGTGTGCGGGGGACCATAAAGTTGAGTCTCACCATAAAGTTGCAAGGCAGACACCAGCATGTGAAGTTTGACAGCCTCACACAACTTCATGTCTAACTCCTGACAACTGTTGAGAAGATCCACCAGACAGCTTTCTTTGCTGTCAGATGCAACCAGGTTGTCGCTCTGAAAATGAGAATTCTTATAGAAAATGGAAATTGGAATGACTAAAAATAACAGTTTTACCTACTCAATTTCTTTTAGACACAAAATTGTTATAATTTTATGTGGTTAGGATATGTTAACCGAAAAAGGTGGGAATAGGATAGCTACATTCTCCTAATTTGGATCTCTTAGTAGACACTTTTAATATTCAGATTTTTATCGATGAAAACTCATATTTTTTAAATCTACTACAAGTTCATGCCATATTTTTAATTCAACGAAAAAAACAGTTAACCCAAAAGAACTACAGCATCACTCACAACACTATCCAGAGTTTCGAGACAGTCCTTAGCCCCCTCCATGACACTATCGTACTGCAGTCTGCCCCCAAATGTCCACTGGTTGATCCAAGAGGAGCCAGAGGACAGCTCAGCAGTGAGGCGGGAGAGAGCGAAGTCACCGCGCGGTAAAGTCTGCCCTGAAAGAAGCCCTTGGAAGATAGAGGCGCGGATGGCGCAGTAGTTATCACCGCGCACTGTGCGCAGCTTGGAGAGACCCGTGTGCGCCTCTACTGCATTGTAGCCCTAGAATAGAAAATAATAAATTAACAACAGCCATAACACAAACAACAATTAGTTATAGTCTTCATAAGAATATTTCGTATAGCTACTTCAAGTTCTTTAATCGTACACATGAAATATTCCATTGTTTTTAGAATAACTAGCAATTTATTACACATATTATCACTATATGAAGTAGTTACATTTTTTAGAGAGTAAATTCGTCTGCTACCTAAACTTTTTAAAATCTGAGAAATTTCTTTTAATAAGGGACAATGTTAAAGCTCTCAATGAAATTGTTCTAACCTGTCTGATAGTCTCCGCCTTGGAGGTATTTCCTTGCCATTCTCTAAGACTGTACTCCAGTAAGGAGACCTTGTCTCCAATGGTAGTAACTTTCCTGCCACCACCACCCGAGAGCTGAAGATTGCCCATGATATCATTAGCATTGTCCACACGATTGCCTAAAAGAGCGTCATTGTCATTCAAAATGTCAGAGATAGTGGTGGGCAAGTAGTCATTTCTAGGAACATTCTTATGGTTTTCGAAACTTGTTGGGGATATTTGACAATCAGTAATGGTTGTAGGGAGGTTGTCACAGTATGTTTCGGCTGTTGTTGTTGAAGGTAGGTTGTGACTATCCGTTAAAGTTGTGGGGAGGTTGGTACGATGGATGTTTCTGTTAGATAGTTTCTGTCGCGTTAGTGCCAGTTCATCGCCGTTGCCGTTAATGTTATCGTACATCAGCAGGTTGAGACCTTCTTTAGAGCTTCTACTGCACTTTTCCTGAAGGTCTTGAAGAGATCGGCTGATGTGACTTGGAGAACTTGTGCTGCTACTGCTGCTACTAGAGCTGTCATGGCGCCTGGAAAAAAGTATGATGTTATTATTTGGAAAAGAGAGATTTAGTTCTTAACTGTTTTCAAAATAAACGATAGGTTTTTATTGTTTAATAAGACAATATTTTCCCATCAAAAAGAAACTTTAAACCAAATAGGTATATGCATTTTTCTAAATTTTAACGAAATCATAAATAAATTAGTTTTTCATATATAGATCTTCTAATATTAAAATTAGGAAGAGAGGAGGTGTTGACGTTAGCTCTGACCAGTCAGCGTTCTATTGTTGACGTCAAAAGAAAAAGAAAAACAAAGGACTTCAAAGAAACAGTCAGAGGGATAAGTGACCAAGTCACATACCACCAAATTAGTGAATGTGATGAAATGGTTAATATCATATCAAATCCTTTCATCTCACATCACTCACCTTACATCACTAAGAGATGACAGTACAGTCTCATCTCTGACTCCTCTCCTCCCTTCACACTCACTCCTCTCCTCATTGACAGTGTAAGTAGAGGTGAAGTGTTTGCTGCAACCTGCAGGGCTGACGGTGAAAACATTACTCACGGCATACGGGAGATGATAATAAAGGGCCGTACACACGTAGGTTTTTTAAATCTTTCCACCAGACTTTTTGCTAAGCTCCTCCTACGAGACTTTTAAACCATACAAGAGAAATGATATATATAATTATTATTATTTTTAGTTGGATACCTGCAGGTATCATGGATACCATTTAAGATAAATAATAATTATATATTTTTTTTTCTTATATAATTCAGAAGTCTCGTGGAAAAAGTAGGAGGAGCTTAGCAAAAAGTCTGTTGGAAAGACTTAAAAAACCCTGCGTGTGTACGGCGCCTTAAAAGCTGTAATTGTTAACGACTGTAGAAAAATATTTACAATATGATGATTATGATGCATATTTAATACAAGATTCAACAAATCTAAGATAAAAGTCTAGAAATGAAACAAATCAATATATTCAAATAAAGAAGAAATAATTGCCCAATAGATGCCAAGACTAACCACATCTCTGATGCTAAAGCCAATTATTATAATCAAAATAATCAATAAATACAAAGGCCAATAATCACACAAAAGTGTTGCCAAATGAAAACAAACTCACATGAGCCCATTGAAAAATAATCCCGAGTTGAAATCAGTGAGTAGTGAATGCAAGTACACAATACCGTACTGTAAAATATCCAAACCGATCATATTAACCACAGAGAACGAATATCTTAACAGACATCTTGTAGAAGCTTTTAGGACACTTTTCTCAAAATAACTCTAAACAATGTTAGCTACAGAGAAATGTTTTAAATAGAACTCATCAGCACGAAATTAGAGCAGTAACTGTTGGGTTTAGCCCTGAGACGGAGCTATTTATACACCAGATAGCAGCTGACTTGTTGTACCTATGCGACAAGTAATGGTAAACTCTACAGAATGGTGGGGTAAAGGAGATGTGCACCAACGAATTTAGTTAACTGATAGTCTATTATAGAGCATAGGTAATAATATCTATCTCAAATAAGTGAACTTATATTTCTCGTGGTATAGAAAATATTTTAGGTGTAACTTTGGTAATTTGGTTGAACTCTTTCAGTTAATCTGTTCCACCTGCCTTAAGTGTATGGTAAAATTTGAAAGAGGAAGAGTGCTTTCACGAAGTAACATTGAAATATTTTTAAAACATTGAAAATGTTATTTTCAGCATCTTTTTCAAATTCTTTTAGATATATTTTTCGAATTCAAATGTCTAAGAAAACCCAATTTTTAAAGCACCTGTTTTAGCTATTATAAAGCACCTCTTTTTTTTCAAACAAGCACTGCCACGTATCTCTGCAACAAAAACTGACAGAAATATAGAGCGTCAATCATCCTAATACATTAGTTTTCAGGAGACACTGAAACTTCTCTGGTCTCTACCATCAGGTCATCTCGCTCTAGAATGAGGTGGCACTTAGACATGAGTATAACAGGAAGTAATTTCTTATTTGAATATAGAGTGCAGGGATGGTTGACTTGTAGATCATTTTTAGACGAATGAACTCGCTTTCACTTTTTGGCTTTTCTGAAAGGTATTGTTTCCCTAAGCTGAAAACAACCATTTTAATTACCAAAGTTATTCTTTAATAAATTAAACACCAGGCGAAATAAAAGCTAGAAATGTCCCACACTTATTCGATTGTCATAAGTCTGAGACGTAATAAGAGCGGAGTATGCCTGTACCTATAATGAGGTGAGTAATGTGTAGAATGATAGTTAAATAATTATCTGATCTTTTTTAGATTTCATCATTAAAGACAGCTACTATCATTTTAAACCGTTCAATTACAGGAATGTTACTCCAGAATCGTTGAGAGAGATCACTCGTCTTGTGGCCACGAATTTCAACATACATCAATAAAATTAAGCAGAGGGGGTTTTGCCAATGCATCGGAACTAAAAGCCATATTCCTGACGAAAAAGCAAATTAAATACAAAGGGCTCGAAGAAGCAGTCTGAAAAAAAATCCATCGGAAATCTACCACCAGTCGGCAGCAATTCTGATAGATGCAGAAAAACTGCACTATAATCTGTAAATGCAGTCAATTACCAATGAATGTGACTAGAAAGGACAAAAGCAACGGTGGTGGTACTCACGAAATAAATAATTGATAGAAGTAAAGTCTTTGGAACAACCGTATATAAAAAAGACAATCAATAATCCAAATTACAACAATTTGGGACCTAAAGGACGTCACCCCTTCTTTTCCGTTCACTACAGACAGCTTCAGATTAGAGCCCCTGGGAGAAACGCATATCAAGACTTCATTGACACCTTTAATTCCTGCCAAATAAACAGGAGTGCAAACTAATGCAGTCGACTGAATTACCTCAAAGACCAGAGAAGAAAATTAGTTAGCTATTACAGTAGTTTGAAGTGTAAGAGATTCCACCCATTTTTGAAATTCCACCAATGAAAAATAAAGTTAACAAAATAATCATGAATAACAGTAGCTATAACAGTAATTCTGGAAAAAATATATTGAAAATAAGAATTGTAGCTAAAGACAACCCCGTGAACAATATGAACAAATGAATGGAATGAAAATAATTGATAAAAATGAATGTAGCTACAAATAGAAATAAGAAACATAGATAGAAAATCTGTGCTACCATTTCAAAATATAATTAACTTCAAAACTCATGCATCTATAACTAGCTGGTAAAAGAGTTACCTAAGAACTAGATACTACTGGAATTGAGGAGTTAGTAACTAGAAACCATGAGTAAAAATTACACAGAAATAAGGGGGTTAATTAACACTAAATCTATTAGAAGCTGACAGGGGAATGAAAGCATCTTTGTCTATGTCTCAAGTAATGGTAAAACCTACCTACAACATTTTACGATAGTAATGGGGGTTAAGACTAAACTCTTACTTGGGGACGATCTTCCGCGACAGTTCTTAGGGATCCTAATGGGATGTCAGTCTTCATCTAGTCTGCAGAAATGCAGCTATGCACCAGTTTAAATAACTTGGTCGCTTTTTTCTTGCTCAGATGAAATGTTTATTAAAGGCAGTCATAGAATTATATCCACGGACAATCAGTTCAAATTTTAACAGTTCACTTAGTTTTCAAATTGTTCATAGGGACGATAAAGAAGTTTTTCTTTGCAATCACACTAGTTTTTGTTCAGATAGCATAGAGATCACAAAAGCATAGGACAATAGCAGGCGCTTAGTCACTATAAGCGTCAACGACTAGACACAGTATTGCACACAGGATTTAAGAAAACTTTAAAAACACCTAAAAATGACTGCTAAGCGATGGCATGCAAGCTGTGAATGAAAATGATCGAGATCTAACCTTCATAGATCAAATGTGATGGATGTCACGCAGCTAGCTAATAATTGTCATAATAAATGTTGTGAAGGTAGATTGTAAAATTCAAGGCACAGCAAGCAATGAAAAATACCATAAAATAGAATTGATGAAAGACATCGTTAATTAATTCCTGAATATATTACTGAGTGATACTGAATCAGAAGTCAAATCACGAGGAAAATGTTGTGGCCATAGAGAAATCACAACCAGAATCTCTACAGTTCGAATTACGTTTCACAGTCGAATGTCTAGTATTTAAATCTACAGGCTTATTATCATGGGGAATTGAGTGACATGTGTTCAAATTCATCACTGAACATAGATTATTAACAGCAGAGATAGTATTTAAGACCTTTGCACAGTGCTGACAAGGATTACAATCATGAGCTGGTACACTCTGGTAAACTCTTTCTACATCGCTCTTTCGCTGACAATCTTCACATTTAGTGCTGCCCCTAGTGTTCACTGCTGGATAATTGTGACTGAAGGTACTACTGTGTGCTAAATTATCTACACATTGGTCTATCAAAGAAGTATTGGCGGATAGAGTGTCCATGGACTGTTCAGAGGTTAGTGAATGAGCGGGTGAAGATGAACGAGTTCCCCCATGCATTTGTTCAACATGATCGAATGAAGATGAGGAAGAAAGCTGTTCATCAATGGTGTGCGAATTAGTAAACGGGTTGTTCAGAGGAAGGTTCAAGGTGTTAGTTTGTCGATGACGAAATTTCACTTGAGGATTAGGAAGAGAGAATTTCTTAGCGGGAGGAGAAGCATACCTTTGGGCATCCATTGGAGACTCTAAATTCTGAACAAAGTTAGGACTGGCGGTTGCAGAACGAGATCCAGGAGCCGAATAAACAGCTGAGTCTGTTGAATTGGCCATGACTGAGTAATTACTAGACATCATTGGCTGTTCATTGAAACTTGATATACTCATGGCAGACGCATTCATGGAAGAAGGCAAAGCTGAGTCTGTTGACAGTGTCATCATAGAATTTTGAGAAGAAAGAGAAGGTATTTTCTCTAGAAGAGACTTTAGAGAGTTTCTATTCTGGTTCCTCTTGTTCCTATCATCTCCTTCTATGGGGGAAGCATTTAGCTCCTCCTCCAGATCCAACTCCATGGAGCAATGGTTGGGGAGCAACTGATCCCTGTGGGGAAACGACAAACATATTCAGCCTTTCAATCACTTAAATCACAAAAACGAGCAAAAATATTTCCAATGGAATACGAATAGACAATTTTATTCCCCTGACAAGTGACTATGACTTTAAATTCTTTAAAAGATTTGATGAAAATTTAGAACAACCATCAACTTAAATATTCATTCATTAAATAGCTGTATTGAATCTTTGCCAAAGGAAAAGTAAACGAATAAACAGATATATCTTACCTCTGACATTTCTCTCTATAAGCATCAAATCCTTTCATTTTACGTAAGCTGCATTGGACGAATATGGATTTAAATATTAGCAACTAGCTATAATGTGGATTATTAGTAGCTACGGAAATTTTTTTAAATTTTCTTTACGTAGCTATGCTAATAGACTCTTAATCACTCATCAATATAGGTAGCTAATATTTAAATGTCAAGTACATAAGTGGAAATTTTATTTCTCATTTAGACAGCTAGAGATAAACCTAACCTAAATTTTGAATTAGTTTATAACTTTACTACATCATACGCAACGAAGAAATAATTTGAAAGAACGATAGTATTAAGATCAAAACGATTTGAAGATAAGTCCACTTACTTTATAAAAATTCTGTAACTATATATTATTAAAATGCCACTCACCCGATAGTCTGATTGTCATGGAAATCATGAATGCTATCATCCCTCTTGATGGGTCTCAAAGGAGTCAGCTCCACTTGAGGGGCATATTGCTTCAGACCATCCCCATCATCCCACTCCAACGAATTGAGGCCTTCCTCTTTCTGGGGGAATAAAAATTTCCGGTTAGAAAGATATCATTTTTGCATCAAAACGAAAATCTTAAATCCTAATTGCTACCTGAAATTTAATTGGAAATTAGGATTGAAGTAAATTAGACTATATAGATCACTAATAAGTTATCCTTACAATTGTTGGAGAAATAACTAACTTTAATAAAAAATTCAAATCTAACAACTTACGGCTGCTTCAATATCAGTATAATGTGTAGGTAATATAAAGTAGCATCTAAATTCTAAATATTTAATGATAAATAGAGAGATAGCTAACTGAATCATAAGCTCATCAGATATATTTATAAGATAGCTATTCGTACTCTATGTTTTTTTTTCAATTTAGAACTCACCAGTGAAGTTGCAATACTGGACTCATCACTAGCTATGCTCTTCAAGCCACTTGTTTGATTATTTTTCAAAGACTTGGACAGGTTGTGTTGAGGAGAGTCCCACTCTAGTGAACACTCAGCCTCTGTATCGGAACTACGCAAGACACTCGGGACAACGGCTTCCTCTACCATGTTGGCATTTTCACTGTTTGAGGACAACTTAGTTTGATTTTGTTGCTGCACATCAAGGTTGAATGAGACTGAATCTTCGTTATCGCTGTTGGAAGACTGCGAGTTACCCGAATAAGTCATTTTCAGACTGTACGGGTCTGGCTTTGTAACGAACATAGCAACTTCCTCGTCCATCTCAAGAACAGAGCATTTCAGTTCACCCAGGTTCTGTTCGATTTCCTCAAGATGTCGGAAGGTGGCATTAACCTCCTCCTTCATCGACTGATCCATCGACAGCTCCGAACATTCAGACAGAGCAAAGTCAGAGAGGTTGGAACAAATAGAGTCTTCCCTTTTGAATTGATATCGACGCAGAGATGTCGGAGAGTACAGCAAGGATTCTGAGAGGTTGGAGCACACTGACGGGTCTCGGGAGATGGATCTGTGACTCTGCCGATGACGCATCTTCTCCATCAGATCGTGAAATGAAGCCCCTGAATAAATGCTTTCACTGTTGTCCCTGAAAAGTAAATTTTATATGTAGCTATATCTTATTTACTTTCAAGACAAAAAATATAAAGTGAATTGTTTTATGAGCTTAGATAACTAGCTAGTACATAGTATAATTAATAATTATTTATATGGATCATTACAGACAAAACTTAAGCTTATAAAAAAGGATCATTAAATAATTCACTTGAATGCAACCACATGATTTCATTATAGCTACATTTAAGAAATTCGGCTAAAATATTTTCTTGAGTAGCTATATCTAGTCAGTTCTGGTGAAATAAGAATAATTACCATCGCAAATTTGGGGAAGGTTATATTTTACCCGGCATTTATTTATAATCTTGTTATTCGCATAACTGAAAAGTGCATAACTGAAATTTGGAGAAACGATTGGTCATGTCCAGTGACCTGCTGGTAGAGTTTTGGGAGCGACCCGAAAAAGGTCATGGTCATTTATAACCATATTGCATGAAACTTGGTAGGACAATTGGTCATGATCAAGTTACCAGTTTATTAGATTTTGGAAGAGGACGGATCAAAGCGGTGGCGAAGGTATGCGCTCTACACGTAATCTAGTTTTACCTATATTAGTTAAATTTTGCACAGTTTACCATTTGAAATCATTTTACAACTGAGCTCTTTTTCGTAGTTTATTTCTATGGGTAAATTTAGTATCAGGTAACCTTTTTCAAATAGAACACTATTGATTTAACCAATGAAAAAATCTATTGACTACAAAACTCACATTTCGACATCACTTGAGAATTCATCGGAATCTGCATTGGCATATTTGGTGGCCTTGTGCTGGAAAAAAAAACAATTCAGTAACAGACAAAACAATATTACAATAAGGATGAAAGGTATCGTAGAATAAAGCATTTAAGGGTTCAACCACTGGCACCAAATTTGTAACATATGTGGTAAATAAATGTCTAATTGGAACTTGAGTACAAAATTTTAGAAATAACACTAAGGCAATGGTTTTATTAGTAATTTCTTTTACCTAGCAACTAGCTAAAATTTTTATTGTCTAGAAATAACTCAGATAACTTAGATACCTTAAAGGGCAGTAAACCTTTAGAAACTTTTTTTTCTCTTTTGTTGATAAATCAATAGAGAGCATTAATTATAGAATAAATGCCACTATATTATAAAAAAGAATTTTCAACTCCAGTGTCACCTAGTTACCACAAATGATTGTGTTCACTTTAGCTATATTAGGTAAATAATGAATCCTAATCATTCGTGTGTATTTAGGTTCGAGTACAAATATGGTTTGAAATTTTGATAATAGACATCTGATTATATGAATAAACAGATCGCAGCGCCCTTTTTGACGTTGCGGTGAACATTCCACTTATATGCATATAATAAGATGCTTTTTTCCTGGTCGTTCGTTGTATATCAGACGAATGAATTCTCACAATTTTGTAACTAATTACTAACAGCATTTTTTACAATAAGTGCTAATATTCTATATATATATTCACTACCCTTTGATAGTGAGAATAGAATGCCAGAACATCAAGATATAGCGCCACAATTTCATAAATAAAGAACTCTCTTCATAAAACTTACTTTCAGCATATAATATTCAACATGAATTCACACTAAGATATCTAAAGGTTTAACAATTAGAACTCACAGAGCCATCCTTGGTTGAAATGTTCTTAGACTCGCTGTCCCGCTTCATACTTGTGGATCTGAAAATAGGTAATTAAAATTAATCATTTATTTATTGTAAAAATATTAAAATACAAAATAATACAAAGATGATTAAAATTTAAAAATTTATATTAAAAAAGTATTAATTCCAATGTTCAATTTTGAGAGAAATTTTATGTGAAAATTTATTACTTGAACCAATGGCCATACTACTGAAACCCAAAAAAAAGAAAAAAGGCAACGAAGAAGCAGTCAGACAAAAAAATGGCATATGTGCAACCGTGACCATACGTATAAGAATAAAACTTCAATTGTATTGTACACTGTACATTCTGTTTAGGAAACTGGCAGCAGAAGCATTTAACGTTAAAGCATTACATTTACGTAGCTAAATAATATATCAACACTAAATAGCAAAACTCACCTTAGAAGATTACTGGGGGTGTTCTCCTGAAAAATAAGACGAGAAATAAAATAAAATGTTGGTAGAATATGGAACAATATTAAAAACGATGAAGAATGAAATAGGTATATATAACTTAAGTAGCTGGCTAATATACGTTAATGTGATTTAAACTAGTTACATGTTTATGAATCATTAACTTAACTTGGTAAACAACAAGTAGCTAGCTTATCTAACCAAATTACAACAGTTGTGGACTCCATGTGGTTGAAGTCAACTCTAGAAAGTAACCTCATCATGTACAATCACACGTTCCAGTTGCATACTATTTTATAATTTTATTTAATAATAAATTAACTCTCCAAATTATTATGTTACCTTTTGTAGTTTGAAAACTTAAGATATTTTTGTTGTTTATTTTTGATAAAATAGTTTATTAAATGAACAAAAAGAATAGGGTATAACAATGAAGAAATCGAATTTCTTATCAACGAATGACATTTCGGATTAAAATATCAAATGTCAGACTGTGGACAACACATCACTCTTTCTGAAATTCACCTTATTATGAGAGGAAGAGTGGCGTAAAGAGTTCCTATGGAGTTTCCTCTTTCTTCTTTTGTGCCTTGCTCTTGCTCTTATTAGTTCTAGATCATCTTCACAGCTGCTGCTCAGAGCACTCTGAAATAAAATGTAATAAATAATACAGTTAGAGGTAATCAATAACAGTTGTAGGAATTTTATGATGGTAAGAACAATATAAAGAGGATTAAAAGAGATAAAATATTAATTGGTATAAAAAGTAATTGTATACAAGGCACTGAAAGAAGCAGTCAGGATGGAATGTGGCTCTATGAACTAAGTCACCACCACCAGTCGATATTACTACTCATGAATGCAGAAAAGCTACTCCGTGAATGCAGTCACTTACCAAGGAATGAGACGAAAAGGGACACAAGCACCAGTGACTACACTCACGGATGATAGAGGAAAATGAAGAGGTGATAGTAAATGAAGTCTACGAGCCTACCTAAAAATCTAAGACCTCGTAGTTGAAGAGCATAACCCTAGCTCTATTCTCTAAAACTGAAAGTAGCGTTAAAAAAATGATAGCTAAACATGATAAAAAGGAAAAAACAATTCAATATCAAAATTACAACAGTTCGGGGCGCAAAGGACGCCATAACATTCTTTTCCATTCACCACAGACAGCTTTAGGATAGAGCCACTGGTAATAGCTACCAACAATCAAACCTATGATTCTAGTACTAGAAAAAAAGAACTCACTTTATCTTTTGAGGTAGAGTCACTCTTGTCAGCATGGTAGCGCTTGTTACTAGCATTGGGGGTGCTGGTGGCGCTAGTGCTTGTTGTAGTGACGCCACTGCTAGTCCCTCCTTTGCTTGGTGAGCCGAGCAGCTGCCGCCTCTCAGCTCTACTCTGTGCTCGCCTAGCGTTCAAACGAGCTTGGAAACCAGGACTTGAGGGTCCGAAATAACGACCCTGCAGAGAGAAGAAGAAAATTAAGTACAATAAACTGGATGTGATAGGTTTTTGGTACATAATTTTTTCAAGATGCTTGGAAAGTAAAAGAACTTTTAAATAAAACAGATATGAAAAACCCACACAAATTGTAGGGAAAAAAATCAGCAAGATAACTAACCGAAATTTATGAAAAAAATTCAACACGAGTATCAAGGCGAAAACAAGAGGTTATAACAGCTTTAGTAAATCTGTTTAAAAATTTAATTATTTTACTTTAATATTGTTATGAATACCTATAAGTATTCATAACACTATTAATGTAAAATAATTGAATTTATAAATAAATGCTAAATATCCTTGAGAATTTTTTTTTATTCCAAAACTTAGGCAACACTAAAGTCTTAAGAACACACAAGTTATTTCATGATAGTACATTGTACTCTTTATGTGGATAGTACATTGTACTCTCTATGTGGATAGTACCCAACTACGTAAGTACTACGAGATATTAGATAAGGCTGCCGATAACAGATAAGCTAGCTGCATTGTACCTGAAAAATGTCCTCGATAGGTAATCATATCTAAAGTCGTCCTGATTAGCTATGCAAGTTGATAGAATAGGAATAATTAAAGTATATTGTAATATTGACTAATTTAAAAATGAAAAGATTAAAATTAGAATATTTTGAATTTTCATTCCATAAACCAAAAGGATGAATTCTTTCATTCCAGAAATTTGTTGCTTATTATTAGTTTTCAGAGCTGGGCGTTCCGCAAGAATGTTCGCGAACCTTTATTCGCGAACCGGTTCGGACT
Source organism: Caprella mutica (assembly GCA_947561585.1). Taxonomy (NCBI): domain Eukaryota; kingdom Metazoa; phylum Arthropoda; class Malacostraca; order Amphipoda; family Caprellidae; genus Caprella; species Caprella mutica. The sequence goes on from CANNZV010000790.1 coordinate 157,170, forward strand.
GGAAAATGGGTTCGGACATTCGGATTCGGAACCTCTTCAAAAACGGTTCGGACTTCAGTGTTCGGAACGTCTTTTTCGCAAGTCCGAACCTCCGTACCCGGGGAAAACTGACCTGTTCATTTAATTATTTTACGTTCTGAACATGTACCGTACCTCTCGGCTACTATTATATACCTAGGTTTCTGCTTAACACTGAAGCGAAGAATATGCGTCTTTCCCCGCTCTTCTTTCATTACGTTATTCATCCCTTCTTGAATAGCGGTAAGTTTTATAATAATCTTAACAAGTTAATTCTTTAATAACGGATTATGTTCTCTCAAATCTCAATTAAAATTAGAACTATAGGTAAAGTTATAAACGTATATATTAGGTAACATTACATAACACCCTATCCATAGTACCTTAGCCGTTGGCTAACCAATCCTCATGAAAAATAATAATAACTTAAATTCAAGACCGATTTTAAAGCTGTCTTTTCAATCGTTTAATTTTTCGCATAAATACATACGATTAGACTAAAACGAAGGTGATAAATTGTAATATACTCATATTATGAGCATTTATTCAAATCTATAATAATGTTAGGAAAATACCAGAGATCTTTCCAGGCATTAGATGCAAGAGTGTTTTTCAGTACATAAGGGTGAATTTTCACTATAATCAGTTAACTGTAACTTTTATAGCGGCTTAGAGATATCAAATATGTGCGAGAATAATTGCGGACACCAAGCTTCGTAGAATAACATCTTATAAATATTTTCTTAGCTTGTTACTTTTATTTTGAATGATAATTTGTTCTTTTGCTTTTACTAATGTATGAGTAAATATCAAATGGAAGTTTTTAAAAGAGAATATATTGAAATGACTCAAATAAGCAAACTTTTGACGGGTAAGTAGGTTGGCTGAACAGATAATTTAAGATCAAGTATTCGGCTATTCGCTTTAAAATTGAATTGATTATAATTTATATATAGGTATTATAATATTATATGTATATAAGTTATAATATAACTTAGAGAAATATTCACAATAATCTTCACTGTTTGACCTTTCTAATATATTGAATAGAAGAAAAAGTTAAGTAAATAGAGTATTGAATACCGTACAACGATTGTATCTATAGTACTTTCATATTCAAACAAAATGCAAAAAGTTTTTATATCAATCAGTTCTCTAGATAGAATTAAATTGATCAAAAATGTTGTAATATGAATGAAAATTTGAAACCTAATAGAAAAAAACTTAAAAATTATTTAATTAGATAATTGGATACTTCAATATGGATACATTGTCTTGAATTGTTATGACGACAGAGTTGGTCTTAATTTTTCTTTGCATGAAATTCGGAGGTCAGAAGAAAATTCAGAATAACAACTTAAACTACGTATTGGAGTGGAGACTGGAGGGGAACTTTAAATATACTTAATGCTCATTCAGTCATATTCAATGATACTAACTTATTAAGTATAGTTAGTACAATGGAACTCCCTTATAGTGAACTCCTGTAAAGTGAATCACGCTGAATAGTAAAATCCGGTATAGCGAACTTACCTCTATAGTGAACATATTTAGGTTAGTCTACACAAATATTCGTAAGTTTTCTATGAATCTCTTATTCCTATTTAGTAAATTATCTAAATTAGTTGTATTTCATGAAATAGCAGTTCTACCAGTCACAGTATAATTATTATTATAAATTTATTATATTAACCCTAATGAATTTGACGTATGTTTTATAGGCATATCTTTTTTAAATTACTTTATATATTTCATGTCATTTCTTCTAATTTACTGGCCTTTCTTGACTTTGTTCCTACATAAATACCAACTATATTTTTTAATTCAAAAGTGAAACATTTACGTATCGACGTTAATCAGCGTAAATTATGGAATTAATTGTACCTTTAGTAACGTGTGGCAACGAAGAAATACAGATTAGTTACCCAATACGCAAGAATGTGTCCACGTTTTATGTAGTAGAGACAAATGCGCAAGCAGTGATTGGTTCACACTCCATCCAATAACAGCTCAGCTCACTCAGTTGCCAATCTCTTATATAGCTATGTATTTATTTCTCCTTATATATTCAATATTTTTACTTGAAATTTGGTACACATTAGTTTAGTACAAAAACTAACAACTTGTAAAAATACAGTAACGTAGGTTTATAAATAAGACATGTGTTTTTTAACATAGAGTGAAACCTTCTGGTTGTAACTTGTTTCTGACAAATAGTTAGTATATCTTGTTGAAAAAACTGTTTTTTATATAGGTTGCCCTAATAGCCTAAAAATCAGAGGTTAGCCTACAAATGTTCGGACTAAATGTTTGGTTCGGAACAAATGTTCGGACTAAATGTTTGGTTCGGAACAAATGTTCGGACCAAACTTTTCCAAATTGGGTTCGCTATACGGAGGTTCGGAACCCAAAATCGACGAAGATTCGGCTTCGGATTCGGAACCTAAAAAAAGGTTCGCGCGCCCAGCTCTGTTAGTTTTATTGATTGGTATATTTGGATAAGTGTATTCATTTACTATGAATTAGGGTGAAGCGTCAAAAAAACGTATCATAATATGAGCATTATATTCATTATAGAGAAGAACACATTGAACAGAATAACGGTGTAAATTATATAATATTTTCAACGCTCTCTCCACAATAAATTTATTTGAATAATATTTTGATGTGCTTTTTCCAAATAAGAACAAATTTAAATCTGCATCCTGTCTCTAATTAGCATCTGGTAATTATTACTTTACCCTAGCACATATGTAGCACACGATACCAGTAGCAGCTGCTCTAAATAGACATGTGATCTGGGAGTGCATTTTATGTGACATTAGTAGCTACTGCCTTACAAGTGACAGCAACACATACTTGTTAACGACACACTTGATACTTGGAGTACCTACCTACTTGCCAATGTTAATGTCAAATAAGTTATTACTGGAGGATTCTGTTAATTTATTTACACATAATTGCAGATAGAGAGAAGAACTAATATCAAAAATAGGATTTTTTTTTTGGAATAGTATTCTAATAAAAGATATAAACTATTTTTCTATTTCAACTATCCATTTTTGAACTTTTTAAAGTAATAATTGTAGCTAAATAGTAAATACGAATATTTTTTTTTCTAATTTTTACCAAAAACGGAACTATTGAAAACTAACAAATTAATTTAGCTGCTGTAGAAAACAAGAATAGGTTCAGCAAATCATATACTTTTAATTAAAACTATTAGAAAAAATACTTTTAAATCTTAACCTTAGTTTTCATCAGTATAATGAATCACACCTTTCACTTGAAATTAGTTTCGAGTAAATCAAATCATTGAAAAGGTTTGCATTAGTTATCATTGGAGCTAGGACATTGGGGCACTTAAAAAAGAGCAGTAGTAGCGGTCAAAACGAGCACTTGTAGCGCTATAAATGTGCAGTAGGAGCGATAGAAAAGAGCATTTGGGGCACTTATCGGGGCATTTGGGGCACTTATCGGAGCATTTGAAGCACTTATCAGTGCATTTGGTGACAGTTATTGGTGCATTTGAGGCAGTTTTTGGAGTGTTTCATGCACCAAAAGAAAAAGCGTGTTACTTATCAAAGTAAGAATTTTAACGAGGTTTTGTTTTGAACAGTTTTTGGATGAAATATGCACAAGAATTATCTTTAATTTTTATCCATAATTAATTCATTTTGAAAAATCATTATGTAAATATGTAAAGCTCAAAAGTATTGTGAAATACATGAAAAAACATAAGAAAAAGAACAACAATAGATGTTGAAACCAAAATGAAAGTATACAGTACATATAATAATCGGAATCTATATTGAGTCTATTATGTTACAGAAAATTTTAGCATCACATGTTGTTGAAGTTTATTAACAAGATAAAACCAGTACTTCCTTAACATTTTTTTGACACTTCATCGTCTATCTGACCAAATATTTCAATAAAAAGAATAATCTCTATTTCCGTGGAAGTAACAGGGGCACTAGCATAGCGGGAAACATCTTAGGGAGTCAATTCGGGAAAGATTTCAGTCTGTTTTCTTCACTACGTTTTGCAAAACATTCAACCCAGCATTTACTTACTCAAACAAATGTACGAAAAAATAAGGTATGTAAAATAAAACAAATATATTAGCAGCTAAATAGATATGAATTACGTGAAAATCTAGGGTTAATATTAGAATAGTTACACCTATTTTTAATTTTTATAGAACTTTTCTAATCAAATAAAATGTATAGGAAAAGGGTAACAAAATTAAATTATTAAAAAACATTAACTCATTAAGTGACTATAATCAAATTAAATCAATGCATGAATAGATTAATGGTAGACATAGAATATATTTTTTAAACCATATAATTTAAAGTTCTCATTGTAAGAGCTACATGGCCCTCATAGAACGGATATTTTTTGCCCGATAAAAGATCGCCCGCTGTACGAGCTTTACCTGTAATATGATTTCTCTTCAACATTTGAAATTAGTTACCTATCAAAAAATAATTACTTATACAATTTCTTTGACTGTATCTAGGCAATAGCACACAAACACATGCCCTGGTATTTCACTGAAGCTATCTCTCTATCAATATCAAATTCGCATTTTAATCTATTTTTAGTTTAAGTATATTTATACGAACTAATTATTGGTAATATGAAGGATGGGGAAAGAAATGTATAAATTAAAAAGGCTACATAAATAAACAGTCTCATTAATCACTGGCAGATAACTATGTGAAATTAGTTCTATCATTCACGTTTAAGCTTAATGAACCATTAAATACACTTAAAAGTGCAGTTGTCCACCCGGTAAGAATGATACAGTTATTTGACATTACTCAATCTTGGTGCGCAATAGAAGTCAACCAGAGTACATATGGAGCATTTTGGGGCGTTTTGAGCATTTTGGGGCGTTTATAGAGTTTGGAGCATTATGAGCGCTAGTGGCATTTAACTTATAAATGCTCCAATGTCCGAGCCTTAGTTATCATATTCCAACAACAATGAGGGACATCCACAATAACAACACATTTTGGTTGTTAGCTCAAGAAACACAAACAACATATCTGACAGCTGTCAGAATATCTGATTAATGTGCAGAATTCGAATCAAATATTTTATTTTCAAATTAGATGTCAGATTTTCGAATTAAATGTCATATTTTCGAATTAAATGTCATATTTTCGAATTAGATGTCATATTTTCGAATTAGATGTCATATTTTCGAATCAAATGTCATATTTTCGAATCAAATGTCATATTTTCGAATCAAATGTCATATTTTCGAATTAAATGTCATATTTTCGAATTGAATGTCATATTTTCGAATTAAATGTCATATTTTCGAATTAAATGTTTTTTTTTCGAATTGAATGTCATATTTTCGAATTGAATGTCATATTTTCGAACTAAATGTCATATTTTCGAATTAAATGTAACATTTTCGAATTAAATGTCATATTTTCGAATTAAATGTCATATTTTCGAATCAAATGTCAAATTTTAGAAGTAAATGTCGGAATTTCGAATTAAATGTTATAACTTCGAATCAAATGTTATAACTTCGAATCAAATGTCATATTTTCGAATTGAATGTCATAGCTTCGAATTAAATGTTAGTAAAATGTGCAAATCACTCAAACTTTAACAGTAACTAACCAATGAAGTACTGAGTAAGACAGTCTCTTTCACTAGCATGATGATATGCTGTAGAAATAAAAAAATAAATCAATAACAAAAAGAAATATTATTCTGGTAAAGAATAAGGTAATTATAATATAAAGATATATAGAAACTGTTATTAAAATTATAAAATATATAATGTAAATAAGTCACTCACACGAATGTAGGCTACAAGTCACTCACACGAATGTAGGCTACAAGTCACTCACACGAATGTAGGCTACAAGTCACTCACACGAATGTAGGCTACAAGTCACTCACACGAATGTAGGCTACAAGTCACTCACACGAATGTAGGCTACAAGTCACTCACACGAATGTAGGCTACAAGTCACTCACACGAATGTAGGCTACAAGTCACTCACACGAATGTAGGCTACAAGTCACTCACACGAATGTAGGCTACAAGTCACTCACACGAATGATGGCTACAAGTCACTCACACGAATGTAGGCTACAAGTCACTCACACGAATGATGGCTACAAGTCACTCACATGGATGAAGGCTACAAGTCACTCACACGAATGTAGGCTACAAGTCACTCACATGGATGAAGGCAGGGTCATCATCGCCTCCCTCCTCCTCCTCATTAAATAACTCCTCCTCCAAGAAGGAGGCTAACAGACCCGTCCTCCCTCTGCGGGTTGCTTTAGAAGGGGACCCATTGGGGGAAGGCTCGGGCCCATCCCCAGCCCCGTGAGTCTCCCCATCCCGCCAGTGACTCCAGAGTCTGTAGCAAACTAGTGAGCCCACACCGACAAAAAGTACCAGACTGCCGGCACGAACTGAAAAAGAGGAGAAAGAAAATCAATTAGGTACCGCCTTTAAGAATTATAACTAATTAGTGAAAAAAATCAAGTACCACCGTTATAAAACAAAGGATGGGAAAATAATAAAGTTATATCTTTATAAATTATTGGATATAAAAGGCAATCATTTAATATATATGTCATAGAATTAACTAGATTTCAAAATGGATTATAATACGTTCATTGAAATAAAAGACAATAGAGTGATTTTTTGTTACAGATTTCAAGATGAAAGACTTTGTTATTCAAGTTTGGAAAAAAAATTGTTGTATACATTTCAAAAATTGCCCCATATTTATCTAATATTGCAACAATAGCAATCAAAAATAATGGAAAGAAATGATGCTTACGTTTAGGTAAAGAGATGAAAGTAACATCTCTGCGTTCAGACTAAACATTTACACTCAAAATAATAAGTAATATTTTGAACAATTAAGCACGAAATAATGTAGTACATATTGAAATATAATGTTAGTTTTGAAATAAAATTCAAACTGCATCACAAGATACAGTTGTCATTTGGTGAATAAACTTCAAATTACTAAATGTGAACCAGTAATGACAATAGGTGATGATGTGTTTAATATTACCTACCATTACATATGTATATAAATACAATGAAAAAGTCCTTCGAATCACCTTGAGTAACCAATTAAATAATCTGACCCTTCCAGTAATTACCATGGTAAATTATTTTAATTGCCTTTTATGGTACCTAATGTAAATAGAGTAGGTAAGGTAAACACTATATTCATAACAAAAAGAATCACGAACAGTGATGATAATCACCACCTGCAGTACACCACACACCACCTGCAGTACACCACACACCACCTGCAGTGCACCACACACCACCTGCAGTACACCACACACCACCTGCAGTACACCACACACCACCTGCAGTGCACCACACACCACCTGCAGTGCACCACACACCACCTGCAGTGCACCACACACCACCTGCAGTGCACCACACACCACCTGCAGTGCACCACACACCACCTGCAGTGCACCACACACCACCTGCAGTGCACCACACACCACCTGCAGTGCACCACACACCACCTGCAGTGCACCACACACCACCTGCAGTGCACCACACACCACCTGCAGTGCACCACACACCACCTGCAGTGCACCACACACCACCTGCAGTGCACCACACACCACCTGCAGTGCACCACACACCACCTGCAGTGCACCACACACCACCTGCAGTGCACCACACACCACCTGCAGTGCACCACACACCACCTGCAGTGCACCACACACCACCTGCAGTGCACCACACACCACCTGCAGTGCACCACACACCACCTGCAGTGCACCACACACCACCTGCAGTGCACCACACACCACCTGCAGTGCACCACACACCACCTGCAGTGCACCACACACCACCTGCAGTACACCACACACCACCTGCAGTGCACCACACACCACCTGCAGTGCACCACACACCACCTGCAGTGCACCACACACCACCTGCAGTGCACCACACACCACCTGCAGTGAACCACACCAACCATCACAACACGTTGTAGTTGGAAGGTCACAACGACGGACCCTACCATCAAACTTGGCACCCGTTGCTATCCTACCAAAAATAGAAGAAAAGGAAAAACCCAGTCCTAAGAAATTACAGGATCAATAACGAGTGTGGAAGAAATAACAAAAAAAAAGAGTGAATGCAGTTAGATGCCAGGGACTGAACTGTAATGGTATGAACATAAGAATGTATGTTAGGTAGCATGAACTGAAGAATATTTGCTATCATCACTGAAGAATATTTGCTATCATCACGGAAGAATATTTGCTATCATCACTGAAGAATATTTGCTATCATCACTGAAGAATATTTCCTATCATCACTGAAGAATATTTGCTATCATCACTGAAGAATATTTGCTATCATCACTGAAGAATATTTGCTATCATCACCAAGAATATTTCCTATCATCACTGAAGAATATTTGCTATCATCACTGAAGAATATTTCCTATCATCACTGAAGAATATTTGCTATCATCACTGAAGAATATTTCCTATCATCACTGAAGAATATTTGCTATCATCACGGAAGAATATTTGCTATCATCACTGAAGAATATTTCCTATCATCACTGAAGAATATTTCCTATCATCACTGAAGAATATTTCCTATCATCACTGAAGAATATTTGCTATCATCACGGAAGAATATTTCCTATCATCACGGAAGAATATTTGCTATCATCACTGAAGAATATTTCCTATCATCACTGAAGAATATTTCCTATCATCACGGAAGAATATTTCCTATCATCACGGAAGAATATTTGCTATCATCACGGAAGAATATTTGCTATCATCACGGAAGAATCTTTGCTATCATCACTGAAGAATATTTGCTATCATCACTGAAGAATATTTGTTATCATCACTGAAGAATATTTGCTATCATCACTAAGAATATTTCCTATCATCACTGAAGAATATTTCCTATCATCACTAAGAATATTTCCTATCACACGTTTCGACCAAAAAAATCCATTTCAAACTGTAAGTTTTAATTTAATAGAGGTTTAGTGTCTGCTTCGGAAACAAAGGCCATAGCGCTGGAAAAAGAAATAATATAAATAAAATAGACATTGAAGAAACGTCGGAGTAAAAAATAAAGAGAAAATTCATAATCCAAATTACAACAGTTCGGGCCCAAGGGATACCACACCTTCTCTTCCATTCACCACAGACAGTTTCCGTATAAAGCCGCTGGGGACAATTACTTACAAAACTTAGTGTACATAATTATACATAATTGGATAAACTGAATGAATGAGCTAGTAAATATCACAGATAAATGTCAATACCGGAAAATATAAGCTAATATTATTAAAATATGTATATTTTAATATTACAAGCTAATATTTTCCTAGAATATATTAATTTCAGAACAGAAAACACTACCTAATTTAACTGAAAAATAGTCAATTAACATGAAGAAATATTTGCAAATATTATCCAAAGTATCCATGTTACCTGCAGTTACCATGGATACCAATTGAAATAACGAGCTAAGGTTCCACAATACATACATTTTAATGGTAATATCTCTGCGATTTTTTTTTTTAATAATAAGCTATTGAAATTTCCATTGGGTATTTGATTCACATATGGTGATTGAAACTTCACCAGTGGAGAATAATGATAAATAAGTTAAAATAATAGAAATTAAACTCTGAAAATCGTTATTGAAGAATATTACTGACAATAAATATCGATAGATATTCAGTAATATTGATGAATATTAGCAAATATCACAGAAGAATATTATTTACTACACTATTTTCAAATGCATACACTAGTTTCTAGTTACTGCATCGTAGCGAATCAGTGACAATGACTCATCACTTTTCACACCAGGCTGTTGTCAAGAGGTATCTATAATCTTATCACTATTATAATTTATTCAACATTATCACCAACATTAGCCTTAGACAAATTTGGTAGCAATGTTAACCCCAAAAACATTGCTACCAGGGTAGTAATTCAGCACAAGATACCACAAAAATGAATACACTAGTGATAGCTACACAACTTGAATAATTGTATAATATTATCTTAATATAAAATATATTTAATTTTTTACTGCATCTAAAATATATTTTCAATATTTGTAGTTGATTTGAGAGAAGACATTGAACATAAATGCACACAAATAACGGAGAAATTGTTTATAGTGTATGCGATAACATTTCGTGTTGTCAGCAGTGAATGCATCAAAATAAACGTAAGCTTGGGAACAGGCGGTGATAATAAATATGTATATTTGTACTGTATGAAGTTATACATAAATATACTTCTTGAAATAATAAAATTAAAATAAAGATAAGTTTACAATTATTTAAATGTGTATACTTATTTGCTGGACTTTTTATTTTACATAGATAAATACTATAAATTATTTTGGAAGATAATTAAAAAACAAGCTAAAAAAAATTGAATTATTATTATGTAAATTTAACAGAATCTAATAATAAAAATTGTATTGAAAAAGAAGTAACGGTATTGGTGCTATAATTAGAATTAAAGTCCACAATGTATACATTTCTATATACATTATTATTAATAAAAATTTAGAATTTCCGTTTATAAAACTCAGTAGATGAAATATATGACAAAGGTAGGAACCAGAACGGGCACGTGTAGAGCGCATACTTCGCCGCCGCTTGTAAATGGCTTTGACTATCCAATATTCCTTGATTTATAATTGCCATTGATCTTTGACCCGCTCGCTCCAAGAATCTAATCAACCAGTTCTTGGATAATGACCAATCGACCCACCAAATTTAAGGCAATTTTTTGTATACTTTAAGATATGCTAATAACAAGATTAGAAATGAATAAAATCCAACCAAAAGATAACCTTCCGCATTTTTAACAAAGTTATTAATACTGTCATACAGGAATGTACTTATAGTTAACAGCAGTGAAGGGCAAAGCACCAACCCTTCACTGTAAAAAAAGTGCACAGTGAAGGGCTAAGCACCAACCCTTCATTGCAAATAAAGTGCACAGTGAAGGGCAAAGCGCCAACCCTTCATTGTAAATAAAGTGCACAGTGAAGGGCAAAGCACCACCCTTCATTGCAAATAAAGTGCACAGTGAAGGGCAAAGCACCCACCCTTAACTGTAAATAAACTGCACTGTGAAGGGTAAAGCACAGCCCTTCACAGCTGAAGGGTATCATCACCCAGTGTTTCACAGTATGACATAGTGTTAGACATGTGTGATTTAATAAGTGATACTAATGATGCATTGCAGCAGGTGTGAGCACTAATGATGCACTGGCAAAGATGTATCTATTAACGGTGTATCTAACTCAGATACTGTAAACACAGATGCTTTTAAGGAAACATTAAATAATTAAACATTGTTAATATACAAGTTACAATGAATCAAATGAAATGACAATAAACTGATAAAGTCAACATAGAGATATATACAGTACCCGGTAAATTGCTCGAAAACAGTTGTTCGAAACACAATTGCTCGAAAACAGTTGTTCGAAACACAATTGCTCGAAAAACAATTTCTCGAAGGTTAAGTTAGTTTTGAAAAAAAGACAATGATACCATAACTGATTTATGTAGTGTTTATATTTTTATGCTATGCTTTTTGTTAAACAATAATGTAAATGAAAAAGATATATATTATATAATAATACATCTTGGTGACCTATAATTTAATTCAATAGTATCATCGATCCCCCCTATTCATCGACACTCTAGTACTAGAGTGATCTAAGTACACGATAAAATATCACCACTGAGATCTAAATATCGATAATGAACTAATTAAGGTTTATTGACTGCATGCTTTATTTCAGTATACCCTACTCCCAATATTGACTTAAACACAAACTTTGCCCTACTATACTAAGTTAAAAAATTAAATAAATTGATAACTTCAAATATCGACTGTGATCATTTTTGACATTTAAAATCTTATCATCACAAAAAAAATCACACGAACAAAAATATTCTCTTGAATAGTTTTTGTGTTGAACATAAAATCTAGAATTACAATCGAATAATATCATGCAGAGAAAACAAAGAGTGTCTATTTTCAAGTAACACATCATTATTGCATTTACTTTATATTATTTCAGTGAATGTAAAAAGGAAATGGTGTGAATTAGCTGAAAATAGAAGGTGATTGTATTCTTTAATTCATTAATTGGGTTACAGGAAAAACAGTTAATTCGTTTTCTCACATATTTAAATAAAACAAAACATTATTCTATAAATCAATCTAATTATAAAATTTGGTAATAATTGTATAATATTATTATAAGTAACAAGATTAACAAACTAAGTAATTAATCATTAAATATGAGTATTGCATATATTTTATCATTAATAAATAAACAAATAGAAAAAATAATTAATAAACTTCAAAATCAAACTTCTAACATATCAATAACTTTAAATAACTATCGATATTCAGTATAACAACACTATGCGTCACATATACGAGTGACGTCACGATTATTGACTGCGTGACGTCATCACTAGCGCTGCAGTCACGACAGTCCAGACTGTTTGGTTTGGAGAGAGAGACAGAGGATCGATAGGAGACTGAGGCACTTTGTTGAGGTCAGAGCATGTCTTTACACTCTAATGAGTAGTGATTAGTGAGAAAAAAACTACGATTTGATGGCTTAACTTCAGTGATTATATAAAATAAATTGGCAATCTTATTTTAAATAAATTTGTAACACTGATGTTAGTCATTGAATAATGATTATTAAACACAGCTGATTGATGAAAATTAAAAGGTAAGTTATGAATAATCGGATGGTTCTACATCTTCGACCATATTTAGAAGAGAATTTTTTTATTATTTTAATTGATGGTGTCAAAGATACCAGTAGATATCATGGATACCAATTACAAAAAAAATGAATTATAATAATAATATTAGTAGATTTTTTTCTGCATGTTCGAAGATGTGGAACCGTTCGATAATTCGTAACTTATCCTAACTAAGTAGGGAATATTTTTTAACATACCTAGCTAAAGAATATCTTATATTAGTCTTCATTGCCCCCTGCGGAGATATACCATATGAATATATTATTATTGTTGTTAGTGTTATTATTATTGCAATGGGGGCTAACGCCTGCTTCATACACTCGGGTCATATCGCGCACTTCCAATAAAAAAATACAAAGGACCTCGAAGTAGAAGTCAGAAAGTAAAATCGCTTCATGAACCAGTCGGTGACAATGCTCATGCATGCAGAAAAACTACTCCGTGAATGCAGGCACTTACCAAGGAATGTGATGAAAAGGGACTCAAGCAGTGAAGCACCAGTGGTTGCACTCACGGATGGAAGAGGAAAATGAAGAGGTGATAGTATATGAAGCCTAAGAATCTACCTAACACAAAAATCTAAAACCTCGTAGTTGAAGAGCATAGCTAACCCTAGCGCTATCCTCTAAAACTGCTTGTAAGGTTAAAAAAATGATAAACATGGTATAAAAGAAAAAGACAAAATTTATTCCAAATAACAACAGTTCTGACCCCTCCCTCTCCATTCACCACAGACAGCTTCAGGATAGACTCCTTTATTTTGTACATTCTCACTGAGTAATATTCATGAGGAGGATCTAGACGTAATATTCATATCTTATCAGATATTTCAATACAATACCTACTGAAGTAATAAGACTGAGTACACAGTTAGCAGAAGAATGTTTTGGTCTTTAAGAGGTTTTATCTAGAGTCTAGACATTGAGTTAAAAACAGTGCTTTATTTTTACGGCATCAGATAGTTGGATAGGTACATATTTACTGCGTTTATTGGTTAAACTTTCGAGCTAGAAACAATGAGTAGCTTTTCGCCATTCATGAGCACTGTATTTTTCTATGATTTATACTTAATCTGTTCTGATTATATATAATAAACGGAAGTACTTAATTATATTTAATTTGTCTAATTAATTTATCTTACGGTAATAAATTAAGAAATGTCCCACCTGCGCATTTATATTTGTTTACTTCTTACTTATGTCGGAACTATAAACCCATTAAAAAATTCTTATAGATAACTATTTTAATAAAAAAAATCATATTTTTCAAGTTTTCAAAGATATTTAAATAAATTATATGTACAGTATATAATTTCAATGACCTAAACAGGTGGGTGTTCCAAACACCAGTGCAATAATATTTTAAGATTGTCAAATAAATTATGAATACCAAAACAAGGATATCGTCTAAAATATGCATCATTCAATTCACATGATGGGTAACTATTTTCACTTGAATTCTATTCAGGTGAGAATGTGATTCTCTAATGTTATCTTGTGATCCCATTTCAAGCAAGGCTATCATTTTCTCAAAGTGAGGCAGGCACTCAATCGTACCTCGTGTAAATGTTATGAGAGAGGCCTGCAGGTTTATTAATAGAAACGGTCACAAGAGGCAAACCTGCCTAATTATCAGGGTTGGATCTGTGGACCTAATCAACATATTTAAACATTAAATGAAGTAATTAGCACTCACTACGCTAACTGTTTGAATGATGTAAGGGTGTATTTTAACAGATGTGGTCAGAAGATAACACAGAGGCTATGAGATACATGGCCCATAGCCAAACTTAACACTGTGTCTGGTAGCTTGGTGCCCATTGTCTAGTAATGGTTCACAGATTTCATCTACAACTATAGATATTATCAGTATAAGAGAAGAAACAGTAAACAGAATTTATAACAGATGAGATAGTCTGTTGAAACGTATTTTGTACAGGGTGGGGCGTAAGTTTGGAAGCAAATGAAAGTGCATATTATAATCCAACGAAAAATATATTTAATAATTTACAGTTATGTATTATTACATAAGGGTTTTAAGAATTCAAAAATCATAAATTTATTCAAAATGTCCCCCTTGTTTTTAATAACAGCCTCAAATCTCCTCCGAACTCCTATTACTGCCGCACGTAACTGTTCTTGGGAAATTTCCTTCCAAGATCTCTGGAGCGAACGCTTTAAATCATCCACACTGCGATGGAATTTACCACAGGCCTATGATTCAAGAATGGACCATACCGAAAAGTCCATAGGATTAACATCTGGGGAGCAGGGAGGCCACATTTCTTTGGACCAAAACCGTGGAAGATGGTCATGGCACCAGTTTTGAGTGACATTTGCCGTATGTGAAGTCGCGCCGTCTTGCTGAAATGTCCATAGAGTGTCAATACCGAAGTTGATCCTTAGCTGACTCCAACATTGACGTCAAAATATTCTCAATATAACATTTAGCATTGTTTTGGCGCCTTGTTCCACAAAAATTAAAGGAGATCTCCAAGTTTCTGAAACGGCGGCCCAGACCATTACTGAAGCAGGTTTCATGGTTCTGTGGACAGTTTTTGGTTGTATGGGATGTCTTTTGCACTTTTACCAATTATTCTGTCATTCCTCCGGTTGTGAGCCATTTCCACTGTGAAATTTTTTCGTCAGACCAAACAATTTAACCAGGCCGTGCCAGACTTCAATTCTCTCAGAAGTGCTTTGCTTCTCTCCAATCTCTTTTTCTTTACAGCTTCTGACAGAGTCTGTCTCTTTTGGAGGTTGAAAGAAGACATCTTTAGGTCTTCTTTGACAACTCTTCTCATTGTTCTGGGACTCACATTAGCTGTTTTGCTAACAATCGTATTGACCTTTTCGGGTTCCTCCTGATCTTCTCTCGGGCACATTTTATCAGTTGTTTGGTGCGTTGTGAGCGTGGTCTACCACTTCTTGGACGATCAGTCAAGTCTCCTCTCTCATTAAAACGCTTCACACACTTCCAAACAGTCGATCTCACTATTGAGAGAGTCTTTGAAATGACGGAATCTGACTTCCCGGCACGGTGTAGAGCAATAATGGCTTCTCTTTTGTCTGACATTTTTGAATTGACTAAATTTTTGTAAAAAATTAAACACTGCCACGTCATAATGTAGTGTCTCTACTATAGTTCAACCCTATCACCTACTTAGGAACTTATTTTTAAGAATTATATTAATGTTTGAAAAATTGCTTCCAAACTTACGCCCCACCCTGTAAAACAGAAGAAAATGAGGGAAAACATAACAGAAAGGGGAAAATTATTTTACTTATTTAGGGCTTATAGGCAAGCTTTGCAAAAATAAACAACTGTAAAATAGAATAAATAGGACAAATAATATAAACGAACTGCTAAAAATATCAAAAAACGGTGATAAATGTAAAACAGACAGTAAAAAAGGTAAACAGACAGTAAAAAAGGGTAAACAGACAGTAAAAAATGTAAAACAGACAGTAAAAAATGTAAACAGACAGTAAAAAATGTAAACAGACAGTAAAAAATGTAAACAGACAGTAAAAAAGGTAAACAGACAGTAAAAAATGTAAACAGACAGTAAAAAATGTAAACAGACAGTAAAAAAGGTAAACAGACAGTAAAAAAGGTAAACAGACAGTAAAAAAGGTAAACAGACAGTAAAAAAAGGTAAACAGACAGTAAAAAAGGTAAACAGACAGTAAAAAAGGTAAACAGACAGTAAAAAAGGTAAACATAGTAAAAAAGGTAAACAGACAGTAAAAAAGGTAAACAGACAGTAAAAAAGGTAAACATAGTAAAAAAGGTAAACAGACAGTAAAAAAGGTAAACAGACAGTAAAAAGGTAAACAGACAGTAAAAAGGTAAACAGACAGTAAAAAAGGTAAACAGACAGTAAAAAAGGTAAACAGACAGTAAAAAGGTAAACAGACAGTAGAAAATGTAAACAAACAGTAATAAATGTAAACAAACGGTGAAAATGTAAACAAACAGTGAAAATGTAAACAAACAGTGAAAATGTAAACAAACGGTGAAAATGTAAACAAACGGTGAAAATGTAAACAAACAGTGAAAATGTAAACAAACAGTGAAAATGTAAACAAACGGTGAAAATGTAAACAAACAGTGAAAATGTAAACAAACGGTGAAAATGTAAACAAACGGTGAAAATGTAAACAAACAGTGAAAATGTAAACAAACAGTGAAAATGTAAACAAACAGTGAAAATGTAAACAAACGGTGAAAATATGAACAAAGTTACAAACTGTTAAGTATAAATAAACAGTGAGAACAGTAACAAATAGTAATTAATGCAATTCAAACGCGAAGCGTGTTTCCTCAGTAATATTTCCTCACTGTTGGGCCTAGTTAAATTTAAATGGTTAAACCGTGTAAAACAGAACTATGGAGACACAAACAATCATCTTAGTAGCTATGGGGTTTAAAGCAGATGTGGTGGGTCACAACAGTCATGTACAGGAGTAACAGTACAGTCACTTGCACTTAGCAACATTGCTGCAGATAGAACTGGTCTGAAGTATTGGACCCTTTTTTCGATTCACGTAGTTATTACTTTAGTATTTTGAATAGTTATTAACCTAATAAATAACATCAAATGGATGTAATATATCGTAAAATGAGCATTGTTCTAAAATTTTAGACGAACGCTATTGTACATGTGTTATAGTCATATTTAATGCATTGTATGTATTATATAGGGAAAATGACTATATTTTATAAAAAAAATATGTTTTAAGAGACAATCCAAACACTTGATACCACCCTTTTCAGTATATCTTTAATAAGGAGCTTTTTCCAGGAATATCTTAAAGGTTACTAACCGAAAGAAAGTATCCAAAGTCTATAAATAAGGCTGATGTTATGCCTTGATAGTGACCTCTGAGAAGCACATTGCTTGTCTGGGAAATAACGGTGATAACGCGACTGCAAATAAACAGCAGTGCAGATTCTGTTGCTCAAAACCACAACTACACAATACTTATGTTCTGTACACACTATCAAACAGTTTGCCAACAAACTCATCAAACATAAACAATACTAGCTACCTATCAAACAAATTCAATGTACGCTTTCATGGTAAATTGTTTGACAAACGTTAGTTGTGATATTTATGCATAGACAATTAATTATGGGTATTGTATTTATATTAGTCAAGACATTACTCCTATAAAGGATTGTATGTCAGAAAATTTATAAATAATTAATTCCATAGTAAATCATACTGTAACTTTCGATCCTACGATTTGAAAAACAATTTTAAAAAATGTTGGATATCTTCAAACTCTGTTTTAGTGTAAGACAAGGCTATAAACGAACACATTTTAACCAGTTAGAAATACTGTTTGACAGTGTGTACGGAGACATTGGTGAAACTATAGATATTGACTAATATCACATTGATAACAAAATGAAGCATGAACATTTTAATCTTCAAATAGCATGATCTGTCATGCTTCTTATCTGTTTACTGTATAGGATGGCACACTGATCAATGGTGTGGATGACATGCTAGCATGTAAAGAAAATAGCGAATAACCTTATAGAAAAAGGAATAAAGAAAACTGAATTCTGTATTAGAGTCTATAGATTACTGCTGAATACAAACTGTATAGGGTCAGTCACGAATTATTGAACATTTCCTATTTTCGATCACCATAAGAAAATATATAATTCATAATATTAACTAGTTATTTCAATTGTTATTCATGATACCTGCAGTATTATGAATAATAATTGAAAATAACTAGTTAAAATGTTAATTTATTTATATAATCGATAACATATGGAACTGTGTGATAATTCATAAGATACCCAAACTCATTAAACTTCATATCAAGAGCTTTACTCAGTATGAAATACAAATATGACAGCTCACTATAACTCATATACTATGTTTTATAGTCTATTTATATCTAATGTGTATAAGAACATACAGTACCTAGCTAGATACTAGTTACCAACTGATAACATCGTTAAAGAAAAGCTAGCTACTTATTTCAATTAATTTGATAATAACCATGCAGAAATTACATCAGATATGTACATTAAAAAGCTAGTTTGCTGAATAATGGAGGAGAAAATAGTCAAACCCTAATTTTAGCTACAGTGAACATATTATTTCATACATTATTCAAAGATTGAAATTCAGATCTTAAGACTTCCATCTTTTAAAATCTATGAATTTATTTACAAAAGAAAATATTTTAATAATTTCAATTGAAGAATGGAGGGAGTTTTTAATGAAGTTACCACAAATTATATAAAATGTTATTGAAATTTCTTCCAGATGAAAAATATTTAAAAAGTTAAATGTTTTTAACTTAAAGGATTAGAGCAACTAAAATAAACATTTGTGTAGCAAGATGTTCCTTCTCATGTATGAAGCCAAAAAAAACAATAAGGGCTGACCATATATGGAATAAATGAATCATTATTTTATTTTAGTAATGACATTTTTTTTTTTCTCAGAATAATTACAAGTAGAGTTATCAGAATAATTACAAGTAGAGTTAATAGAGCTATTACAAGTAGAGTAATTAGTTTAAGTACAAACCTTGTGAGAGAAAGCAGGCATAGTGTTGTCCAATCTCCAGCAGTTGGAAGAAGGTAGACTGAGTGAGAGTGACAATGTCACTGCCAGATGGCGCTGTACATCCAAAAGCAGCAAAAGGATCACTGGGAAAGATGGAAGAGCATCTCTCACCTCTCGAAGATAAGGAAAACAAAAGAGTTGTGAACTGAGGGTCTGTGCTGTAGTAGATCATGGCAGAACCTTTGGACAGGATCTCACCAGCCTTTGACGCAGATGATATCACATCCTTGGATGCCTTTGATACGATGGAGGTGGTGGAGAGGCATGAGCTCGCTAGAGTTAGGTAGATGCTTTTGCTGTTCTTTGTCCCACCAAACGTTCGAGTTGATGGTCTCTCTAGGTACTCCCCAATGGTCATGAAGAAGAGAATCAATCGCACTCAGCACAGACATAAAGGTCTAAGGGAAGAGTCTCGCTAGTACAACAATTCACATTTCCCACCAAACACACAAATTCTAACAGTCGGCTATTTCTCTAACTGCACTGAACACTAACTTGAGTTCTTACAAAGAATGAAAAAGAAACTAGAGGTACAAGATAAAGGCACCAGTCACTACGGGTACCAGAACATGCTAGTCCTGATACATCGAGCATTGCTCACCACTGCTCGAAGCAATATCACATAGTCACACTTAACACTAGCATTAAAAGAGAGTCATTATGTATGTACATGAATTTAGTTAGTGAAGATCTGAAATATAGAAGGAATTAGAAATTATTAGATAGCTACATGAAGATGGAAGTAGCTATAAACTTAACAGGGTAATATGTATGTACTATGTAATATAATTAGCTAATCTGTTAATAGAAATATTAAATCATTTTAGTTTTATCCTATGTTGCAAATTGCAATGATTATTTTGGAAAAATTGGTGACATATGAAAGATTATGAGAATTTATTGATCTCAGAGCTAATTAACACAAAATTGCATCTGCTACAGTCTTGCAGTTTAACTACAGAGAAATTCTCTCCTCAAAAAATATTGGAAGTTAGAGATCCAATTAGGTACTATACAGATTGTGTAACATAAATACATAACTATAAATACAATTATAACTGAATGATTCATTATGATTGAATCAAGATCATAAAACTACCTCAGTTTTGCCGGATTAATATTGATTAATATTTTAGTTAAAATCTAAAATACATCATATAAGTAAAATAATAATGAATACAAATTTGAAGTAGCTATTAATAAATAATGGAAGTCTAAAATTGTAAATTGCCCACCTTGGCATTTGGCAAGGAAATTAAATTAATGTTCATGTCTTGTGCTCTTCAATTAATTGCTATAGCTATTGCCTATTGCATGAAATATCCATCAATTCTGGGCAATTTTCATTCAAGTATGTTATAGATATTAGATACCTAGCTTATATTGAGGCACTATTAATTTAGGCTCTGATCTCTGACACTGGCAGAGCATTTAAAATTTTAGCAGGCACTGTCAAGCAGAAATTTCTGCCTTTCCCTTTCTCCTGCTTTCTGTTTCTGGCTTTTGCAGCTGCCACTGCCAGTAGTCATTGACACTCAGTCACACTCTGACTCACAGAAAATATGCAGAATACTATGGGACATTTTCAACATTTCCTGTGTGAACAATCTTTAATTCCTTCCTATATTTAAATTTACTTTACTGAGAACATCTGAACATGAAGAAAATGAGTATTCATTGGGAACCAATTTACCGGTTTCTACAGTCTGGACTCATTCATTGTCAGTTTGAAAACATCTTATGTAACCTAGGTAGGTATAGATAGGTACTTCAAATAAGTAAATAGGCATAATTTTTTATCTAGAGAACTGTTTAGACATTACCAACGTAAATAAAAATGTAACACAAGTAAGCTGTAAGAAATCACATAAAATAATAATAAAAACAAGTATGAACGATTTAAAAAAATGGGCGGCTCCACATCCCAATTCCCAGTCACCGTGAGATTTCATTTATCAGTCTAAAGATGCATTGTCTTCTATTATAAAACCAATTGCATTGTATGCCTTACGTTCATGCAATTACACAACTGCTTAAATTAAGTTGGTACCTTTTCCTATCAAATCACCACGGTACATCTCTTTTCACCACAATATAAACACAGAGCACAAGCACAGCTCACCTCACTCGACTGCGTCGTCTGCAACACTGAAAATAATGACGTCAATTTCAATATAAACAAACATGAATCTTTCAGGTTTATTTTTTTCCAAAATGTTATCACGATTACCACCTATATATACAACAGAAAATAAAACAAGTGATAATAATTTTTTTTTGGTTTTATTTAAATTAGGAGAGAATTTCTATCAAAACAATAGGAGCCAAACATGTGCAAAATCGCAAATAAGTGGATACTATTTTTTCCCATGCATTCAAATTGAAACTGAATTCACAATAAATATTTAGAGCAAAATTATGCAATTATGCTGAACATCTTACTTCATATTTTCAAATGTCTTTCTCTATTCGAACTTCACACTCGGTTAAAGGTCAAAGGTGACGAAAGATTTTAAGTAGCGATATCTTGAAAGTTTATTCGACGAACTTCTTAAAAATGAAATTTGACTTCAAACTATTCTTAAAACTATTGTCTGTCTTTCAATGTTTTATTATATTTTATAAACAGAATACTAATAATCTTTCCTACTAAATAATAGCAATTATTCAAGCATTACGTAACAAGCCACAACCAGTTCATAATACCCAGGAAGACTGTCCAATTATTCACAAAAATTTGCATTGATTAATTGTTTTTGATTGTTAAACCAATTTCAAAATGTGTATTGCTTTCAGCCAATTAAACTACTGTTCTAAATTAAATAGGTATATTTCAATATCAAATCACCGAGACACATCTCTTTTAAACACAATATAGCTAAATACAAAGAACATACTCAGATTAAATAACAATATTAGGTTATGCTTCAAGTTTAAATTGTCTTGTTATTTTCACAGCAGAATTTGTTTGGTTTCAACAAAGAAAGTAGAGCAGGAATATTTTTCCTAACTCTGGCAACACAATTCGGTCGGTTGGTAGTACAGCTTTACCGGGCAAAGTGACGCTTGGCCGTGACCTAGAAAATAACTACACCCTCACTTTTGGAACTATGCTTCGAGGGATGATTGCAGGAATCTTTATTGCCAATAAAAAAATTCTACTGCAAATTTACAAATTCTTTCATTGATGTAAATTTACTCTGATTTAACTAAAAGCAATTATATAGCCAATTTTTTTCTTAACATACTTGCTTATTTTGCCATAGAAATTTTATTAATTTGATCACGTGGGTTCTATCACAAGATGTTAACTGATCACGTGGGATTTATAAAAAGTGTTAACTGTTCACGTGGGATTTATATAACAAAATATTAACTGATCATGTGGTTTCTATCAGTGATTGTTAAGTGACTTAAGTCCCTTTATACCATACTTAAAAATTCAGTCGAAAATATTCATAAAACATACTGTGAAACATACCTATACAGTATGTATTAAAAAATATTAGATAGGTAAAACTTTCAATTGAAAGGTAAAAACTTTTCATTGAAAGGTAAAACTTTTAATTGAAAGGTAAGAACTTTGCATTGAAAGGTAAAACTTTTCATTGAAAGTTAGAGCTTTTCATAGAAAGGTAAAACTTTTCATTGACAGGTAAAACTTTTAATTGAAAGGTAAGAACTTTGCATTGAAAGGTAAAACTTTGCATTGAAAGGTAGAACTTTTCATTGAAAGGTAAAACTTTTCATTGAAGGTAAAACTTTTCATTGAAAGTTAGAACTTTTCATTGAAAGGTAAAACTTTTCATTGAAAGGAAAAAATTTTCATTGAAAGGTAAAACTTTTCATTAAAAGGAAAAAATTTTCATTGAAAGGTAAAACTTTTCATTGAAAGGTAAAAATTTTCATTAAAAGGAAAAAATTTTCATTGAAATGTAAAACTGTTCATTGAAAGGTAAAACTTTTCATTGAAAAGTAAAACTTTTCATTGAAAGTTAGAACTTTTCATTGAAAGGTAAAACTTTTCATTGAAAGTTAGAACTTTTCATTGAAAGTTAGAACTTTTCATTGAAAGGTAAAAACTTTTCATTGAAAGCTAAAAAAATTAAAAAAATTTCATTGAAAGGTGAGAAAAATTTAATTGAAAGGGAAAACTTTAAATAAAATCACATTAAGTGAGCGAGTCTTTAATTTAATTCAAATATTGAATATCTAATTAGTAATTAAAATGTTTCACAATTCTTGACACCTGCAAAACAAATGTTATCTTAGAAGCTATTTGTCACGTTCAAGCGTTTGCGATAGTGTATAATTTAGTAAATACAGGCATCCCCCGCTTTAATTACCAAATCACAACTCAGTTCAATTACCAATCGTTAACTAAAGCGAGGTAAAGTAACAAGAAACTTATAATTGTCACTCCTTATGATATATCTCATTTTCTATGAGTCTAATCTAAGTACAACATAAGTCTATTAAGAAACAGTGTTTGTGACTGTGATGAAAGTTTACAATTATTAATTTTCAATTTATTAATGGTTTTAAAATCTAACCATAGCTTAACTCTCATTCAGTATAGGTGAGTAATTAATAGATACTTAGATTTTTATAATCATTGTGTTACATTGAACAAACAGCAATTTTATGCTCTGTGAAATATTTTTGGAAGAAGGGTACCTACTAAGTTTCAAGTTATTGGTACATTCTACATTTTCGGACACGTACGAAAAGAAAATATAATAATTATAATTGTACCAATTGAAATAAAAGTTAAATAATGATTATTGTATAGAGATTTTAACGTGTTCGAAAATGTGGAATTGTGCGATAACACGGAACTTACCCTTAAAGTGGGACATGTTCAATTTCAGAACCAATTGCTTCTAATAACCTCATCTGGATTATTATTTTGATGTTTTTCAGTTACCGTGAAATAATCACAAAAAATTGTCTCCCTTTTCTATGTCTACGAACGGTTCTTATTTCGAGACGTGACTCGAAATAAGAACCTCTGTTATTAAAGTGAGTTGTACCTAAAGTGAGGCCTCCCTGTATCCTGTATACAAATATATTAAAATTGTTATTTGAGACGAACAATTTAATATATTGAAGAATACAATTTTTAACTATCGTGAGGACTAAGCTAAGTGTTCATGAAAATTCTAATTTGTATTTAGATATAGTACCTTTGATTCCATATAACACTTATATTGGACAATAATGAAAAATAAACATATATAAATAAGCAACTAAAAACTAGAATATTATCATAATTTCCTAGAATTCCATAGCAATATGCACACTATATATACTTTAATATTTCAAATCTTTAATAATTTATGTAAACTTTATCTGAGCTAGTACCTGTGTAGAGGTTAGAATAAATTTAATATTAATTTATTTATAGCTACATATAAGCAGAATAAATTATTCTGGTTCAATAAATTAAAATTGACCTCTAAAAACGATTACCTTTACTAACTACATTTTTTTATTAACCAATTTTAGAAATTTTATAATACATGTTTTCATGGGTGTCCGGAAATTTCGGTCTGGAAAATTTGGTCTCGGAATTTTAAATATCCTCTCAACATGAATGGCCGTTATGTAGTTCGTTTTATCCGCTAGTTTGTTGTTCTGCACACTTTATGATTGTTTAATGACCTGGCAGGGGGGTTCGGGGGGTGGAAGACCCCCTGATGCATCTACATAATTGAAAGGGTTCATTTGTACCTCAGACTTAAATTTCCGAGACCGAATTTTTTATCTCAGAAATTGTCAAAATTACTTATATTATAACGGTAAGTGATTTAATACGTTTTCAATAAATACACTACACATTCTATAGTATCCATAATTTCAAGTTTTTATATAATTGTTCTTTAATAAAATCGTTATAAAATGGGACCGAATTTTTCGAGACCGGGTTCTCTGCGACCGAATTTTTCCAGAACCGTTTTAATGATATTATCATATTGCCATTCGTTTTCTTTAATGAGTGTTATTACTAGTAAAAATAATCCAATTGAAAGATTTTTAATAATACTACAGTATAATAATTCCTGTATAATAAAATCATACTTAGTGAATGCAGAGTCATGAGTAAGGAAGTAGCCTGTATAGTGAATGAATCTTCTTTAGTCTGGCATGAATAGCCATTAATATTAGAAAACTAATGTCCATTTCATGACAGACTAAAGAAAATTTGTTCACTATACAAGCTATTTCCTTCATTCATTATAGTGGTGTTCTACTGTATCATTATTTGTGTAAATAATTAAACTATCCACGTACACTTCTGGTTCGTGCATGCCCAAATATTTAGATTATCGTACTGCCTGAATTATGACAATAAAACGTACTGCCTGAATAATGACAATAAAACTTACTGCCTGAATAATGACAATAAAACTTACTGCCTGAATAATGACAATAAAACGTACTGCCTGAATAATGACGATAAAACTTACTGCCTAAATAATGACAATAAAACTTACTGCCTGAATAATGACGATAAAACTTACTGCCTAAATAATGACAATAAAACTTACTGCCTGAATAATGACAATAAAACTTACTGCCTGAATAATGACAATAAAACGTACTGCCTGAATAATGACAATAAAACTTACTGCCTGAATAATGACAATAAAACGTACTGCCTGAATAATGACAATAAAACGTACTGCCTGAATAATGGCAATAAAACTTACTGCCTGAATAATGACAATAAAACGTACTGCCTGAATAATGACAATAAAACGTACTGCCTGAAAATGGCAATAAAACTTACTGCCTGAATAATGACAATAAAACTTACTGCCTGAATAATGACAATAAAACTTACTGCCTGAATAATGACAATAAAACTTACTGATTGAATAATGACAATAAAACTTACTGCCTGAATAATGACAATAAAACGTACTGCCTGAATAATGACAATAAAACGTACTGCCTGAATAATGGCAATAAAACTTACTGCCTGAATAATGACAATAAAACGTACTGCCTGAATAATGACAATAAAACGTACTGCCTGAATAATGGCAATAAAACTTACTGCCTGAATAATGACAATAAAACTTACTGCCTGAATAACGACAATAAAACTTACTGCCTGAATAATGACAATAAAACTTACTGCCTGAATAATGACAATAAAACTTACTGCCTGAATAATGACAATGAAACTTACTGCATGAATAACGACAATAAAACTTACTGCCTGAATAATGACAATAAAACTTACTGCATGAATAATGACAATAAAACTTACTGCATGAATAACGACAATAAAACTTACTGCCTGAATAATGACAATAAAACTTACTGCCTGAATAATGACAATAAAACTTACTGCATGAATAATGACAATTAAACTTACTGCATGAATAACGACAATAAAACTTACTGCCTGAATAATGACAATAAAACTTACTGCCTGAATAATGACAATAAAACTTACTGCCTGAATAATGACAATAAAACTTACTGCATGAATAACGACAATAAAACTTACTGCCTGATTAATGACAATAAAACTTACTGCCTGAATAATGACAATAAAACTTACTGCATGAATAATGACAATAAAACTTACTGCATGAATAATGACAATAAAACTTACTGCATGAATAACGACAATAAAACTTACTGCCTGAATAATGACAATAAAACTTACTGCATGAATAATGACAATAAAACTTACTGCATGAATAATGACAATAAAACTTACTGCCTGAATAATGACAATAAAACTTACTGCATGAATAACGACAATAAAACTTACTGCCTGAATAATGACAATAAAACTTACTGCCTGAATAACGACAATAAAACTTACTGCCTGAATAATGACAATAAAACTTACTGCCTGAATAATGACAATAAAACTTACTGCATGAATAATGACAATAAAACTTACTGCATGAATAATGACAATAAAACTTACTGCATGAATAACGACAATAAAACTTACTGCCTGAATAACGACAATAAAACTTACTGCCTGAATAATGACAATAAAACTTACTGCCTGAATAATGACAATAAAACTTACTGCCTGAATAATGACAATAAAACTTACTGCATGAATAATGACAATAAAACTTACTGCATGAATAATGACAATAAAACTTACTGCATGAATAATGACAATAAAACTTACTGCCTGAATAATGACAACAAAACTTACTGCATGAATAACGACAATAAAACTTACTGCCTGAATAATGACAATAAAACTTACTGCCTGAATAACGACAATAAAACTTACTGCCTGAATAATGACAATAAAACTTACTGCCTGAATAATGACAATAAAACTTACTGCATGAATAATGACAATAAAACTTACTGCATGAATAATGACAATAAAACTTACTGCATGAATAATGACAATAAAACTTACTGCATGAATAACGACAATAAAACTTACTGCATGAATAATGACAATAAAACTTACTGCCTGAATAATGACAATAAAACTTACTGCATGAATAATGACAATAGTATTACGGCATTCAGTATATTGACGCATAACAGTTTTTATGTTAAAGACTTCATTTTGGTCATATCAAAACACACACATAATCTCTATAATATAATACGCTAGATTTTATTTTAAATAAATAAAAAAATAAAATTTGCATTAATCGAATCTAAAAAATGTCTACAATATGAAAAAATGGTCTACAAAAATGACCGTGTTAACCGTTTTCCGAAATTCAAAGTGATATTTGAGATATGACGAAAATTAGAAAATAAAAAATAAAATTCTACGCTGCTTATCATTTTTTCTCACGAAAATAAATGACATATTTTTCACGATTGAAAATATAATAATTAATTTTAATATTGATTTCGACGGGAGGGAATATGAATAAATATTCAAAATAAATGATATTTAAAATATTTATAATCAAATTATGTCGAATTTTACATAATTATATTAATTGATTTAAATAAATTGAATGTCAGCTGCTACCTAGGTATATATGTGGATTTTATTTCTTCTATTTCAAGCATCGAACTGATCGATGTAGCTAATTGTTTTAATTTTTCATAATGTGATTATTTGAATAATATTTGTAATTTGTAGTTATTTATACAGTTATCTTATATAATAATCTATGATCTATACGACAGTAGACAAATTGATGACGTCACGGGACGGAAAGTTACTCTTTACTGGTACCTAATTCTTATAAAGTGAATTGGTAAATGGGACGTGTAATGTGTATGAACAAACACAATAAGTAATGTACTTTTTATATTAATATTAAAAAAATAGATAATGATATATGCGCGTTACCGTGCATTTTGCACGGGTAACCACTAGTATATTATATATATTTATTTAAATTTGTGTACACAGATAAAACCAACCATATTATTGTTGTCTACCATAACAAATATCAACATTTTCTATGAATTTCAAAAGTTTCTTCTAGTTTTAACTAAGATCGGTAACTATTCTAATTTTTCTGCGCGTCAAAAGGGCATCCGTGAATACTTCATATGTACATGGTTTTTTGTCAACATAAAATATATTGAGGTAAAAATATTGTATTTATAAATAATAAATACAATTGATTTCATATTATTTAAAAAATTAAATTCTATAACACTGTCACTCAGTAATAAATTTTCAATATAACATAATATGACAATTCAATTTCATTCATTCATTTAATTAAAAATAATTAAATTATAGAACTACACTATTAATTCGAAAGGCATTCACCAATTACTTTAATTTATGGCAGGGGAAAAATAATTATAGATATATGAAACATTAAAAGAAATTATATACTCAAGTGAAATATTTTTAATTCAATAGTAACTATGCCAGATATAAAGTATATATGATAAAGAAATAACAATAATTTATGCCCCTAATTATTAATAACTTGCATCGCGTGAGAGTATATATTTTATTGAGGATATTCCACCACTATATCCAAATAAAGTTAAACTATCGACTTTTAAATATATATTGGAATATTATAAAAGTAGTAGGTACATAGCTTAATCAAATCAAAATTTATATATTAATACGATGGTTATAATAAAGGAGTTATTTATTTTAAAAAACATGTACCTTATTCGAATAACTTAATATAGGTAGGAATAAAAACTATAAAAAAATTGTGATATTATATTTCGAAAAAAATAATAACCAATTCATGCAGAAAAACTATTTTAATGTTAGGGTGTAATCCAAAAATAGTAAAATAGACCATAATGGCATTGGCCAAATAACCATACTTACATAAGGTTAATAGACCATATAGCTAAGTAGACCATATTATCCATATAGCTAAATAGATCATATTATCATATAGCTAAGTAGACCATATAGCTAAATAGACCATATAGTATATACTTATACACTGTACCACTTGGCACCTTCTCAACAGTGCTTGAAATAACATGTGCTGAACATGATTATTTAATAATACTTTAGCCTAAATGTTTTGTTAATTAAGTGCTTTAAATGTTCACTGAGAGTTTATTGAGAATGAAAGCTTTACAAATTGATGTAACCATTAATTATCCTCCCTGTAAATGTTTGTATTATTTTGTTTGTTTACTCGCATTTGGTTGCAATTTAAACAATTAAAATTTATGATCAAGGAGTTTATGAGTATATTATTAGTTAGAATCACAATCTCAATTATTTTCATATATAGTATTAATACATATGCTATATATATTTAAAATATCTAAATATAAATTGGCAATTTTATATTAATTTTTTTTACTCACATTCTATCGTTTAATTCTTTATTCAATTTTTTCCATAGGATTTAATTTAGTTAATTTCATGAGATTTAGTTAAATCTATTAAAAAAATATTGATTATTTAAAAATCTATAATTAAAAGATATAATTTTGTATGCTAAAAATCATGTGCTAAACTCCCACGTAAGTTCACACAGCATGTATAATCAGAATACAAATTTTCGATTATTGGTTGAGTAGATTGTTTATTTACGTTAATTCAACAAAAGGAATGCTTATCTTATTTATTCAGCAAAGGGTCATTAATTCAACGACCTTCTACTTTTTATTGTTTCACAAGAAATGAAGGATATGTAACTCCATCAAATACCCATCTTGTTATAAGGAGAAATGGATACTTGTATTGTGGTAAGTACTGTGTTATCGGACGGTTCCACATTTTCGACCTAAAAACTAAATAATTTGACACTCTACTTGCTATATTAATTGGTTTATATGATACCTGTTAAAATAACAAGTTAAAATATCAAATTAAAGTCTTTTCTTCTACCGTCCGATAATTTCCCTTCATTATTCACTGACTTATAGTCATTAAAAATGAAACTTTTTGTAAGTTTTATTCAGAATTTTTAGTAGGGGGCTAAAGATTTAAAAAAAAATTGGTAAAATTTGCAAAAACAGAAAAACGATCCCCTAGCTAAATGCAATGCATTCTGCAATTTATATTCAATGATTAGGCATCAGTAAAAGTATCGGGAAAAAAAGAATAAAAGAATAATTGAAAATAGAATTAAAAACCCTATAATTAATCACACTATTGATTTACTCAAAGGACAAGCTATTAATGAAAATTTATAATAGATACATATTTTCTACAGATTTAGTGAAAATGATTATGAAATTTATGTTATATACAGTAAAAGTAAATCAAAACAAATTTTTGCATATGTAATTATATATATTGAATATTTATAGTGTGTCCAGAAAAAATGTATCCACTGCCTTCATTCTACCTTAGTATTCTACATATTAACCATTCTACGATAATATGCAAAATATATTGGTACTAATATACGTAGATTAGTAATTAATAAATTATGCATAGTAATATTTATATTCAATGGCAGTGGATATATTATTTGTGGACACACTGTAGAGTATAACTCTTTTATAATGAAGTCCTGTATAGTGAACTATATACTGATCAGTCCTTAGTAATGAAGTACCCTGTATGATGATTCAATAAATATATTCTATTTAGTCTGCCATAAAGAAGACTATTAGTTTTTATATGCATCTATGGACTCCTATTCAGGGTGGCGCAAAATAAAGGAAACCCATTTTCATAATTAGTTTATTTTACAAACTATCAAAGCTAGAATTTTTTTTAAAACAGAGTTTTATTTGTTCACTTTTTTTTGCATCTATCTTGATAATCTATAAAGAGTTACGACAAAAATTGACCATCCTGCTGCGAATTAAAAAAAGGTACCTAAAAATAGTTTGCGCGAGCACGAAATATGCAAAAAAGTTTCATAATAGGAATAATTTATTTCCATATGGTAGTAGTACAAATTTCAATCCTATAATTTTTCATTCAATTAACGTTTTTGTTATTGACTCTTTCATTCGTGGAAATACATCTTCATCACCAATCACGATATCTTCTACAAAATGTGCATTTTTTGCAGAGACCATTTTGCAAAATTTAGACGGTGCGGTAAATCAGTTCTAATTAAGAGTTCGAGCCTAACATGCTTCTCGAACGGATGATATCTCAAATCGTGTTTAACAATTTAGTGAAATGTGTCTTAAGTGATATCTTATTCTCACCATCTGATTTATATTTTTGTGTTCTCAATAAGCTGTTCATGAAAAAGATTATTGTTTCCATGTGTCTTTTCTCCTGCGACATGATCACATTTTGTTCAAATTTAAAGTGGTTTCTTCAGTTTTGAACTTATTAACATTTGTCAATGTAGTTTTACAGTTGGTGGAAATCTTTCCGGAAAGCAATGTTCAAAATGAGGTTGAACCTGCGTAATTTAAAGAAAATTGTCACAACAAAAACTCTGTTCTTTTGAAAGCTGCATTTTGAGGGTATCGAATAGGATATAAAAATTAATGGCGAGATGATTTTATGAAGATATAAATTTTACCTTCAAAAAACAACTTTCAAATGGTATTAATTGTTTTATTTTCTCTTATTTGTTACAAAAAATAGTGGAATTTAATGTTTTTACATCCATATAAAATGAAGTATACCTCTTATGATTTTTTTCATATATTTCGTGCTCGTGCAAGCCATTTCTAGGTACCTATTTTTAATTCGTTGAAGAATATTTAATTTTCATCGTAACTCTTAACAGATTATCAAGCTAGACGCAAAAAAAGTGAACGAATAAAACTGCGTTTTTAGAAAAGTTCTAGCTTTGATAGTTTGTAAAATAAACTAGTTTGAAAATGGGTTTCCTTTTTTTTGCGCCACCCTGTATAATAAAGTAAGCTATATACTAGTGAACTATAGTTATAGTTCACTATAGTGGAGGTTCTAGACTCTATCTATATATTAAAATAAAATTATATATTGATATGTGAAAAATTTATAAAAAAAATGAACGCTATCATTTAATAACATAGCAATGAACATTGTATATGCATTACATACTTTCTCTATTTGTAAGAAATGAAAGTATTTTACATATAGAGGAAACATCCTTATAGTTTAAATCGCAAAAGTAGTTTTTAATGCCTACTGTAGTCTTATCCCTTCACCGTGCCTACTGTAGTCTTATCCCTTCACCGTGCCTACTGTAGTCTCTTCTCTTTATCGTGCCTATACTGCAGTCTCATACCTACAGTATATAGTCTCATACCTACAGTAGTCACTACCTACAGTAGTCACTACCTACAGTAGGTTAATCTCACACCTACAGTATATAGTCTCATACCTACAGTATATATATAGTCTCATACCTACAGTAGTCACTACCTACAGTAGGCTAGTTTCATACCTACAGTAGTCACTACCTACAGTAGGCTAGTCTCATACCTACAGTAGCCACTACCTACAGTAGGCTAGTCTCATACCTAAAGTAGTCACTACCTACAGTAAGCTAGTCTCATACCTACAGTACTCACTACCTACAGTAGGCTAGTCTCATACCTACAGTAGTCACTACCTACAGTAGGCTAGACTCATAACTACAGTAGTCACTACCTACAGTAGGCTAGTCTCATACCTACAGTAGTCACTACCTACAGTAGGCTAGACTGATACCTACAGTAGTCATTACCTACAGTAGGCTAGACTCATACCTACAGTAGTCACTACCTACAGTAGGCTAGACTCATACCTACAGTAGTCACTACCTACAGTAGGCTAGTCTCATACCTACAGTAGTCACTACCTACAGTAGGCTAGTCTCATACCTACAGTAGGCTAGACTCATATGTACAGTAGAGTAGACTCATAACTACAGTAGTCACTACCTACAGTAGGCTAGTCTCATACCTACAGTAATCACTACCTACAGTAGGCTAGACTGATACCTATAGTAGTCATTACCTACAGTAGGCTAGACTCATACCTACAGTAGTCACTACCTACAGTAGGCTAGACTGATACCTACAGTAGTCATTACCTACAGTAGGCTAGACTCATACCTACAGTAGTCACTACCTACAGTAGGCTAGACTCATACCTACAGTAGTCACTACCTACAGTAGGCTAGTCTCATACCTACAGTAGGCTAGACTCATACCTACAGTAGGCTAGACTCATACCTACAGTAGTCACTACCTACAGTAGTCACTACCTACAGTAGGCTAGACTCATACCTACAGTAGTCACTACCTACAGTAGGCTAGTCTCATACCTACAGTAGTCACTACCTATAGTAGTCACTACCTCCAGTAGGCTAGACTCATACCTACAGTAGTCACTACCTAGCTACAGTAGGCTAGTCTCATACCTACAGTAGGCTAGACTCATACTTACAGTAGGCTAGACTCATACCTACAGTAGGCTAGTCTCATACCTACAGTAGTCACTACCTACAGTAGTCACTACCTATAGTAGTCACTACCTCCAGTAGGCTAGACTCATACCTACAGTAGTCACTACCTAGCTACAGTAGGCTAGTCTCATACCTACAGTAGGCTAGACTCATACTTACAGTAGGCTAGACTCATACCTACAGTAGGCTAGTCTCATACCTACAGTAGTCACTACCTACAGTAGTCACTACCTACAGTAGGCTAGACTCATACCTACAGTAGTCACTACCTACAGTAGTCACTACCTACAGTAGGCTAGACTCATACCTACAGTAGTCACTACCTACAGTAGTCACTACCTACAGTAGGCTAGTCTCATACCTACTCATCTGCTCCATATTTACTAACTAATTTAGAAGTCATTTACCCATATTTGTATAACCTAAAGAATGAAAGTGAATTTCGCAATGGGGAAATGGTTGGTTTACCCTTTTATTGATATATTGTATGGGAATTATCTTTATAATGATTATATAATTGTTTGTATTTTTACTGTTAAGAATTAATTTAATTTTAATGAATATACCTATGCAATCACAAACTACGTTTAATTATGTTGATTATGTTAACTCATTCATTGATTACACATTATTTACAATCGTATATTCAAACAATGCATATAAGAAACTAAACCATTAACAAAACACGAATGAAATTATCAAAAGAAATGGAAAGTTGTAACCTCTAAATTAAATAAAAACCTCAAATTCATTCATTGGGGTTAACACACTTACTGTTATGACACAAATAATCCTTATGTATAACGTATACTATTTATTTATATCATTCATTATATTATTTATTTGTATTATTTATATATTTATATTATTTATTTGTTTTTTACTGTTTTCTTATGTGCATTTTAGATTGAATCGAATGTTTCTGTAATAAGTATTTATAAATAATTCATTAAATAATAAATTAAGTGACACAAATTAATCCATGTAGGGAAACATTGAAGCAATCGGACACTTAGAGTACTCGGATAGTGAGTCTTGATGTAGTTCATGAGTAATGACGTAGTTCATGAGTCATAACGTAGTTCATGAGTAATGACGTAGTTCATGAGTAATGACGTAGTTCATGAGTCATAACGTAGTTCATGAGTCATGACGTAGTTCATGAGTCATGACGTAGTTCATGAGTCATGACGTAGTTCATGAGTCATGACGTAGTTCATGAGTCATGACGTAGTTCATGAGTAATGACGTAGTTCATGAGTCTGACCTCTGACGTAGTTCATGAGTCATGACGTAGTTCATGAGTCATGACGTACTTCATGAGTCATGACGTACTTCATGAGTCATGACGTAGTTCATGAATCATGACGTAGTTCATGAGTCATGACGTAATTCATGAGTCATGACAGGTCAATCAGTAATTTTCTACATTACAGATTGACTCAAGTAGAGTACGTAAGTTCCGAATTATCGGACGTATTTCTATTGATATCGATCAAAACAAAAGTTAAATAACAATAGTAATCATTATTGAATATTTTCTTTTCCTATGATCTTCACGTTAATAAAAAATTAAAAAAATTATTTTTTATTTTTTATTTCAATTGGTATCCATGATACCTGCAGGTATCATGAATACCAATTAAAATAAAACATAAATACTAATTATAATAGGTGTAAACTTTTTTACATAAAGATCATAATAAAAGAAAATATATATAATAATAATTAGCTACTCCTATTATTCACTTTTATTTTGATTGATGCCAATTGACAACCGTCCGTTAATAAAAATAAAAATTACCTCCACTTTCCGAGTACTCTCAATGTCCGCGTCTGTAACGCTGTATACTGAGGGAAGGGATTCAGTGACACAGTCGTAAGTTATCATGACTGTGCTCATTTATTCCATTTTATATTGATGATAAATATTTTTACTAGTGATCTGTACTCACCATATGTAGCAGAAGTAGGACTATAGACGTAATACCTAAGTACTACATCCACATCATTGCCCGAAAATAACTTTACGAGGAAAAAGAAGCGGGAAAGTTTTAGGTCAGCAACAGCATTGGTTATCATTTTACACAGGAAACATTTTAAATAGAACTACATTGTACCCATTATGTTCTTCTCCGGTGAGAGTGGAATATATTATTCTAAAACTTCACAAAAATAGTCATCTTTATTTCTAATCAATTATAATTGCATTTAATATAAATATCTAAATAAAGTCACTATCAAAATATAAAAATAACTCTTATTTAAATATTATTTCTTGTCATTAAAAATGTTCACCTTGGGACAAAATTCGCACGTCACTGTATTACAACATTTCTTTGCACAATGTCTGTCTGTTATACTTGCTCTGCAAATATTAAAATAAAGGAACTTTCAAAAAGTGCGGTGCAGGAAATGTAGTCATAAAAGTCAATCACTTAGTTAGTACCTAACTAGTACATTGCACCACGCTTTATTTCGTAACAATCCTATCTATTCGGTCACACGTTCCCCATCACCTGAGAGAGAGATTTAGTTGGTACCTAATTTGTTTGCAGGGGCCCGCGTGGTCACGGGTTGCACTTCTCATAACAACTGCAGGCCAACAAATTTTACCGGCACTGACTACGTGATACATGTCACGTGCAACGAGAAGAAAAATAGGGAGAAATTGAAATAAGAAAACAGAAAAGAGATGAAATAAAAGCGAACAAATCACTCGTGTGCTGACAACACGGTGCAAATTATTGAGGCAGTATCGAGCCGATAAATTAATGTAGTATTGGGACAAATAATATCAAAACACATTATTTTAATAGAAACAGTATGTGGTGATAATGTATAGTAACCTAAATATTATTAACTAACTGACTCTAATTACTGTGTATTTGATTTTATTATTGAAAAATGATTTTAAAGACACTGGTATTATAAACTAGAGTGAAGGTTACAGAACAGCTTTTCAAATTTCAAAAACCTTGAATATCAAAGTAATTCTTCTCTGTAAAAAGATACAGAAATATATTTCTCTATATTGATGAGCTCTTACCGGAAGAATATCCATATAAAATATATATACAGTATTTATAAATGATTAAAATAACATCGGATATGTAACGACGATTTCGTCCACCTCGTCTGTCTAAGGATAATAATATCTAAATACGAATCTAATCTCTTGAAAATAGGAAGAGTTGGGTATTTATTAAACTCTCGATGAAAAATAATTCATAAAAAAAACTGTCGAGAGCGATAATTCCTTATATAGGTATGTTGCAAAATAATAAATGTTTTGAATTACCAACACAGCAAACCTCTGCATTTATTACGACATTTTCTAAAATTATTATTCAGTTCATCTGATTTTATTCAAAAGCAAAATGGAAAATTTATAAAAAAAAAGAATTGGCTCAAATTGTTGTATTGTTTAAAATTGAAAATTTTCAAAATGTAATTGATGAAAAAGGAATGGTGCCTAAACTACTAACAAATGAAGATCAGCTCATTGAAGAACCGTTAGGACAAGAGTTAGAAGATTGTTCAACAACAGAAGAGGGCAGACTGATGAATGGGACATCTGAAGAACAGGACAATCGTCCTCAAATATGACTGCTGAGTTCAGGAAATAACTGGTATATAAATTTCTTGGCGTAGTACGATGAGACGTTGATTTGTTCAATTTAGTCTTAGATAATGCAAAGACGAGAAAAAGACATTGCTGTTTGATGCCAACACGAAGAAAAGGCTTTTGTTTGCTAGAAACACAAGGGCTAAAGTGATTTGGTCAGATGAAAGCAACTCTGAGGCAAGTGTCTTCATGTTTCTCTAAATAAAATATGCATAGTCATATTGACATTATTTTAGGGTAATTAACCAATTAACAGTTGTTTGAATTTTTATGCGAATCGAAGATTTGAAGAATGTAGTTTCCCAATTTTGGAGGTGGCAGAGTAATGGTGAGAGAGACCGCAATTATATTTATGGAGTGCAGAATAAATTCATTAACGTATACAAGATTGTTAGACAGAGTGATACTGATACGTAATATGATACGAGTGATACGATATGAGTGATAAGTAATATAATATCAAAACTGAAAAGAAAATTATCAACAAGACAATACTCCATGTCACACGTCAATAATTTCGAGTAGTGGGTTTGAGTGCATGGTAACATCTGAAGGTATAATGGTCTGGGCTACACAGTTTCCAAACATTAAAACAACTTTAAATATTTGTGATCATACAGGAAAAAAGAGTCAAAATAGACAAATCCTCACCAGCCCTCAAAACAACAGATTGCCGCTAAACTTCATGAAGAATGAATATTTGGAGTCAAACATACTAATTTAGTCTTACGAAAAGCATAAAACCTGTGTTCAATACTACTACAAAGAGTCAAACCTATACCTATATCTTTGGTACTTGATGTTAGGTACTTAGTACTACTCATTGTGTTAGCAGTTGCTATCAATAAAATACGTTACTCTAAACTTTTATAAGGTGTTTTATATAT
Source organism: Caprella mutica (assembly GCA_947561585.1). Taxonomy (NCBI): domain Eukaryota; kingdom Metazoa; phylum Arthropoda; class Malacostraca; order Amphipoda; family Caprellidae; genus Caprella; species Caprella mutica. The sequence continues at coordinate 195,911 of CANNZV010000790.1, forward strand.
TTCTTTATACAATTATCTCAGTTTTATAACTAAAATAGAACATGACTATAATTTCAATTTGGTGCTAGGTAATTTGAACCACGGTATTTGACCACCTGGTAATTTGGCCTCCTGGTAATTTGGCCCCCTGGTAATTTGGCCCTCTGGTACTTGACCCCCGGAAATTTTAGTTTCGGTAATTTGACTTCCTGGTTTGTTTACTCTCGGAAATTTGACCCCCGGTAATTTGAACTCCCAAAATTTGACCCCAGTATTGTAATTTGACTCCCAGTATATTAAAAAAAATAGTGCATATATTAAAATAAAATAATATGTTAATATAAAAATAGTTAAAATAAAATAGTATATTAAAATAAAACATTTGATTGAAAAGATTCATCCAAATTATCAAAGGTGATTTAAACTCAGCGTTGAAGGTATTTTTGGTTTCAAAAACATTCTATTCGAAAGCTTGAAACCGAAAATACCTTCAACACTGAGTTTAAATAACCTCTGATAATAGAATAAAACAGTATAATAAAATGTACTACTTTACAAGATTACTCTTAATAACTTTTGGCATTTCTGATGCAGAAGCGACACCAGCAGTTTTCTTTTGAAGCGATTTGAAAAGTCCAGAAGAATATATTGGGAAAGCGATAAACTGATTAATAAATCCTACAATCTTGTGGCATGTTTACATAATATTAAAAAAATGATATATAATTAATTAAGTGCATCAACCAAGAATAAAATAACAGGATATGAAATAAAACAATCATTAGTAAAAAAATTATAGAAAAGAAATTTTGTGAGAAATAAAAGTAGACCTTCGATCTAGCACGCCATTCTAATTCGTTATATTAAATATCGTTCAGTTTTTGAGTATATGGATTGAAAATTTAGTTTCTTACTAGTTCCATCATTACCACATCTTTACCAATGTCTAAGACTCCTAGCGATTGAGTAATGTACCTACCTCATAAAACCAAACCTATCGCTATAGGTTGTAGCAACCTCTTGCTAGCCTTGATTGTAAACTATTGAAGATGAGCCAGACTTGACCTAGAGAAAGGAAAAGCATTTGTACACAATTTCACAGACATCCTAGTGAATTGCAGCGCATCCTCACTTATTCTACCACATTAAATATTCTAATCACAAGTTTCGGAGGCATGGTCAGGTTAGGCTAGGTTGGTATTTGTAGAGAAGGGAATAAATTATCCTAAGTAAGTTTATCTAGTCAATCTTGCAAAGGTGAAAAGAAATATTATATGCCAATAATGAAAGTTATACCTGTTGTATCAACCTGCATCTTTCTTGCATATTAGTTCAAATTTAATGTTTTATCATGAACATTATGCTAATTGATTACAGACACAATTAAAGAAAGGATTAGTTGAATCTAATCCTTTCTTTGTGTTTGGAAGTAATATTTCCTAATAAAACAATGCTCATAGCATTCACACTGTACATACAATAATCAATATAGCACTTCTATATAAAAATATCTCCAAACTTCTTAATTTATATTCTATGGTTAAGGTACATATCATTAGGATCCCATCTCTATGTTTCATCATTAGGGTTGAGACAATATGCGTTTAAAATAATAAATCCGGAAAATATTATAGACGGAGAGAAATACACAGTATTGAATCGTTCTAAATCAGTGGTGTAGAGTATTCGATACCATATTATTTCGTTTCGTCTATGATATTCCTAAGATCTATGATTTTAAACGGATATTGTCACAACCCTACTCATCATCTATAATTCCAGATTCTAGAACAACGCCAGACCTCCAAGCGAGCATCTCACTTTCCGTTACTACGTTTAGGTTTCTAGATTTTTCAGGTGGTTCCTCATGTTGTAGCAGAGTCTTAACCAGATTATCTCCGACTCTAGGGCATCGAAAGTGAAATTCTCCTCCGAAGCAAAAAATACTGAAGAGTACACCGGCAAAAAATGCTAATGTATTCATTCACCAGGAGAATTATTACTCAATGTGGAGCGTAGGGTTTATTAATGAAGTGATAAAATTGTATTTTTTCATACGCACTTTTCGTGAATGAATATTCATAAATATCCTCAGCGAAATAATCTTCAGAAAATCTTCTATATTTCGAAATATTTATTGAGTTGAAAAAGTGTTGAGAGTTTTTCGTTTCACGTTCCCCATTAACCTTGGGTTTTGCTTAGATAGAGTGAAGGTATGTACTGCCAATGTGTACTAAACTTCGTAAAAGGAGATACCTTTATTTCAACTACACATTCTTTCGTTGTTAATTATAGCTGAGGAATAATTGCATTATGATTAATGGAAGATAACTCTTAGAAAATTCCTCGTTTAACCTAACTTTAAATCATTGTTTGCCAAAACAATAGGTGTTCTCACTTAGTAATCACACATGTAGTACCTCGAACTTATTTATTATTTCAGAGTTAAACCTTTTCTGTTATAATTGGTTATTGTAATGTATATTAAAATTAAGCTATTTCTCATAAAATTTTATAAAGAAAGTATCAGTAATTGTAATCTTCTTTTAACATTTACATTTTACAGGTTAATATGAAAATTCTTCGATAAATAATTTATAAATACTGTTTAATTTAATAATATTTTTTGATAACTGTTAGATTGATCTCACAGAAAATGTTCATATAGATCACTAATCCATTTTTCCCTTCACTTTTACTTTTGCTGAATGGGTGGGAGTGTAAGCAGACATAACGGATAAACAAAAGAACAGCTCGGCAAATAGGGTAGCTGTCAAGGCGAGGAGAGAAGGACTTTTCCGTTTGGGAAACCACACCAGAAAGTAGCGACACTCCCTGGTAAGTAAAGAACAGACACTACACAGCAGCCAATGAAAAGGTAGATGAATTTTGCAATCAATATTAAAAGAAAATTAGATTCTGAATTTAAAAATGGATATAAAAGAGATCTTTGCTTCGTATTTAATTTATCGTCAATATTAAAATTTATTAACCTTAATTATAAGCATGCCAAATAACGCTTCTTTCCACAAACATTATTAAGTAGCATGAAGAACTTAACGAGAAGTAGGTAGTTTTAATATTCCCAAGCTTTCAGAATCCTTCGTGGTTTCCGTCTTCAGGGGCAACATTTGTTGAAAAACAAGCGATTAATAATCTACCTACTCGTAATCATGTATACCTATCCTAATTTCTATTTTTTTAACATTTCATAAATAAATTTTTGACTTTCTTATTAACTATAGGAACTATTTACTAAGGAACTTCATATATGCTCATTTAAAGTGTTATGTTACCCATAATATCCTAACATTGTCCCGTTCGAGTTTCTTTCATCTATTTATAAATATCTTTATTTTATTGAAAGAAATTAGAATCTATGAAAATGTTGACTAAATTAACTATGTGATATGTCTCTATGTAGGTACTTAATCGTCTGATTCTATTGCTTCTTCTACACAATCTAATACAAAATCTTACAGAATACAGGTAATTAATTAAATAGACTCTTCAACATGACAACAAACTAAAAAACTATCCTAGGGGACTATCAAATTTTCTAGCACTCATTTAGCTTGGTAATAATTTTTGAGCTTCTAAGGGGCTTTATCGGTGATAGGAGTTGGTAATTTCGATATGAATTTCGCTAGTTCATATGTAGGTCTATCTATGAATGACATTATTGATTGAATTGGATTATTATCTTTAAGAGATTTTATATTAGCATAAAATCTAGGAGTAATATATTGCTGTAAAATTATATATACACGCAAGAAATAGAAGAAGGCAAACAATTGCATTTTCGGTTTTTAAACTAATGAAAAAAAAAATCACGAATAATTAGATTTTACTGTTTATAGAAAACCGTTAAATTCGGGAAAATATTTGAATAGCTTTAATATAGCTAAAATTACAAGACTCAAGTGTTATTAATTCATTAGTTACAAGAGCTATCAAAATTTGTAGTGACTAACAATTGGAAAATGAATTGTAGAAAATAAGTAGAGACCTAAAATCAATTAATTATCCAACATTTTTTTAACAAAGTCATGAATCAGAAGAGATTTGAGCTGTAAAACTATATGCAGAAGAAACAGGTAGAAAGTTAGTAGGTAGGATTAAGGGAATTGAATCTAATGCAAGTCCTACGTAAGCCAACAACCAAACTATAGGAGTTCTCTGTTTTCTTCAATTTGACATCATTAATTTCAAAAATTGAAGTAACAATTAGTAATTGGATACTCTATTCAATATATCTTTTATAAATATTAGTCAGCTTTACATCCTCTAAAAATAATACTGAATTAAGAACTGTCATTATCAATTAATTGTTAATTATCATTATCAATTTATTATTAATCATCATTATCAATTAATTATTTATTGTCATGATCAATTAATTATTAATAAACATTATCAATTAATTATTAATAATCAATTAATTATTAATTATCATTTATAATTAATTATTTATTATCATTATCAATTAATTATCATTATCAATTAATTATTAATTCTCATTATCAATTAATTATCATTATCAATTAATTATTAATTATCATAATCAATTAATTATTAATTATCATTATCAATTAATTATTAATTTTCTTTATCAATTAATTATTAATTTTCATTATCAATTAATTACTGTTAGTAATTGAATTAATAATGAAGAGAAAAACAAGGGTTGTAATAAAAAAATCCATATTTCTTCAAGCTTTCCTTCAGAAACCCCTTTACTGTTTTATCTAATCAAGAAAATAGCAAAATTTTAAGCCATTCATATGTTAATAACCATCAGATTTCAGAAAATAATTTTAAAATTTTGTCAACCTGCAATAGTTAGTATTTGAGGACATTGGAATCAATTTTTATTTATGAACTGAAGCCCCAATTAAATTAACAATGGACTTCTTCAGAATTATCTATTTTAAAATGATTTCTTGCTTTTATATGTAGATAGTTTTTTCCTGAGTTCCTTTATTTACTTAAATAATTGTAAAATTAGTGACATTTATTCATTTCTGTATCCTAGATAGGAAAATTTTGTATTTATATAGTAGAATTAAGATATATTTAGGTTTTCCTGAGGATGATTTTTTGAAAAAATCGAAAGCTTGAAGAAATATGGATTTTTTTATTACAACCCTCGTTTTTCTCTTCATTATTAAAATTCGGTTTCCACGGAACAAATCTATAATTAATAATGTATAGGGAACCAGTTATTTTTACATGATCTGTCAAAAAATAGATAGTGTAATTATACATTATCATTCTTGTTGTAGAACTAATTACATTGCTATTAGATAGTATTGGACACATGCACACTTGTTACTTTCACGCTTGCTTTTCTATATATTTTATCACTAAAATAACAATGTGGTTTTAACCTGCCTAGTTGACTCATAGGCAAGAATCTTTTGCCTCGTAATTGGCTGCACTGTGCCCTCTCTGCCTCCCTTCCAGAGGTCAACTCGCACCTATAAGAAGGAGACGACCGCGACACTCAGTGTCTTTAACGAAAGCACTCCAGTCGAGCTGCAATGGCTCGTCTAACGGTGAGTGAAAAGTGATAGCCAATGATTTAGAGGTAGCGGTGTTAAAATTATAACCAATAGGTAGGATTTAAATGTAGCGGTGTTAAAAAAGATAACCAATTAGTGGGATTTAGAGGTTGCGGTGTTATGTTAACCAATGGGTGGGATTTAAATTTAGCGGTGTTAAAAAGGATAACCAATAAGTGGGATTTAGAGGTTGTGGTGTTAAAAATGATAACCAATGGGTGGGATTTAAAGAAGCGGTGTTAAAAAAATAACCAATGGGTGGGATTTAAAGGAAACGGTGTTAAAAATGATAACCAATGGGTGGGATTTTAAAGGAAACAGTGTTGAAAATGATAACCAATGGATGAGATTTAGAGGTATCGGTGTTAAAAATGATAACAAATGGGTGGGATTTTAAAGGAAGCAGTGTTGAAAATGATAACCACCAATGGGTTGGAATTTAAAGGAAGCGGTGTTAAAAATGATAACCAATGGGTGGAATTTAAAAGTAGGGTGTTAAAAAGGATAACCAATGGATGGGATTTAGAGGTAGCGGTGTTAAAAATGATAACCAATGAGTAGAGGAAGCAGTGATACAAAAGATACAGTGCTAAAAATTGATTTAGTTTGACGATCAAGCTGTTTTATAGGAAAAAATCAGTCAATTTAATTTTAATAAGTCGTGACTGTGACATTACTTAAATTAATCGAAAATTTCAAAAATCGAAAATTTCCTTACCTTCCAATAGTCTTTACAACGAATAAAATATTAAATAATATCCTACATGGTAGATATACAATACATGTAATTTAATTGAAATGTAATGTAATTCAATAACATTTAGCAATTATCAATTTAGATAAATGAATAACCTGATTTTCATCATTTAAACTATTTCAAGTTTTTTTGAAGTCTTTTTTATTGTGGAAAATTGAATATTGAAGTAATGAATAGTAAATAAAAAAGGAAATTGAATGGTAAAATGTGAACTAATAATTAATCAAAATGATAATTTCGATTATTAATTGATCAATATAAAAAAACTGGTAATCAATCAAAAATGACGTCATCATTCACACTAATAACTTTCATACGTATGCATTTTTTACTTGTAAAATATCGAACGGTTTGAAATGTAAAAGAATTCCACTATTTTTTTAACGAAAATAAGCCGGGGATTTGAAAATTTTATGGCTAAATAAGTACAGAGAATAGCAATATGCTATATTTTTATACACTCCCCTATGTTTTCCCTGTAATTAAAAAATATGATCATTGAGTTTATGATGATTGAATTATTAATTAGAATCATAATCTCAATTATTTTAATATTTAATATTAATATATGCTATATAAATATTTTAAATATTTTATTCTATATATATATATAGACAATTCAAAAGTAAATTTTATGACTCTATTCGAGGGTTTAATTCCTCACTTGACTTTATTTCGGAAGATTTAATTAAATTCATTTCATTATGTATTCCCTATAGAACCTAATTAATAATTTGAAATACAGAATTTCGGTATAGAATTAAATCATTTTTCTAAATTATCATTATTATTTATTTTATTCATAAATTCATTAAATCATATCAAATTATCAATATTTTCAATATATAAGTTGCAATAGTAAACTGAAAAATACGAGCAAAGAAGTCTCCAAACATCGAATTTTTTCGTGAAAAAAATTAACCGGAAAGTTTTTCACTTTTCAAACTGTGATATTTTCGAGAAAAAAATGTACAAGTCTAAAAAGATATTTGTTGCATGAATGATATATGAAAACTTATATCGTATAAATATTTAATATATTAAGAAATATTAATATTTTTTGAGAGCAGTAAAATATACTGTCGGAAATCTAACTCACTCTAAAGAAAATTAAATGAATTTTAAATTTTCACTCGGTTTCAGGTGAACAGGTGAAATACATCAATTTATTTCTAATTTAGATTTAACAATGAGATTAATAATAAACTTTCATCATCAACCTTTACTTGAATGAAGATTGCTGGTCTCCAGCATGTACTGTAGATTAGATATCCTAGATACATACAGATATCAGTAGATACCTTAAATACCTGTAGATACCTAATAGCTTGGAGACCTGCAAATACCTTAGATACATATCTTTGATAACTTTAGATACTTTAGGATACGTTATAGATACTGATGAAAATTTAGATACTCAGGAAACCTTAGTTACCTCAGAATACCTTAGGATACCCCATAGAAACCTCAGGATACCATTAAATACCTTAAGATACCTCACACTCTCTCATGTGTGAAAAGGAAAGTAACCAGTCAGGTTAGGGCTGAACTCACCAAGAGAAGACTACTCCAAGACACTATAGTTAGCCTCTTCATCTGATATACTTTCCTTTTTATCATACCTATGTGCATGTGAGCCAAATATATATTTGGTTATTCTATTTCTTTATTGGATTAAAAAAATATTAATGTTCTTGAATGAATTCTGATTATATAAAATTATTTACTTATATATTTCAAGTTTACATGAAGATTTTGTTTTTTAAGTATACGAAAAGTTTTTTGAAATTTCAGTTTAAAGAATCCATAATAAAGTCTTGCAGAAAGTTAACTGATTAAAAAATATAGTGAGATATATTAATTATTCTACGTAAGATGGCAAACTATCATTTTATTCATCTTTTCAATCAATCAAAGATATGGAAACAACATATTAACCAAAAAAAATATCTGTTTTAGGTAACTGCATAAACTTTGTTTATACATGCATTGTTTCGAAACAGCCTGAAAAATAATAACTATTTCACTAGCTAAGCTATTTCACTATTAACTAAACCTATGAGTAATAAAAATGATACAAAAATAAGACTTGCTCATCAATTTGGTCATAAACATCTGACTTATTGACCTTAGAATATGTATTGTGCTACATATAAAGATGGTACAAAGTGCCTAATCATCGTACCGATGTTTAAAACAGAAGAACATACCTATGCAATCAAAACCGTGAACTCTTGGGAAAGATAATACTCAAGTCACTTTCATTCTTTCCCATTACGTACAAATATTTTAACGCGAAGATTAACTTGAATTGTGGAAGACGAAACCAGTTTGGAACTCCTCGCCAAACCTTGACTCTTTTCCATTGTTCAGGGTTTTATATTCTCTTTTTGGATGAATGGAAGGGGACCGCTCACTTCACGACATGTGCATTTTACACTAAACGAGTCTTCGGGTCAAACGTTAGCATGACTCTAAAGTTATTAAATCACTCTAAATTATTCAATTTTGATTAGAAAGGCATTGATAAAGAACTGGTTAATTTAATTTCATATATATCTTTCATAAGCTTAAATTTATCGAAAAAAAGTATTCAAAAAATAGTTATTCTTGTCGATCAGTGTCCATCTATAAATTAATTAATTAATTATAAATTATTTATCGTTTTATTTTTGAAATATATCACGATAACATTTTATTATAAAATCATATGATAGTTCTTGAGGTTAAGGAAAGTAGCACACGTTGTTCCAGTGATAAGTTCTACTCTTACTTTCGAAAGGCATGAAACAGTCTAATTAAAGGGAGAGTCTGCCCTGCAAGATCTTCGGTTGATCTCTTGTAAATTCTTTTAGCGAAAGGGACTCTGGTGTTATTTTATGTATGTTCTACCTCCCTCTGCCCTTTCCAATAATCAGACCGAGAGATAAAATTAAATGGAAAACTTTGTGCATAGTAGAAATACTTTAAAGGCTGATTTTATCATTAGAAACAGTTTCGTCAATTTTAGTTTTATGGTTTAGTTTAATTAATTAGGTAAAAAGTGGTTCTAGGAAAATTCGGTCATGGAAAATTCAGTTCCGGAACTTTCAGAACAATAATAGAAAAGTTAATAATAATAGAAACTGTGTTTAGCGTATACATTAAAAGCAGATAAGATAATTAACCGTTGCAAAAGGATACGAATAATTTGTAATTTAGACCTAGTTTTCACATTTCTTTAACATGAAATATGAGCAGAAAATTCAGTCTCGATATTTTTGGACAGGGAATTTTCGGTCTGGGGTACAAATATAAAGTTATCAGTCAGAATTAGATGTAACGGGGGGGGGGGCGTGTCACCCACACCCCCCGAAATCCACTACCAGATCATTGAACAATCATAAAGAGTGCAGTACAACAAACTAATGGATGCAATCAAACTACATAACTGCGATTGATGTCGAGAGTTTAAAAATGATCTTCATTTATACATGAATACTACTTTAAAAACTCAACAAAGATGACAAGAAACAAACGATGATTACTTTGAAACTCTCAATATAAATGGCCGTAATGTAGTTTATTTTATCCGTTAATTTGTTACACTGCATACTTCATGATGGTTTTTATGACTTGGCATGGGGGTTCAGGAGGCGGCCAGCTCCTTATACACATTGTATATCATCAGTGTTATATGTACTTTATAATAAATAAAATGAAGGTATCTACGCAACACTGCTCATAATTGAACATTTGACAGGCGTGCTTGTGTCCGATGGCTCAGTATTTTTCATTCCGAGACCAAAAGTTCTGAGACCGAATTTTCCAGACCAGAATTTCAAACACCAAACTTCCGGCCACCGTTAAAAACACCTATCAATAAAGTTAAGAATAACCATTATAACTTAAAACAATATTTCTGATTATATGTGAAAATAATGTAGACTATTTTGTTCATTTCAGTTGTTGTTAGTGACTGTGGTCGCATTAGCAAGTGGAGATAAAGGAGGAGGAGGACATCATGGAGGTGGAGGATTTGAGGGTGGACATGGAGGAGGTGGACATGGCGGAGGATTTGGCGGTGGACATGGAGGAGGAGGCTTTATAAGTGGAGGAGGTGGATATGGCGGTGGAGGCGGTGGACATGGCGGTGGAGGAGGTGGATATGGCGGTGGAGGTGGTGGACATGGCGGTGGAGGTGGTGGATATGGCGGTGGAGGTGGTGGATTTGGCGGTGGTGGACATGGTGGTGGAGGATTCATAGGAGGCCATGGTGGTGGTTCGGGAGTTACATATGGAGATGGAGGTGGCTTTGGAGGTGGTCACGGAGGTTTTGGAGGAGGACACGATGTTGGTGGATTTGGAGGTGGTCATGGAGGTGGTCATGGAGGTGGGGGTTATGGAGGAGGAGGAGGAGGTGGAAAAGGATTTGGAGGCGGTGGTCATGGAGGTGGGGGTTATGGAGGAGGAGGAGGAGGTGGAAAAGGATTTGGAGGCGGTGGTCATGGAGGTGGGGGTTATGGAGGAGGAGGTGGTGGTGGATTTGTAGGGGGTCATGGAGGTGGTGGTTATGGAGGAGGAGGTGGTGGTTATGGAGGAGGAGGTGGTGGCAAAGGATTTGGAGGTGGACACGGTGGTGGAGGATTTGGAGGCGGGGGTTATGGAGGAGGAGGAGGTGGAAAAGGATTTGGAGGTGGTGGTCACTCAATCGGAGGATTTGGAGGTGGTCATGGAGGTGGAGGATATGGAGGAGGTGGAGGCGGTCACTCCGTAGGAGGATATGGAGGTGGCGGGGGAGGCTATGGCCAAACTCAGCTCTACCAACCTGTTCTAATCAGAGTAGTGAGATTGAGGAGAGGGAAAGGTGGAGGCAAGAAAGGAGGAGGAAAGGGAGGCTTCAGAAAAGGAAAGAAGGGTGGAGGAAAGGGAAGAAGGAAGAAGAAGGGAGGTGGTGGAGGATACGGAGGTGGTGGAGGATATGGAGGTGGTGGTGGAGGATATGGAGGTGGTGGAGGAGGGTATGGAGGTGGTTGGTAATTTTTAATATCAATAAATTAGCTCAATTATTTTTTTCACTCAATAGCATACCAAAAAAGTTGGACAGAATCTCTACAAGTGGTCTGTGATATTATGAGAAATTTCAAACTATATTCAAATAGTTTATAGTTATTAGAGTGTAGCTACTGTCTATAAATAAATATAATATACTACAGTAAGATACATCCCTCTCTGAAATTTTGGTTTAAAAAAATGCAGCGCACTGCCACCTGCATTTTAAAGTGGGCACTAGTCAATGCCATTCAATAACAAAATTTAGTGTTGATTAAAACATCTTGAAAGAACTCTTAAACTGGTTTGTTATTTATAATATTCTTTCAACGATTGTTCCTCTGTTTTTTACATTAAAAATTAACTGTTTTACCCAAATCTACCTGTAGTACCAACTATGAAACATAGGTGGCAGCACGAAACTCTTTTGAAACCGAAATGTCCGAGAGTGGCGTAACTTTTTGTAGTATATCCTTGTTAGGAAGGCGCTCCATATTGCACGTGCGTGTCTTGTTACATTCATTGTTAATTTATGATATCTTCATCAGTACAGCAAATTATAATATACTGAAAAAAAGCATAAATTTTCTCAGGGTATGATTAGTATTTAGTGATTTATTATAGTTTACAATTTGATTTGATTAACTATCAAAGATGCAGAAGATGTATTGGTTGAAACTTCGATACGATCTAAGTTTATTACTAATTTCAATGAAGTATTATAAATGTTCAGTTTATTCTTCTGATTTCAAAAATTGTATACATTTTTCTTAATTGATAATCCTGAAGTTATATTGAATCGTATTATTTATGATTTGATATTGGATTTAGATTTGGTCAGTCTAGTAATAGTTTTATGTCTATGGTACGTCTTAAGAATGTTACTTAGAAATAGATAGGTACATAGAGAGATACGAAAAATCAATTGATAATTTAATATACATAAATGTGAACTTATTATTTTCTTTGTTAATATTTAAAAATTCGATATACGAGATTGAAATACACACAAAATAATATATTTTATTGTTTTATTTATTATCAGGGCTGGGACAGTATGACCTAACGAATATGACGTATATGCTCTAAAAAATATGACCGTATGCTCTAAAAAATATGACCATATGCTCGTAAAATATGACAGTATGCTCTAAAAATATTCTCTCAAAATATGACCGTATGACCTTAAGGTATGTTCATATGCTCTTATATACGTGTGCACATATGAATAGAAAAACAAACGTGAATATTACGAAGTTTAAAATATAAGTTAGATTACTTGGTGATACTAATATCATAAAATGCATTATTTTGAAAATGTCGATTTTAAATAAAATACTGTTCATTGAATTTCACCTTTAACTTTAATGGAATAACCATCGTCTATTAAAGTCTCTGCAGACTACACTATTCTACAAATTTACATACATCTCTCTGAAGGATAACTAGATTATTTACAAAATGAACGCAGAATTTTTTGAACAGCAACACAAACTTTGAGAATAAGAAACAAACACTTAGATAAACTTTATTATTAAAAAAGAATTCAATAATAAACTTGAATTACATTTAATAATCAAATGATGCTTCAAATTTTCAAAGTGGAATCTTCTTCAGTTCTAAGTATGTACTTATATTCCACCTCTCTATATTCCCTCCTGTGAGCATTTAATAAAATTTAGAATGGGGCTAAACGTCTACTTCGGAGATAAAGGCCATATCGCTGACGTCAGAAAAAATTTAATACAAAAGGACTAAAAGAAACAGTCAGAAGGTAAATTGGCTCCATGATCAAAATCACCTCCCACCTGTTGTTGGCAAAGCTTATGTATGCAGAATCTTCCACGGACAATTCGTTCACGAAATCCATTATTTGTATTATATTTAATAAGTGTATCTATTTTATATGATATATTATTTATATATATTCTGCAATATAAAAGTAGAAAACACCCTTTGTTGATTGTAATTAGAAATTCATGGTCTTTGCTTAAATTCGTATTGCAATCTTTTTCTCTTGCTTGCCAGCAACAGTAAAATAATAAAACTGAATGATTTTGTTAGTCATATACAGGCAATAATTGTCAGATATATCTCGATGGTATTATTACAGTACATAAACATAGAAATAGACATTTTTTGTGGTGTTTATTTCGGGTGTAGGTCATAAGCCCCCCCCCCCCCCCCCGGTCAAGAGACCCCCTGTTCATGAGCCCTCCCGGTCATGAGCCCCCCCGGTCATGAGCCCCCCCCCCGGTCACGACCCCCCTGTTTTTAAATCCTTATTTACCTATATTATTTAATCCTTATCGACACTTTTGTAGTTCATTACTGATTAGACATAAAATATATGTATATCGAGGGGCGTGTCGCCCCCGAACCCCCCTGCCAGGTCATTAAACAATCATGAAGTGCGCAGTACAACAAACTAGCGGATACAATAAACTACATTAGCAACTCTCAGTTATTTCTATCTAAGTAGTTTTTCATTTGTTTAACTAGGTAAATAAGGATTAAAAAACAGGGAGGGGGGCTCGTGACCGGGGGATCTCATGACCGGGGGGCTCTTGACCGTACCCCGTTTATTTCACGGTAACTACAATAGTCATCAATAGAATTTTCAGATGAGGTTTTAAGAAGCACTTTCGGTTCAGAAATTGTTTTTTTTTATAACAGAATATATTTTTAACAAATAATTTACTAAACAGGTTCAAAATAGATATAGGTCTGAACTTATCAACATTTTTAGCATTGGTTTCCTTAGGAATGGGTATAACCCTAGCTACTTTGAGAGAATCAGGGAAATGGCCAGTAGTGAAAGATCTATTTATCAGTTCAGATATTACAGGTGCAACTATATGACTTACTTTCTTCAAAGCTCTAACCGGAATTTCATCAATAGTACAATTTTTATTTTTTAAATTTGATATTATAGAATTTGTAGATCGAACTGATACCGGAGAGAAAAAGAAAGAGTTAACAAAATTACCCCTCATATAGTCTATATAATTATGAGAACCGTTGTCATAGAGAGAATCCGATATTCTAGATCCAACTGTTGAAAAAATTCATTAAATTTATCAGCGATGGTCAGTTCATCTGAATACAAGGTACCATCCACTAGCAGTTCATGAACATTCGCGGACTTCTTATTAGGATTCAATACATCATTTATGAGCGACCATGTTTTTTTAATATCAGCTCTTACTACATCAAATTTATTACGATAAAAATCATATTTAGCCGCCGTATCTGGGAAGTAACCATGTTACTAAACCGAGAGTAATACCGTCTGGTCATAAGGTTACGTCTAACCAAACGGTAATAGCTGGCTCATAGTCTAATATTACCAAGAATTTCTCCATTAATCCACTGTTTAATAGTATCCTTATACGACTTCGTCTTAATTCTTACAGGACATGCTTCATTCAAACAATACACATAAATACATCGTATAGCTCAACTACTGACTGGTCAATATTGTGATTCCTCATGATGTCATCTAAGTTAATATTTGAAAGCAAGATATAGAAGCGTTCGATATTTTGATGATTTAAAGGTCTATATTGCATTTTACCGATTATTTCATCAACCCGAGTATGAGAAAAATAATTGTATCGTACAATAAAAATTGGCAAATGATCAAAAAGAGATGAACATATTGAGCCAGAAGTATAACCAATTGGATTATTCAGAAGTACATATATTATCGATTAGAGTAACCGATCTCTGTGATTCTAGTTGGACATGTTATAACTGGTATAAAAGAGTTACTGCGTACCAAGTTCATGAATGATAGGCATTCATTATTTACAATATACTCAAACAGATTGTAATTGAAATCACCAGTTATAAAACAATCATCACAATCAATCCTCTCAATTACACTAAGAAGCTCACTCAGTTTTTCAATAAACAGAGCACTGCTGGAACTAGGGGGTCTGTATATTGTAGCAACAATAATCTTTTTGTTATTAAATTTACATTCAACGAAGATTGCCTCAATAAACTCAAGTGAGCAACATAGTTCTTCAATTTTACGTGAGGTAATATGATTTAATACACAAATACTCACCCCTCCACCAACACCTCTTATACGCTGTACATGATGACAAGCATATCCATCGACAGCGATTAAATTCACAGTCACCGAGTTTACCCATGATTCTGACAGACATAAAACTTGAAATCTACACTGATACATACTCAATTCACGTTGTAGTTCATCAATTTTAGGATATAAGGATCTTACATTACAATGATAAATAGCCAAATCATTAGGTCCAGTGACAATACTGCTATCAAAAGCTTCCAAAGTATCATAGCTACAACAAACCCTCTCCTCAAGAACCTCAAATAAATCATCGCCAAACAGGTCAAAATTCATATTTTCATTTAGGTCACCTTCCCAACATAAGTAGTTGACACAGCGAACACAGATTACATGCACGACATATAGATTCACACATCCTAAATTTAAATATAATTATGCGGGCAAACACTTCATCGCATCAGCCAAACACATTAGGTCTACAAAACTTTCAGACACCGTGAGGTAGCAAAGGTGAAATAGCTGATAAAAGACTACGAAAAAGCACTTCTTTTTACAAGAGACAAATGAAGAAGACAGGTATGACAAGACAAATGAATAGCTGAGGATCACAGTGTGGTGCAAATAAACTCGTATACAAGATTTTGCACACATCTAATTATTGGTAGTTTGAACAGAATAAAATGTATAACTAAATACATCAATCTGAATCCAGATGGAAAACAGTAAAATTTCAGTTGTCAGTTGCTCCGCCCACTCTCCAATAACTCGGAGACAGGAATACCTATTATCTTCTCACATACCTCCTCTAACTTATGCATGTTATTGATATGCAGTTTTTGATTTTTGCCTGCACTATTGGGTGGTTTAATCCAAGCGAAGCATAACCCGCCCATCTTGAGAACCACACCCATCAACTACACCTTGATTTCGCCTCTAAAGCCCCGTCCAGACGGTCAAATTTTTTTAGAGAAGTGACAAACTTAAAGGTCCTCTCCAAGCAAATTCTTTTATTACTTAAATCAACGAGGCCAATGTTTCTTATCATTTTACTGCAAACCCCATCAAATTTGATAGCATATTTTTAATTTTATATGCTTTTAAAGATTTTTATAATCCAAACTCTACAAAACCTACTTTACTTCCGACTTTCTAATTTTCAGTCTGAAGAAGAAGAATGTACACCATTTGTTTTGATTGTCAACTAGGTATTTGGTTTAATAAATCTATTTATTATTAGTTTATATAGGTTTTAATTTGTATAAACTTATTATAGAAACGTTTATACACTTGAAGAAACAATTAATATCTTAAAAGAAGGCCAAAAACGCATTGTTTATTTAAAAATCTGAATTTGAAATCAAAACAAAGAGTGTACAATCTTCTTTCTCAGCGTCAGGTTAGAGATTCGCTCGATTGTAGATCATATAGTATTTAAAAACTTTAAAAGCAAATAATAAAATATATACTGAACCGAATTGTATGCGGTTTGCGGAATAATTATCGTAGACCTTAGTTCTATAATATTATGTAATAAACTCATTTTTTTCCCGGAGCCTGGAGAGGACCTTTAATGACAAACTTATCGTCAGTTTTCAAGGAGTGTCTACACGGTCAAATTTTCTCGCCAAAAGTTTGAGGTTCACTGGCGTCAGTTTCGTCAAAATTAATGTTATATATCTTTTTAAATTTAGAACAGTAGGAAACCAGAAAAAATAATTTGTTTTTAATGACAAAATATCGTCTTGAAAAGGATAGTCAAAAATAGATCATAGAAAACAATTCACAACGTAGGTAGCCTACCTATAACTTAGATCTAATACATTCTAATACAACCAAGTATTTAAGAGTCTGTCGTCAGTCATTGTAACTAGATAGATACTAACTAAGTTTGAAAAAAATGACGTTTTTGTAGGTGTACCTAGCTGTAATAAACTAAAATGACGCGCAAATAAAAAAATATTATTGCCGGAAAGTCAGTTTGTACTTCAAACTTTATCGTCAGCAAATAGTTTGACAAACTTTTTGCTGACGATATCCAACATGTTGGAATAAAAAAACTGATGAAAAGTTTGACGGTTTGCTGACGCTAGGAAGTTATCGTCATTTAGTTTGTCATTAAGTTTGTCACTTCTCTGAAAAATTTGACCGTCTGGACGGGGCTTTAGCCTTCCGTAGCGCGTATAAAATAGTAGCTCTTGTTGGTATCAAATTTTCATTAATGTATAGATTAGTAGGTTTAGCAGTTTTACATGTTTTCAACAAATCTTCCCTAATATCTCTTCTCTTGAACTTCACTAGAATGTTTCTTCTCTCCGGTAGATGCGATTGTTTCTTACCTATGCGATAGGCATTAGTGATCTCATCCGGAGACAACTTATACTTGAGTTTAGTCAACAAAGTAGAACAAACAATTTCCACTGGATTTTCACTATTGTCCGTTACGGGAACAATTCCGGAGAAGATAAGAGAGTCACTTCGTTGTTCCGCTTCTATGTTTTCCATTCTCTCCTTTAATTCTCCATTATGCCGCTCCAGTTCATAAACTGTCCTTTCCAGTTTATTCATCCTTTCATCCTTTACATCCATCTTCTGTATTATTTCACTCACTGCACAGTCAAATCTTGCAATGATGCATTACAGAATTGCTTTACCTTCACTAGACAGTTGCTGCAGCTCCTCCGTTTCAGCCAAAAGTTCATCGGCATTAGGACAGAGAGTTGTTGCCATTGTAGTATCCTTAGCAGTATTTTTCTTCTTCATTCTCTACACAATTTCAGATCACTAATTTTCATCAATGACTGCAGTGTCAAGTAGAGCTAATACAGAAAGAGAGTAGCACACTACACCTTATGTCCGCACAGTGTGAGATCTGATGAAGCCTGATCTGATGATGTAGCATTAAAATATAAGTTTGTACAAACCATGAGAAATTGTACATCAGGACTGTAATTTAGGACAACCTCAGAAATTCGAGGATTTTCGAAAATTCTAATTTGGGGTATAAAATATGGATGCTAATGAAAATTGATATTATAATGTAAAAAAATATAATTGACAGATAGGTATCATACATCAATACAAAGTGATCCAGGCTGAATTTTTATACTGGAATGGTTAATTTAATTGACAGGTGAAATGATAACGAACATCCAACATAAAAGGGGTTAGCTATTTATTTCTTATACCCTGAAGCAAAGCATTTACAGATGGTTATGGCCGTGGCCCAACAGTTGGGCCCCGGACAATTGGGTCCATGACCATTTTTTTTCTTCAGAGTTTACTGTATTAACTTTATTACAGACCCTTGGTACTGTAATAACTAGGTTTGTGACAATATGCGTTTTGTATAAAAATATAGTCTTGACCATATTTAAAATAAAGAATATTTCCTTACATGATAAAAATATTCTCGTTATGAAAAAATAGGTATTTTTTAATAGAACAATTTCTTTTCAGGAAAAAATACTATTATTCTTTTAAACTACAATAACTTTTTGTTTTGAGATAGGTCATGTAAGCAAGAAATTTCCTAGTTACAGTACCTCTATATAGTGAACTCCTGTGAAGTAAATGAGTTAGGATGTAGCCAATAGAAAATAAGAATGTAGTTATTTTAGATAAAGAAACAATAGAAAATTAGGATGTAGGTATTTTAGACATGCCGGAATTATTGGAACATACAAAATTGAATTAAATTGTTAACCTGAATTATTTGAATACTGTGCAGTGTTCAATAATGAAGAGGTTTATGAATTATTATTACAAAATGTATTTTCATAATCTCATTTTATCCAAACAACTGTTCAATGTAACGTTTAACCTTTAAAATTTACCCATTTTTTACCAAATATTTGTCTTTGTCAGACGATGTATCTTGTACACTACACATTGGATCCATATGACATGATTCAAAACAATACGACATATTTAAATACTTCAAAGGTTTTCATTACATTGAAACATGAGATTAGCATCCAAATGTGATTTAAGGTACTTGCTAATATATTCCTTATCAAGTATATGAATCGAATTAAAAAAATATAATCATGTATTTTTTAGAGAATATAAAGCATATTTCAAAGATAATATTGACACTGCCCTAGTAAAAACAAGGTAACATTTCTTTATTGTGTCTTCTGTCCAATTTTTTTCTGGGCTTAATTGTTTTGGAGCCCAATTGTCATGGTACGTTTTATATTCTCAAAAAATATGTTTGCAATTTTTAAATTCGTTTGATATACTTGGTAAAGTGTATATTAATTAGCCTTTAAATCACATTTGTATACTAATCTCATGTTTCGGTGTAATGAAAATCTTTGAAGTATTTAAATAATTTTTATTAACTTGAATCATTTTATGTGAATTTTAAAGATTTTCGTGACATTGAACTAAGAAAAATTGAAGAGCTGTAGGGATAAAATGAGATTGTGAAAATACATTTTGTAATACTAATTTATGAAACTCTTCTATATTGAACACTGAACAGTGAACAGGTTTCAACAAATTCACATTAACTTTAATTCGACTTGTATGTTCCAATAATTTCAGCATGTCTTGGTGGACCACGGCCTTCTTTAAATACCCATATTCTTATTTTCTATTGTCTCTTCATCTTAATAGCTACATTCTTATTTTCCATTGGCTACATCCTAACTCATTCACTATACAGGAGTTCACTATAGAGGTACTGTAACTAGGAAATATGTTGCTTACATGACCTATCTCAGAAAAGAAAATTATTGTAATTTAAAAGAATAAAACCATTTATTCATGAAATGAATATGTTCTATTGAAAGATATATGTGTTTCATAACAAGAATGTTTTTTTCATATTAAGAATATTCTATATTTTAATTATGCTCAGGACTTATATATTTTCATACAAAACGCATATTGTCACATTCCTAGTTATTACGGTAGCAATGGTCTTTAATTAAGTTGATACTGCAGACTCTGAAAAAATGGGCAAATAACCCAGCAAACATAAATGTATCTATTCGATGTCTAAACGACTCTGTATAACCTCTCTTCCGACATCAAATACCAGTAACAAATTAGACATGGTGACATTAAGTAGACATCAATCCGATATCCGTTTGCACCGCTAAACCGCATCATATCAAGTATATTTCGCATCGAAGCGATACCGTTATAACAGCGTTGAATAGAAAGATAAATTACGACATCCAACATACATAGGGATTCTGCATCGAACAAACGCCTAATTATATATCTAATATGCTTCGAAACGATATTCACTTGCATCCAATAAATAAATTAATTAAAATAGAATACTCTTGCTTCATTGAAATAACGTACTGTACTTTTAGATGCATATCAATTCGATTAATGTTACATAGTGTTATATATAAATTAAATGAGAAGAAATGAAGTGATACGTCCAGGTATCGATCGTGGGTCCATCCGTCCTCGTGCCTGTACCTCTGTAGCTTTGCCACCATGGATGCACTTACCTAAAAATATTTTGATATTAAGGGACTCGGAGATACTTGAAGATATTCTTAAAGTAAATAAAACAATACAGCCGCTTTTATAACCAAAATCACAACTTATTCTTATTACAAATAATAATGAGTTGGTCAAATTTTTATATAATTGTAACTCCTTAAAAATTTCGTTCTCTTTGAGTTCAAATTAAAAAAAATGTTTTGCGGCTTCGACTTAGAATACAGATGAAAGCTGTGTGATGAAAGTTCAAAGTAATGAATGTATTAATTAAAATTTGACCATAGATTAACTCTCATTCAGTAAATATAGGTCATAATAGTTGAGTAATTAGTTTAATATATTGACTTATATAATTGTGTTTCATTGAACAAACAGGAATTTTTTACTCTGTGAAATATTTTTAGCAGTAGGGTATATATGTTCCAAGTTATTAATAGGGTCTATATTTTCGAACACGTGATAAAGGAAAATATAATTATTATTATTATTTAACTACAATTTAATTTAATAGCTGAAGGTATGATACCAATTGAAATAAAAGTTAAATAATGATCATTATATATAGATTTAATGAGTCCGATTACAACTTTAAGTTTAATTATCTATAATGTGAATTACAAACTTTTAATCGTCTCATTTGTAACTTTTGGCACTAGATGAAAGTTTATGTAATGATTTTTTTATTTCTAAACTTGTATTTTAGTACTGGTATCATGGATACCAATTTAAGTAAGAATTTAATAATGATAATTATTATATTTATTTCTTATATATATTCGAAAATGTGGAACCGTCCGATAACACAGAATTTACTCTAAAATGGAACATGTTAAATAGCCCGTCAACTTTTAATCATTTACGTTTAGTAGGGGTTTAACGTCTGCTTCGTAACCAAAATCCATGTCGCTGACGTCAAAAGGAAATGAAATACAAGGGACTGGAAGAAGCAGTCAGAAAGGAAAGTGGCTCCATGGACAAAGTCACGACGCTCATGGATGCTGAAAAGCTACTCCGTGAATGTTGTCACTTACCGAGGAATGTGACAAAAATGGTCACAAGCACCGGTGGCTGTACTCAAGGATGGAACAGGGAAATGAAGAAGTGATAGTAAATGAAATCTACGAGCTTACCTAACACAAAATCTAAGACCTCGTAATTGTAGAGCATAACCCTAGCGCTATCCTCTAAAACTGCATGGAGAGTTAAAAAATGATAAACATGGTAAACACAAAATAGGCAATACATAATCCAAATTAAAACAGTTTGGGATCCAAGGGACGCCACCCCTTTCTCTTCTATTCACTAAAGACAGCTTTGGCGAATTTACAATAAGCAGTTTAAAATAGATTCATCACTTGATTGGTTATCCATTTCATTTTCACGGTACTGGAGGAACACTGTTCAACAACCGATGTTCCAGTATCGCTTACTTTTCGTTGATCCAGTTCACAATCGCACTAGCGTGTCAATGCTCGATCGTACCTTTACAACTGCCGTAGTGTCGTTGGTCCCCTATAAGTGTATTAATTATTGGGTATAGTTTAATTAAAAGGAGCACTACGTATGTTATATAGAAGAAAGGTACAATTCAATTGAATGGAAATAATTCCTACATTTCTAAAGACTATCCCAACAAACATATGAATGTCGATTCGATGCCGTTTGCTGTCGAATTCGTAGCGCTAACGATGGGTATCGACTTAGCAACCATTTCGACTCATAG